>QLTV01004426.1:2196754-2236391 GCA_003457575.1 Thermophis baileyi | reverse complement strand
ACTGCCTCTAGGCACCCACCTCTCTCTCGCTCTCTCCCAGCCGGGAGCTGCTTTTTGCGGTGGGCACTCTTGGCTGGGAGAGAGAGAGAGAGAGAGAGAGGTGGGTGCATGCACACCCCGCGGGACTGGCTCGGCTCCTCTGGGCTCTGCCTCTGCCAGTGTTTTGAAGCGCTCCTGCCTGCGATGGGGCGGCGAGGCAGGGATCGAGGCTCCCCTCCTCTTCCTCGGAGGCAGGAGCGCGTTTCAAAAGCTGCCATAGGCAGAGCCCAGAGGAGCTGAGCAGTCTCGTGGGGTGTGCGTGCACCCGCCTCTCGCTTGCTCTCGCTCTCCCGGCCAAAAAAGTGCCCGCCGCAAAAAGAGCGCCTCCCGGCATGCCCCCCCTTTCCCCCAGAAAGTAATGGGGGGGCTTATTTTCGGGGGGGGGCTTATTTCAACGCATGTCAAAAGCTGCCATAGGCAGAGCCCAGAGGAGCTGAGCAGTCTCGTGGGGTGTGCGTGCACCCGCCTCTCGCTTGCTCTCGCTCTCCCGGCCAAAAAAGTGCCCGCCGCAAAAAGAGCGCCTCCCGGCATGCCCCCCCTTTCCCCCAGAAAGTAATGGGGGGGCTTATTTTCGGGGGGGGGCTTATTTCAACGCATGTCCCGAAAAGCCCTGTTGGGCTTATTATCGGGACATGTCTTATTTTCGGGGAAACACGGTATTCTATTCTATTCTATTCTATTCTTCTATTATTATTGATAAAACATGCTTATATGCCCCCAATGAGACAATAACTCCAGATCAGAGTCTTCTGTGCTGGACTTGATCTCCCAGAATTCCCCTGCCAACATGTTGCCAAGTTTGAAAAAACTATTTTAAACCTATTCAAACTTAGAATGTAGAGTAGGCACTCCTTAGAGCAGGGGTCTCCATCCTTGGCAACTTTAAGACTTGTGGACTTCAGCTCCCAGAATTCAGCTCCCAGCTTTGCTGGCTGAGGAATTCTGGGAGTTGAAGTCCACAAGCCTTAAAGTTGCCAAGGTTGGAGACCCCTGCCTTAGAGCATAGGTGTCAAACTCGCCCACGTGACGTATCGCAACGTTTTTTCCCTTTGCGGAGCTGGGGTGAGCGTGGCCTGCGTGTAATGCATCCGCGAGTTTGACACCCCTGCTAGAGTAAACATGTGGCTCCTGAATTAAATGCAGTGAAGATTTAAAACTTCTCTCCCAGGGAAGCTTTTAAAAATTAAAGAGCTCACATCAAAAAGGAAAAAAAAGATTCTCCTTCCTTTTAACCTTTGCAAATTGAAGCAAATTTTGAAAAACCAGCTGTTGAGAGGGAAGATTCCATTTCAGATCTTGGCTTTACACAGTTAATATAAGGAAATAAGCAAGTCAGTTGCAACCTACAATACACTTATATCGTAATTCAGTCTTGATTATTGCAAGTTTAACTCCTCCAGAGTTATTCCAGTCCTCATCTTTTTCAATTGGTCCAAGCTTCTTCTGTTCATTAAAGCAGACCAAATCCAAATTTAAGTTCACAGCACTCTTGGAATTACTGAGTACTTCAGGATACGAGTCATGCATAAAAAACTGATTGTTAATGTTGCTGACAAATATAACATGTAAACATATACTGTAGCTGCAGGAAACTTAAATGGTGACTGCAGGAGCCCAACTGGATCATACCAAGGGCCTATTTAGTCCAAGTAATCCATTTATGGCAGGCCTCTGATCTGGGTGGCAGCATCAAGATCTAGCTGGCCTGATGCTGACTAGAATAGCAGGCAAGAAAGTCTACGGGGCATAGTAGTTAAGATATTGTACAGATAGTCTTCGGCTTACAACAGTTCGCTTAGTGACTGTTCGAAGTTACAACGGCACTGAAAAAATTGACTTCTGACCACTTTCCCATACTTATGGCCGTTGCAGTATCTCCATGGTCATGTGATTTACAGACTCACATTTACGACAATTGCAGCGTCCCGGGGTCATGTGATCCCATTTTGTGACCTTCTGACAAGCAAAGTCAACGGGGGAAACCAGATTCACTTAACAACCGTGTGACTAACTTAACAACTGCAGTAATTCACTTAACAACTGTGGCAAGAAAAGTCGTAACATGGGGCAAAACTCACTTAACAAATGTCTCACTTACCAACGTAAATTTTGAGCTCAACTGTGGTTGTAAGTTGAGGACTACCTGTCCTGGCATCAGGGAAGCCCAGAAGTTCATAGCTACAGTGGTTCACTGGGTGACCATGGGGCAATCAATCTCTCTCACACAAATCTATTTAGGGTTGCGGTGAAGAAAATGGAGAAAGAAATGCTATGTGCACAACCCTGAGGTCCTGAACAAACAGCAGACCATAAATCCAAGAAACAAACAAGAGGCTGTAATAAGGCCCTGGGACTGGCACTTCTGGCAGCCGCCCAATGCTGTCAGTTGCTGAAGTCGGTCCCAATTTTTTGTGTGTGTTTGTGGGGGGGGGGGGAGATGATCAAAAGGCCATATGCCCATTCAGACATCCACCTCCCCCTTTTCCTCACCACATTTTGTCTGGGAACATGGAGCAGGTCAAAGACTTTTGCTGAGAAACTAAAAACTTGGATTCCTGCCACTTCTTGGAAGGATTTCTCAGAAAAGGGGAGAAAACAGTTGGGAAAACTCATTGAAATACATATCTCTTGGGAGAAGAATGTGGATTATGTCTTGTTCCACAGGACCCTGGTGGTTCTGGAGAGGTCAGATGCATAAGAATTTAGTACACAAGTCAAGGATAGCTAGAAAATCCAGCTTCTGCTTCTGCCTTTAGGGACACCAAGGCAATAAAAGCATAGTGCCTGAGGTTATTCTATTACTCAACTTCTGGATGTATTTTTATGGACAATACTCTTGCTAAGTGAGTACTCTTACCTAAGGAGATGGGACTCTTTCACCCATTCGGAGCAATCTCCTACCATCATTTGAGCTCTAGATTAGTGTTGATTTTCCAAAGAAAGGACTGTCTGCCCAGAAGTTCACAAAGAAGACAAATTTGATCAGCAAAGCATAAGTCACTAGGAACATTTTGCTACAAAAGCCTGCAGAAGTGAGGATAAAGTATCAGCTGGGCTTGTAATTCAACCTGTAGACCACGGGTGTCAAACTCGCCACATCACGTTGCCATCATGTGACGTTTCATGGCATTTTTCCCTTCGCAGAGCTGGGGTGGGTGTGGCCTGCGTGTGACGCATCCGTCCCGTGGGCCGCCAGTTTGACACAGGGAATTCAGTAACATATCACATCTTACTTTTGTTCCAATTAGAATCAGTAACTCTTTCAACAGGGATAAGATTGGTTTAGTTCCACATAACCCCTTCCCAAAACTTTGCACTCTTCAGAGAAATTAGGACTACAACTCCAAATATCATCAGTGCTAGGTAATGAAATGTCTACAAGAAAACAGCCAAGCTCAGAGAGCACCAAGGATCCCTCATTCTGCAGATACTCTGAAATTCGGCATTGTTTTCAAGTAGAGAAAAAAAAATAAATCTGCAGGATCATCTTGAATGTGCTGGAATTTGTTTGGAATCAAGGATGTAATGATTGCGTTCCCTAGTTTTGTCTCTAATTTTGTAGCTGGATACTTGACAGCATGGTTTTAAAAGTAATTCCCTCTAAAACCTTTTTTTCCATTTTAGAGCTGTATGGCTATTTTTTTAAGTTGGGGTATTTTGAAATCATATAAGAACAGTTGAAGCCTGTTCTATGTGTCTGAGGCGGTAAGAGCCGAGGTGGCGCAGTGGTTAGAGTGCAGTACTGCAGGCTACTTCAGCTGACTGTTCAGCAGTTCAGCGGTTCAAATCTCACTGGCTCAAGGTTGACTCAGCCTTCCATCCTTCCGAGGTGGGTAAAATGAGGACCCAGATTGTTGGGGGCAATATGCTGACTCTGTGAACCGCTTAGAGAGTGCTGTAAAGCACTGTAAAGCGGTATATAAGTCTAAGTGCTATTGCTAAGTGCTATTGCTATATCTAGAACTCTCTTTTTTGCTTTTATTTTTTCCTAGAGCAGGATAAAAGGAGGGTCTGTGAAGATGGACTAGAATTCCAAGGTGAGGAGATTAGTATATCTAAGGAGCTTTTTCTAAACCCACAGCTTTCTCTTCTGGCATTATGAGAGCTGCCACACCATACAAACAGAGTAGGAGAGCCTAATCTTGGGACTTCAGGCCAGCATGTCAGGTCTCAAAGCCACTTCAAATGTTGCCACCGGTTTAGGTATTATTACTGTGACGGGAGGGAAAGTTACTAAACATATGAAAGGTGGAAGGAAAGAGAAGAAGAGGATGAGCAGCAGGAAAGGTGGATGGACTCAGTTAAGTGACGAGGAGTGCACCATTGGGTGACTTGAAAGAACAGGTGATGGAGAAGATCTCTCTATGAGCCGGGGTGGCGCAGTGGTTAAGAGCGCAGCACTGCAGGCTACTTCTGCTGATCACCAGCCTGCCAGCAGTTCGGCAGATCGAATCTCACCAAGGCTCAAGGTTGACTCAGCCTTCCATCCTTCCGAGGTCGGTAAAAATGAGGGACCCAGATTGTTGGGGGCCATAGGCTGACTCTGTGAAACCGCTTAGAGAGGGCTGCGAAGCACTGTGGAGCGGTATGTAAGTCTAAGTGCTATTGCTGTTGCTATCTATGTGGTCGTCAGGAGTCAAAAATGACTTGATGGCACATCATCCGTCAATCAAATTATTGACAATATTTAATTTAGCGTTCAATATAAATTAAGTCAATTTTAGTCTCCACTCTGGCCTGCCTACACTACTCAGTGGCTAAGCGTGGCTATTGGTCTGACAAGGGTGGTGTATCCTTGCAAAGTGCATGAAGTAGATTTAGATATTGGGAAGAATTTCCTGGAAGCCTTCAAACAGATGCTAGGTAGGCATCTGCTCAAGATATTTTGGCAGATCTTGCCCTGGGCAGGATCTTGGACTAGATGTTCTCCGCAGTGTTTTTCAATTCTAGGATTTTATGCTTTTAACTTCCATGAAGCTACACATACCAACATTAAAAGCAACAGTAGGAATTGGGCCCTTTACCCCTGTGAACTATTCCCATCAGTGCCAATCAGCATGACCCACTCAGATTACAATTTGGGAGTCCCAAATCTCTGGTTTAATCTTTAAATCTTATTAGATGCAGCTCAAACTTTTCTTTAAAAAGAAGCCCCCGACTTTTCTACTTTGCAGCTTGATCTGTTCCACCATCTGATGTAAGGGGTTTTAAATCATAGGAGTGCTACATATACTAAAATAAGGCTAAAAAGGAGGCCTTCTTCTCATCACTCACCTTAAGGAAGGAGCTGCTGAAAGGCACCCCGCAGGCTTTGCAACTCTGCTCTGAAGCTGTGGGAGATGGAAAGGAGCTGTAGCCAGCATTGGAGTATGCTCGAGTTCCTGGCTGCGGGCAGTGTGGTATGTCTTCAGGCTGTCCATTCAGGCAAAACCAGTTGCAACATGCAGCCCACATGATAGCTGTGAATTTTTCAAACAAAAGTCAGTCAACAGGATGAAAGAAGCCAGTTTTCTTGGCTTGAAATAAGACCTTAGAAAGCAAGAAGCTAGACAACCAAGGCATAGAACATTTTTTTCTGGGGCTTAAAGAGACCAATTCTCCTTTTAGAATAGAATAGAATTCTTTATTGGCCAAGTGTGATTGGACACACAAGGAATTTGTCTTTGGTGCATATGCTCTCAGTGTACATAAAGAAAAAATGAAATATATTTGTCAAAAATCATAAGATACAACACTTAGTGATAGTCATAGGATACTAATAAGCAATCAAATCATACTAGGAAACAATAAAAACAATTTACAGAGGTGATTCTGGTAAATTATCTCATTTCACAGCATGACAAAATGGGTGAGACTCATTAGGAACAGAGAGGTACTACACCTCCTTATTATCATACAAACACACAGACACACACACAAGGGATCTAAAGCTCAGCTGTTCGCAAGTAAGCTATGCTGGATCATCTCTCTATACTTCTAGTTTTCTAAATGGGGGAATATATTTTTCTCAGTTAAAATGTATATTTTAAATCCCAAAACACAATCATCAAAATGTGTGCCTTCTAAAGTAATTGCATTTGACGTTCTTGTGGTATTTTATAAGGCTTCTAAAGGGCCAAGCTGTACATCTTCATGTACTTAAACAGGTATAATAAACATTTTTCCAACCAATAAAAATACCCTTCAATAAAAGGAAAGTGGAATAATTTCAGCCATCTTTTTCTTTTTTATAGTAATTTTATTAACAACCAATTTTATCACAATATAAACAATTTTAGTAACATATCATTTTCCCTTAAAATACAACAATGATCTTCCCATATCCCATCTCTTTTCTATAAGCAAATCCTTAAAGCAGGGGTCCCCAAACTTGGCAACTTTAAGACTTGTGGACTTCAACTCCCAGAATTCTCCAGCAAGCTATGCTGGCTGGAGAATTCTGGGAGTTGAAGTCCACAAGTCTTAAAGTTGCCAAGTTTGAAGACCTCTGTCTTAAAGCCTCATCATTCCATGGAATTCCAGAAGAATTCTAAATTTGAAATTAATTATAAGAATCCTTCTCATGGGAAATGTGATGTTTTGAATTCTCTTAAATAAAATGATAGGATAAGACTTTGAAGATTGGGCACTAGAGGGAACCAGAAGGAATTAAAGATTACAATTGAAAGAGATGAACATTTAAAGTTACTAATACAGAATGGAGCAAAATATTTTAAAATTGGGTGTATTGAAGGATATTTTTGAACAATGGGCGCAGAAGTTAATTTTAATAATGTCTGGCTTTATAGATTATATTTAGAAGATGTTATGGAAGAGGAACAGCTTTTACTGGACAAGATTGAGACTGAAAATGGATTTAAACATGATAGGATACAAAAATGAAATGGAAAAAGATGTTGCCTTGAATATACAAATGAAACCTACTGATATCTTAATAGTTAAAAGGGGCAAAGAAATAACAAATCAAAAGTCTGACCTGGATAACTTTCCTATATTGGATTTACAAAAGAGACTTTTTAAATCTTTGAAGAATTTTATGAGAAGGGACAAAGAACAATGAAAAGAAATCAAGTTCAGCACATTATTTGAAGAGATTCAAAATCATGACTGTTAAAAGTAAATAAATATAAAGTTGGGTTTATTTGATCAAGTTTAAAATAGATA
The DNA here is from genome assembly GCA_003457575.1 of Thermophis baileyi. Lineage (NCBI taxonomy): Eukaryota > Metazoa > Chordata > Lepidosauria > Squamata > Dipsadidae > Thermophis > Thermophis baileyi. The sequence goes on along the minus strand of QLTV01004426.1, from coordinate 2,229,188 downwards.
TGTTATCTCTGATAACCCTTAATGGACTTTCGCTGATCAGCCTTTTTTGTTGTTATTGTTCTTGTTAAGAAAATTTACCTACTGAAATCAAACCAACCAGAGGAAAAATATACCGTATTTTTCGGAGTATAAGACGCATTTTTCCCCCCCTAAAAGAGGGTGAAAACTTGGGTGCGTCTTATACACCGAATGTAGCCCCGCCCAGCCACCCCCACCCTTTGGCTTCTGCCTCCCAGCAATTTGCCTCCTTGCAGCAAACAGTGCAGAGCCTGATTAGCACAAGCAACTGATTATAGGCCTCCCGACCATCAGCTGATTCAGGCTGCAGGCAGGCGGCAATAGGCTATGGCAATCCCTGCAGCCTGAAACTATTAGCTGCTTGTGCTAAAAATGAAAGTCAAACTACAACTGCAAGGAGGCAAATTGCTGGGAGGTAGAGGCAGAGGCAGATTTTTATTTTCTTGTGCTAATCAGGCTGTGCTGAAAAGGCAGAATTTTATTTTCTGGTGCAAATCAGAACAGAAACTGGCTGTTTGCTGTTTGCTGCAAGGAGGTAAGTCAATAACTATAAATGCCTATAGAATATTCAAATTATTAGACTTATTTTTTAAAGACTGCTTTATTATTGTTCTAGACAACTTAACAAAATGAAGAAGCTTTTTAAAATAAATGCTTGATCTGAAGAGGCTCGGTGCTATTGTATCTTCTTTTAAATAGCAGAGAATAACTATACTTCCAGAAAGCCACATCAATTTTAACAGCATCTGTATAAGTATAGTCTGAAATGTAACAGTGTCCTGTTGTAGTATTAAGATAAGGCAGCTGAGTTAGACCCTGACTTAATCATGTTTGGAATAGATCTATTTAAATAATTGGGAGGAGTTACATTTGTAGGAGGACTACATTTAAGAAAACTTTCTGGCATTAATATACTGCCATAATGTACATATCTCCAATTCTTTGCTATTTCTATGGGTCAGGCACACATGCACAGAAATACACAGCAAACAGTGTATATCATCTGTACTGTTTGCTGGGAGGCAAATTGCTGGGAGGCAGAGGCAGATTTTTTTTTCTTGTTTTCCTCCCCAAAAGCTAGGTGTGTCTTATACTTCGGAGCGTCTTATACTCTGAAAAATACGATAAATACAATACTGAAGGCAGTTGCATTATCCTGGGGAAAGACAAGGCTGTTTTAAAGAGTTGTGCACAGATGCAACAGTCATACCCCATGTGCTCCAAAATATTTTTTCTAAATATTCCAATTCCAATATTCCAAACCAATGATAGAAAATATTTGTAACAAAACGTTGTTGAAGAGCAATCTTGGAGAGCAAACCACTGCCAAATTCCAAACCAATGTCTGGTCAGTATCCAAATGCTATTTTCTGGAAGAAAGGATGATGCAAATCTCATAAATTAGTATGACATGTTCCCATGTTTATAATGCAAAGGATCAGAGTCTGAGCTACAAATTCACAAATCCCTTGTTCAAATCTTCCCAAACCTATCAATTCACCAGACTGGCTTCAGCTTCTACAAATCTGAGCAAATTGGTAGTCCTCGACTTACAGGTAGTCCTCAACTTACAACAGTTTTAGTGATCATTCGAAGTTACAACGGGACTGAAAAAAAGTGACTTATGATCGTTTTTCACACTTATGACCATAGCAGCATCCCCGTGGTCACATGATCACAATTCATATTCTTGGCAACTGACTCATATTCATGACGGTTGCAGTGTCCTGGGGTCACATAATCACCTTTTGCGACCTTGTGACAAGCCAAGTCAATGGGGAAGCCAGATTCACTTAACAACCGAGTTACTAACTTAACAACTGCAGTGGTTCACTTAACAACTGTGGCAAGAAAGGCCGTAAAATGGGGCAAAACTCACTTAACAAATGTCTCGCTTAGCAACAGAAATTTGGGGCTCAATCGTGGTCATAAGACAAGGACTACCTGTAATATACTAGCCTGCCTTATATAACAATACTATGATAACTTTTCATAAGACTGCTGTACCTATGTGATGATATTTTTAAAAATATAGTCCAGTTGTCTACTTCACAAATCACCTAAGATTTGAGGGTACTTCTCTCCTCTTCTTAGACAAAGAAGGCTAGGATTATCTCAATTGTTGCTCATAAATTTACCTGCCTTCCCCTCTTATCCCATTTAGTGCTGCCCCTTTAAACAGAGAGTTCCAGTAGAATTGTGTCACTGGATCATTGCCCAAACGTTGCCTATGAAGAACAGCTGCCAAGCAATATGGCAATAGCAAAGCAATAGTTGCTTCCTTATGTTTCCTGGTGCTAATACAACAGCAATAGTTCGCCTGCTCCGTTAACCCCATAAAGTGTTCAGAAAATTCCAAATGCAAGAAAATGGCATTGAAATACAGGTAGTCCTCGAGTTACGACTGGCCCCTTAGCGACCATTCAACATTATGACCTATCTGAGAAAGTAGAAGACCCAGATCCAAAGTTCCAATGATCGTGTGTCCCCCCCCCCACCATGGTCATGTGATCATATTTTGGGTGCTCAGCAACATGGCCACATTTACAGTCTTCTACAGCATCCCATGGTCACGTATCTTACTTGCACACTTACTTCTAATTTTTGGCAAAACTGCGCCTCAGTGAACAATGGGTCTGCTTAACAATCACTGCAAAAAAGTTGTAAAATTGAATAGATCACAGGGCCAACCTGTTTTACGAACATTACGGCTTGCAATCGTAATGGCAAGCTCCTTTATGATTGTAACTCAAGGACTCATAACATTGAGTAGGTCTCATAACTTTGTAGATAAAATCTCTTTGACTGCATCACCCATAACTGGCATAAAATAAATAAATTTAAATCACTCTCAACAAGACTTTCAAGACATAAATACACCCGATCCCTTTGTATAACAGCAACAAGCAGCTTTGGAAGGAGGTCGACATCATCAGCTATTATATTTAGGGCCTAAGTTCTTGTACCCATTGACATACTCTCTGAATTTAAATCAAAGGCAAAAGACAATAGCAAAGAGCAAAGGGAAATTTTGCATCCTAGATAATAAATTGTGGAAATATTAAGAGGGCATAATAAGTAAACTGCCCAGTAAAATTATGGTAGTAGCAACTACCATCAACTAGAGTTCTAGCCTATTATTTCCTAAACCTCAAATGCTCTGGACCAGTTTTTGACAATTATTGTTACGATAAAGATTTCATAGTGACATGGCGCCAAAGCATCAGGGAGAAAGAAGTGAAAGTTAAGACAGCTTAACTATTGCTACATTTAATTAAGGAAGTAATTGCAATAGGGAAAAACTATATGAAAGGTCAGATGATTCATCTCACAATGCACACATATGACCAGCAGCAAAAATTGCCAGGGAATTTCTAAAAGCCTGGCACTCTGACAAATCAGCCCTCAATAGACACGTAGACATTAACAACATCTATAGACAATGCAAGAGATAATCCACCAGCCCAAAAGAGAAAAAGACTCCAGCACTTCTCCACCAGTAATCAGCATCCAGATCAACACAGATTAACTCCAAGGTTAACTTCAGACCAACAACCAAGTAAGCAATACCCCAATCAAGAAACTGCCAAAGAGCCATCAGTAAACAGCCCGACCAAAGAATCTCCAAGACCGCCCCCTCCCACAGAGACAGACAAGACAGCGGAATATAAACTGACAGCGAACAGCACTCCTTACTAGCACTGATGATGTTACCTAGTTAGGGTAATGAAACGTTTGCAAGAAAACAAGCAAGCTCAGAGAGCACCAAGGATCCCACACAAAAATTTTACTCAGAGCCCAGTTCAGGAGCCCCGAAAGGTCCATTTGACTTACTTCAGTTAAATTCCGGTTATTCTATAATTAAACCAGACAGCTCCTCACTCAAGAAAAGGAATAGCTCCTTCCAAGCAAGTGATTAGCTCAGCAACCAATACTCAGCAACCCATCTCCAATATAACTAACATGTTTTAAGACATATCCTACCTCACAGTAGTCCAGCTCATCTTTGTAAGAGACAAAATAATTTTCTTCTTTTACAGGTTGGATATTAAAAAGTTACAGAAATATACAGGTAGTATATGTACGTAACTCATGAAATGATTGACTGAAAGAGTGTCATATATTTCATGAAGTCAAAAAAACTGCACAGGCAGAATAATTGGAACTAATGAGAGGAGGACACACACCCCTTCTCAAAAGCCATTGGTGTCACTTGAAATGTTTATATGCACCTATAAATAAATCATCCCATTGTTTTACCCAGTTCATGTTCTCCTATATACCCCCACATACATATCCTGATACACGTGATTCACCTTCAGATATCATCAGGGTGTTTTTTTTTTCAAAAGCAACAAAACTATCACAGTGGTTGATATTTTAAGGTCGGTGTGATGCATGAACTCACTACCTGTTTAACATTATCTGTGAACTAGGATACTTTGGCTAGTCATGGTTAAAGTCTTTGCCATGAATCAAAGCTCGCTAAGCTAGCAAGCCTTGATGCACCACTGATCTGGAGTGCATAACCAGGTTCACCAAGTCCCCAGGGATGGGTTTGGATTGCTCAAAGTAAAACACAAAATCAATACAAAACTCTTAAGCAGAGAGAAAACGGGAAGTTGCAGATAACTGGCAGTAATGTGGATTTTACGTGTTTAAATTCAATATTGGAAATAAATAATCAACAAACTAGTATATTTTTGAGTTACTTCAGTTTTCGTCTACTAAGTGAAAGGAAAATTGTTTCACTTCCTTTTACTCATGAGCATTTGTTGTATGCAGCTGGAATTTGATCAAAACAATCTTTTGTATTCTAATTAGTGACACAAAGTGGAAGGTAGAGTCTAAATAAGAAATTAACAGGGAAAACCTGTTTTTTAATTGGGCAAAAAAAAAAACCTAGCGGTTGAATTTAAGCTACTATAAAATGCTGCTTTAGTTCTGCCCTGCATATCATTATCATGGCTTTCAAATGGTAGAAAATGCCATTTTTCAGAATGCAAATTGTAGTATGATTTAAAATGTTACATTTGTCCTGGCAGGAATCTTTTTAAAGCTAAAACAGGTGTCTAATGTGAGATACTGTACCCACTAGTGACATGTATATATGTATGTACATTTCATAGGCAACTTTTACCAGTCCTTATAGGAAGCTCTGTGACAGTGGTTCTCAACCTTTCTAATGCCGCGACTCCAGTAGGAAGCAAGGCTACCATGTAACTGCTAGAAGCAGAAAGGCATGTCCGTCATCTATCGTCCAGCAGAGTCCAGCCTCTAATACTCTTCCTAACGTATAGAAAGATTCACACACAAGGGGGCCATAATTGAACAGCACAGATTTTGTAGTCCACACAAGCCATAAAATAATGCCACTCTTGACACCAAGTACTCGAAAGAAGGGGCATGTTTGATTTTTAAAAATATGAAGGCATACCTTCTCTGTGTGAGAGAAGGTGACATTTAACATGCACAGGAACTCATGGTCTCCCAGTTTCTAGCTTGATGCCTTAACCCACAGGTGTCAAACTCGCAGTGTCACATTGCCGTCACGTGACGTTTCGCAACATTTTTCCCATTTGCGGAGCTGGGGTGGGCATGGCCTGCGCGTGACGCATCTGGCCCACGGGCCACCAGTTTGACTCCCCTGCCTTAACCACTACATCAAACTGGCTCTCTTAGTCACTTGCTAACAAAGCCAAAAATAAATGGCTTAGTTAACAAGCAGGACTTTGTGTTAAACCATGACCAGTGTTAAATCAAGAACACAGCAAGAATTTTCTTCCTAACTCTGCAGTAAGAGGAATGGAGACCAAGTGATTTACAATCTCAAGGCTTTACTTCCAGAAGTCATACATGTAATGTTAAATCCTGATTTAACATCACGTGGTTATGCAATCATAGAGCAGCTTCACATAGCACATTATTAATCTATAATGCGGTTTGTTTGACACTGGCTTAGCGTGTTATGATAATTCTGCCAATAAATTTAAGGTGTAGTGTATGCACTCAGCCAATTGTGTTTACTTGATGAATGTTTAAGCAAACCATAGTTTAACGAAATGTAGGAACTAGATCGAAGAGTTAAAATCAGCTCAGTTTTCACATACCTCAATACAGTGACTGGACTCAATATAATGCAAACAAGTTTACCTTAGCTATAAATTTTGGATAAGTGATCTTATCCAAAGATCTCACACATACGAACCATGCCATAAACTATGGTTTGGACAAAAATAAATGGCCACTGGCTAGCCAGTCTAGCCATCCTGGATTGTTAATTCTGGCACCTGAAAATGTACCAACGTGTCATTCTCAAATTGCAGATCCTCTTCCATTTACTTCTATGCAACTGTGTCTAAGATGATAAAAGTGAAGGAATAGGCCCTATCACAATTGAAGAACAATGCAGATGGTAAAGGGAAGCATGTAGTAAATAGAAGAAGAAAAACATCAAAAAGAAAGTGGAATATCTGAAGATTGTTACCTGGATGGTAGTGAAAGAATCAACAACAGTGCAGTAGCAGTGTTTTGTACAGTCCCAGCAAACAAAGAGCATCTACCAAAGAATTTGATGGCACTGGCTTTGTGGTCACTGAAGGGGGGGGGGAGTCTGTACAGCTGCCGCTGCCAAAGAAGAATAGCTCAGAGATCAATGGAAGAGCACTGAACAGCAGCATCATTCTCACAAAGTCAAAAAAAGATAGTTGAGCTGACAGATGTTTTTATTCTGCTGAGTGTGACAGTACTTGGGCTGTGTTAGTTGATGATAAATTTAATTGTTGTTTTTCTTTACAGTGTAAACTGCCTCAAGTCCTTTTGGGAAGTTGAGAGTTTGTGAATTGTATACCGTACATAAATTAACAAATTTTATTATTAATAAATAGCAAGCAAGCATGTGAGCTCAGCGGATGGGAGTCACCTACCACATTAAGCAAAAATAAAGATTAAGATTGGGTCCTGTTCCTAATAGCAGTCTTCTTCCTATTGACACTTAAGCAAAGCACATACACACCCACAAAAAGCCACAGCTATGGGCAAGCCATTTCCTATATACCACAAAAGAAATTTGCCTGAAGCATTTAGATTATGTATTGTGTGTCCAGGGACATATAACAACATTAAATACAAAGTTGTTGCATCAGGATTCAAAACTCTATGGGCCTTCTGGGCAAAGCATTAAAAATGAATGAAACTCCTTTGCAGTTCTTTTCTTTTTAATACCATCCTATTGTAATAGATCTGATCTGAAGTTAGATAATGAAACCATCTTATTGAAGATAAGGTGACCTGGATCTGATCAGCTCTGGGTAGAAAAATATACTGCATCACAACATACATTGTTCTGATTTCATTATGGAGGAATGTAGGATATAGAGGGATTAGATCAGGGGTGTCAAACTCGATTTTATTGAGGGTCGCATCAGGGTTGAGTTTGACCTCGGGGGTGTGGGCGTGGCCAGGGTGGGCGTGGCCAGCTCAACATCACTCGTGTCGGGGGTGCCTGTGGTGGCCTGAGCACTCTGCCAGCGAAAACGGGCTCCCGAGCTCCATTTTCAGCTGCAACAGCCTCCTGCAACCCTCAGCCAGCGAAAATGGAGCTCGGGAAGGCCGCATTTTCATTGGCAGAGGCACCGCAGGCTGGTCCTTCACTGTTTCCAGGGTGGCCCGTTGGGCCAGATCTAAGCACCCCGTGGGCCGGATGCGGCCTGCGGGTCTTGAGTTTGACATCCCTGGATTGTCTATACCCAATGCACTCAGGGTTCAGGTCAGGGATGACTACAGAGACAATATTAATTGCACTTGTTGATCTGTGGTTGAGTCAGGATGGGAGTGGTGCATCCTTGACCTAACAGTTTTCAGTACCATTGACCACAGTATCCAATTGGACGTGTTTCACGGGTGAGGAGTGGTTTTATTGTTTTGTGGTGGTTCTCTTCCTCTCTCTGTGGCCAGTTTCAATCAGTGTTGATGGGTGAGAGACAGCCATCAGTTTGGGATCAGTAGCATCAATATGCTAATGATACTCAACTATAATTCTTAACTCCAGTTAACCAAGCAACGCTGTCCTGGTTATGCAGGACTGAATGGGGAGAGGAACACTCAGGCTCAAGCTCGAAAAGACTCAGATGCTTGATTCCCCTGGTTCTGGGGACAAATATTCCATCTTTAGTCTTTAATGGGGTTGTACTTCTCCGTGCAAGACTAATGTACAATCTAGGGTCCTCTTGGATGCACAGCTCCTGCTTGAAGATAAGACAGCTGTGGCCAAGAGGGCCTTTGCACGGGTTCATCTGGTGTGCCAGTTATATCCATTTCTGGACTGGGAGGCTGTCAGATCAGCCAGTAGAGCAAACTAAGAAACCAATGCCATATAGGACTACTTTTATTGTAACGGCTACAGTCATAGCATCGTGTAAGTCTGAAGATACTTCCCCTCATTTAGACAATGTAAATTTGTCTAAAAATAAAGCTGTCAGGCACAGGATAGTGCACATATTGGTTTAAAAAAAAAGCAAAGCTCATTCAGCCATTCCTTATTTAATGACTATGTTGGTTAGTGACCGTTCACAAATACACACACAATTACTACCATATATTACTGTTATATTTGTGAACAGTCACTAACCAAAATAGTCATTAAATAAGGAATGGCTGAATGAGCTTTTAAATTTTTAACTGTAAAGGGCCCAGACCCATTATGGAGTTGGGTAACCTCAAAATTAACTAAATAAAATATAATAAATATATACCAAACATCCCCTCCCCCACTCAGAAGAAATTAAAAGCTCATATGTGACAAGGCAGCAATAATGTCCAAACGTCTCAAAGTGCTCCCACTAACATAAACATGACCTTCCAAGACCCTTCGGCTTTCACGCTCATTTATTTTTAAGCCCTTTTATGGGACTTAATCGAAAGAGCTTTCTAGTGAACAGAATTGAATAAGCTCTTGCAAGCCTATCAAACTTTATGCCCCAACCAGAGCCTTTATAGGCATGCCGTTTGATTGGAACATGAGTTACGCCGACATATTTTTTTAAACAGTTACAAGCAACTCTACATTAGCAGCAGTGGAATAAAAACTGTTCCATGTAAATCCAAGTCAAGGTAAGTTTTAATACTTCCTGTCAATGCATTAAGTAATCTCCTTCTCTGGCTGCTTCAAAACATTTCAGCTAGAAGGGCCTGCTGGTATTTATCACAGCAGTTTCACAGCAGTACCTAGAAGAATGCATTTGCATAAAAGAAGCAAGACTATTAATATCAAACAAAAAAAATATATGTCTCTGTGGCAAGCAGAGTCACAAAGTTAATCTCCAGAATGTCCTCTTAGAAAAATCATTAAATACAGCACTAGAAAAGTCTTACCAAACCTCCTGAAATATACAGGAAACAATGCTAATTTAAAGAGACCAAATCCAACTCATTAGTTGCAGTTACAAATCTTTGTACAAATCTTTTGCTTTCCTTACCAAAGCTAGCATACATAAATGCCTGCAGCAATTTCTCCTATTTTTCTCAGTAAGAATTCTTCAGCATGTGTAAGTACAAAATGGCACCATGAATCAGGAGGTTAACAGCCTGCAAAGGAAAGATGCAAGGAGAAAAAAAGGGATATTAGTTTTCCTGGTTTCTTCCAAAATTACAAAAGCTAGGTTTATTAACCGACTTTGAGGCCTCAGTGCCCAAGACGACTATTAAATCCTTAACCTTAAATCCCAGTTAACAAAATGCAATGTACAGGTAGCTCTCACTTAACAATGATAATTGGGACCAAAATTTCCATTCCATTGTTAAGCAATGCGGTCATAAAGCACAACATCATGTGACAAAATTGTTTAAGTGACAGCAATCCTAGCAGTCCTCACTGATGTTAAACAAGGATCACGGGTCATTAAGCGAGGACTTCCAATGACCACAACTTGATACTTCCTGCCAGCTTTCAACAAGCCAAGTCAATGGGGAAGCCAGCAGGAAACTGCAAGTCCCCAGTCAAGGCAAGCTTTTCCTTAGGAGACTCACAAGCAGGCCAGCAGATGAGTGAGTGCTACAGAATGCAGGCTGGGCAGCGGGTAGGTGCTACAACACGAGTGCAGGGGGGTGGGGAGGTGAGTGCCACAGAGTACAGGTGAATGCACAGGCGAGTGCTGCAGCCCGGTGCAAACATGGCTGACTTTGCTTTGCTCATGATTGTGGAACGCTGCAACCATTGGAAGTGCAAGCAGATTGCCAAGCACTCAAATCACAATCACACGACCACAGGGCTACTGAGACAAGCCTCAACTTTTCAGGACTCGTCACAAGTACCATTTGTTCAGCGCCATCATTACCTTCAAATCATTGTGATAAGTGGTCATTAACTGAGGACTGTCGGTATTATGTAACGTCCAAACCACACTATAGTCTAAAGTGATGACAGCTTCACACATTATGCTAAAATAATAGCTGGGTTACCACAGCTTTGTGGGGATGCCTCAGGGCTCTACCATCTCATCACTCCTATTTAGCATCTAGATGAAGCCGCTGGGTGAGGTCAGCATGGGGTGTGATATCAACACTATGCAGATGATACCCATTTGTACATCTCCACCCTGGGTTGACCAAGCAATGCTGTGGAAGTCCTTTCCTGGAGGCTGTGAGGATCTAGAGGGGGGGGGCAAACAGGCTTCAGTTCAATCCTAGATCCCCGGGCTCCAAAGATATTCCATTTTAAACTCTTCTTGGGGGTGTACTTCCCCAGTCAAAATTGGTGTGTGGTTTGGGGGGGTCTTCCTGGATTCATGGCTTCTATTCAAAACAGCAGGTGGCAGCCATGGCAAGAAGGATCCTTGCACAAATTCTTTTTCTACACCAACTGTGCCTATTCTTGAACCAAGAGGCATTGCACATGATGACTCATGCCTTGCTCATGTCCTGTTTGGAGTACTGTATAGTGCACTCTATATCAGGCTGCCCTTGAAGAGCATTCAGTAGCTGCAGCTGCTTCAGACTGCAGCAACATGAGCAGTATTTGGTGTTTCTTATTACACTCATATAAAGTGCTGCTTCACAAGCTCCACTGGCTCCCAGGCGGCTTCCAGGTGTGCCTCAAGGTTCTGGTTCTTACCTATTAAATCCTAGGTGGCACAGGGCCAGGCTATTTGCAGGACTGCCTCTCCCCTACTGTTTCTTTTCTGCTTGCCTTGCCAGATCTACTAAGGCGGCACACTTGGGTCTCTTCTATCAAACAGTATCATCTTGCTGGACTCCAGAGCTGTGCCTTCTCACTGGCAACACGTGCCCTAAAGAACAGCATCCACTAAGAAATCCAGATGACCCCGATCCTGTTAGCCTTTCACAAAACCCTGATTGCCTAGATCAGTGATGGCTAACCTTTTCCGGACCGAGTGCCCAAAGCGCACGCGCCCGAACCCCCCAAATGCAATGCGCATGCCCCCTGCGCATGCTCTCTGCCCCGTGCAATCACACGCAGCCCCAATGCATGCGTCCTGCCCCTTGCATGCACGTGCATCCCCTCGCACGTGCCCCGCCCCCACACATGCGCCCCATGCATGTGCCCCGCCCCCGTGCATGCACATGCGGTCCCCGCGAATGCACCCCGCTCCCCACGCATCCGCACGTGCCTCCTGCACGCGTCCCGCTCCCCACGCCCCACGCATGCGCAGCAGAGACCCAACAACCAGCTGGCCGGCGGGAGGCACGCTCGCATGCGCGGTGGAGCTGAACTAGGGCGACGGCTCGCGTGCCCACAGAGGGGGCGCTGCATGCCACCTGTGGCACATGTGTCATAGGTTCACCATCACGGGCCTAGATGTTTCTCCAAGAGAGCAGGTTAGCTCCACTGCTGTTGATGTGCTTTCTTTCTGTGACTGAGGTTTACTGTTTTAATCTGAGGAACCTTGGGTTTTATATTATAGTTTTTATTTTAGGATCTACAGTATATGCCATCCAGAATCACTCTTGTGAGATGGGCAGTCATATAAATTATTTAAATAAATAAACACTCTGAACAACAAACTACCTATTCCCTGTTTAGCCTATCCAATTACACTGTATAAGTCATTCGTGCCATACTTTAAAACATGGTTGTCCAACCTTTGGCTTGCCTGGGCTTCATTGAGTGAAGTGGAATTCTCTTGGGTCACATATAAAATACATAATATAGTTAATGTATATAAATAACAAATTTAATTTATTTTTTTATATTTTATTATCTTGTGGGATAGTAATTATCAGCATTACTATCTCTCCAGGACCACAAGTGGGCCACGGGTTGGATGCTGGGTCTGGACTAAGGTCTGGACTGATGGATCCATTCCTGCATCTCCCTCTATCTTCCAGCAGATGTAGACCAGCAACCAAGAATATGACGAGTCTGGCCCACCTACTGTCTACCATAAATCCTTCTAAAAAGACTATGCAGACTTTTACTGCATTCAATTTTTTCATCAATATAAATTTGCCAGCACATATATTCGCCTCATGCTAACCTCATGAAGTTGGAATAAGCCTTCTCTTCAAACATCTGTCTTTGGGAAATCTGTCTCTAATGACCTTGTAAAGATAGCTTCCTGTTGCTGATAAGACCCGGAACTAAAGTTCCCTTTATACATAGCAGTATATCTACCCTATACCATCTGGCCTAAGACACAGTACAGATAATGTTGATAAACACAAGGTGTAAACTACCTGACATAGTAGTCTCAGTGTAACCAGCTATGTTGCAAGGGAGTCTGAGCCTAGATCTGTACATGGTAGCAAATGACCAGACTTTGTTAATACTACAAACCCTTTTCTCCTGCTCAACCTATAAACCAAATTCATAGATTAAAAACATTCTCCTCCTTCTACAAATCCTGAACCCTGGTGAAACAGCAAAATGTCTGAAATATCAGCTGCCATTGGAGAATATAAATGGAATAAAGCTTTAAGATGCACCAGCAAAAAAAAAAACTTTGTAAGGGAGAAATATGACTATGCCACCACCATGATTGTGCATTGAAGTCAACACAAAGGTTGACATCATGAATCCTTGCCAGACGTTTCTGTTGACAGCAAGCATCCATCATTGCATAGAAAGGGTTGCCTCCAACCTGAGAGCTACACAAGCTGTACTACAATAGCATACACATAGAATACTAAATCATAGTTTGCTTTGGTTCACTCATAACGGTAAATTATGATTTGGTGCCCATATAACAATAAGTTATAAATGATGGTTTAAAAAACAAGAATTTGGTTCAGAGTTTGTGCTAAGCCAAACCCCATACTACATTAAGTCTTCATGTGATATTTGAAAACAGCTACTGTATTTTGGGCAGGCAGGAATGCTCAGTTCATTTGAAACACCTACCTCTAAATATAGTGGCTAACATGGCAAGACAGGATGTTCTTTCAAGCGCTACTAGTGAGTTCTAGGCAGCCTCAAGCCACTACTACATAGAAGAGGTCACAGGACTCAAACATTTTACCCAGCCTGCTCTTATGAAGTAGAAGATTAATCAACAGCTGAAAGCAGATAAAGTATAAAGCACATTTCTGTCTGTCTAACATGGATCCACATGCTAGTACTTTGCAAATGCTCCAAAAACAACATTAGCAAGATACAGGTTTCCCAACAGCAAGATCCTAGTTGGAAAACATACACACAATTCAAAAATTCACACTGGCGCAAACTACGTCTAATCAGATTCAGATTACTATAGCGCAGGAGTCCCTAATCCCCAGGCCACACAAGCAGCGGCAAGCGTGCACACATGCAGTTCCATTTGCGCACGCCTGCAGCTCACACGGAACCATCCCCTCTACCCCCCGTGCTGATCCGCCAAGCCAGAAAGGTTGGGGACCGCTGCTATAGTGATCATCTGAACACCTGCTCTAGTGTTTACAAAAGCTCCTTTAAGAATATGCTGTGACCTGAAATTACTCAGAAACTCTTAATGCCCTGCCTATACATAGACACTGGCATTTTCTAGACACTAACCATCTATATATAATTATTTCTATATTGTTCTTCTCCCAAGGAGCCCAAAGTGGTTTACAAGATGTTAGAAAGACAATGTTAAATAAATCCAACAAATCCCATAAATGTTTTTAAGGTGGTGAGAAAAGCAATATATAGGCAATGTAAAAGACTGCCTCGTCCTGGAGGTGTAACGCACAAATGTTGCATTAACTACTAAAACAAATGATCATACATTATTCCTGCCATATAGAAATATGCTTTCAAAATATAGATGCTTTCTGCTATTGAGAAATGCTAATCAGCAATGTCAGATATCCGGCACGATATCCCTAATTCTCAAAAACCAAAACTAATACTTGTAGTATTAAAAAATGGCCTTATAAATCAATCACTCCAGGATCGCAGGGCAAAAGACACTTGTCTAAACTTTGATTCTCCACAGCCAGTTAGTGAAAATATCACACAGAGCTAATATGTTAAAAAAAAAATCACATCTAAAATTTACAATTTACATGGACATGTCTATGCAGTTTTCTTAGAATGATACAAAAGTACGAATGTCTTAACATACGCCTTTTTTAGGATGTTCTGTTGATTTCCCAAAACTAGGTGAACTAATTGCAGAACACAAGAAAAAATGTAATATGGCTAACTAGCAGCATGTTGATGCTGGTTGCTTTAACTGACTGCATCAATTCTTTTTACAAGAAGATGCAGCTAACAAACCATGGAAGCTCTATCTATGATTTGTTTAGTGTTTTGTGAGAATCAAAAACTCTGACTTGTTCTCAAAAGATGCCGGATTTCCTAGTTCATAAATTATCCATTGAGCTGTCCGTGACTTCTCAGCTGTGTCTATCTGCAAGAAAAGCAGGCAGATATAACCACTGCAGCATAGTATACTGTTTATTCATTGTTAAGACTATTATGCTTGCTTTGCCACACAAACTTTTCCAGTGTAAGGCAACTTAGCTAAACCTGTTCTTTTAGGATTTCAATCATATTGAGACATTGTAATCATTCATCAATTCTTGCTGCAGTTTCCATCTTTTATGATAACATAATTTATGATCTTGCCTAATGTAGTCCATGTACAGTCATATCCTCTGGAGCGTCAGCTCTATGAGGAACAAAAAAGCTCCATATCTAACAGAAATATGACTGAATGAACTAGTGCATCTTTGACAACTTTAAGATGGGTAGACTTTACCTCCCAGAATTCCCCAGCCAGCATTGACAATCAAGTCCTAGATATGAGATATACTCATATCCTCTGGAGCTTTTTTGTTCCTCATAGAGCTGACGCTCCAGAGGATATGACTGTACATGGACTACATTAGGCAAGATCATAAATTATGTTATCATAAAAGATGGAAACTGCAGCAAGAATTGATGAATGATTACAATGTCTCAATATGGAAGAGAAATTTATTTGCACCACTTCAATTAGACCAATTCTAATGACACTTGTCAAAAGCCAATTGATAAATAAGCAGAGAATACTGGGCTAGCTGGTCCTGCATTTAAAGCAAATAATACCGGGCTACCTGGAACAACGGCTTCATGCAGAACTTGTGGCTCTCCGATGTTGCTTACTCCCGGTAGCCTCAATGAAAACTGTGCGGTTATCACTGGTATTCTTACAAACTGCAGCAGGATAGGAAAGACAATTCTCTTCCAAAACACCTGATAGGCATAAGCAAGATGCAATAACTATATTTGCTGTCTAAACAGTTTGAAAGCAGGAGCTGTCTTAAAATCCAGTAGCAATTCAGATTGGTATCTGCTTTCTTACTAGTTAAGACTGGATCAGCCTATGATTTTTTCCCTTGAATTATCCACAAAACACTTTATCAGATTGGGAGAACAAACTTTGTAATCTTCACTGGCACAACATTACACACCTTTTCCAAAGCATATAGGTGGTAATATTCTCACCTCATAGCCAAGCCAAAGTTATCAACCAAGACACTAATTTGAGGCTATGAAATGCTGATGAAACTCTAAGATAAGTAGCTTTTTCCTTATTTACATTATCCAGTGTCTTGGTTGTTAAAACTATTACATCAAGACAATGTGATTTCACAGCACCTCTTTCTCTGATCATCAGAGAACATCGATTACATATAACCACGAGTATTTTTCCCGTATTTCCCCCCTCAAAAACCATAACAGCTGTGCTCTCTAATAGGTAATCAGGAGAATCATTTAAGGCCCTTTATAACTTTTTAAACTCAATTGGAAAACAATTCTACCCTTCAGCTCACTAGAAAGTAAATTCTATTAAATTCAATGTGAATTCTAGAAAACCTGCCTTAAACTAAGATTTATTCTGTATTCTCCTTTAACTTGTAAAGCAAAAATCAGAGTTTAAGATTATTTAGGGCTCCAAAACATCTCTGGTTAATTATCTATCTAACAGAAACCCTTAAGGACTTTATATGATAAATTTCATGAGCTAAGTAATTCTCCTCTAAGTTATATTTCATGTGAGTACCACCAAGCAATTAAAAATATAAAATTTCAGATGTCAAAATTACACAGATCTTTAATTTGGGACTGCATACAACTTTGTCCAAAACTGTTTACCTCACTTACAATTTTCAATAGTTTACTTATTTAAATGGTGTATGTGCAGCAGAAGTACCATTCATCTCCCATTCCATTATGCAGTATCAACATTCCCATTGTTAGAGGTGTCCCATCTACGTATGTGCAAGTTGTCTTGAGGTAATAGCTGTCCAGAGCCTTGGGCTTGTTTAATAGCTGCATCAGAGAATGAGAGACAAAGAACTGAATTTATTTATTTTTATTTATTTTTATTTATTTATTTATTTTGTCAAGCATGTATATTGTTACAGGTAAAGTATAAATATTAATATGAGTATATAATAAGTACATAGTTTGAGTACATATTTTTCGAGTACATATTTTTCGAATACATGGGGACTTTAGGACAGGAACGGTAGGCACGCTGGTGCACTTATGCATGCCTAGGACAGGGATGGTAGGCACGCTGGCGCACTTATGCACGCCCTTTACAGACCTCTTAGGAATGGGGTGAGGTCAATGGTAGTCAGTTTAAGGTTAAAAATTTGGGGGTTTGGGGAAGAAACTACAGAGTCGGGTAATGTATTCCAGGCATTGACCACTCTGTTGCTGAAGTCGAATTTTTTGCAATCAAGTTTGGAGCGGTTTACATTAAGTTTGTATCTATTGTGAGCTCGTGTATTGTTTTGGTTGAAGCTGAAGTAGTCATTGACAGGTAGGACATTGTAGCATATAATTTTGTGTGCTACACTTAGGTCAGATCAAAGGTGGTGTAGTTCTAAGTTTTCTAGGCCTAAAATTTCAAGTCTGGATGCAGAAGGTATTTTGTTGCGAATGGAGGAGTGTAGTACTCGTCTCGTGAAATATCTCTGGACATTCTCAATTGTATTAATGTCCGATATGTAGTGTGGGTTCCAGACAGAGGAGCTGTATTCGAGAATTGGTCTAGCAAATGTTTTATATGCTCTAGTTAGAAGTACAATATTACCAGAGAAGAAGCTACGCAAGATTAGGTTAACCACTTTTAATGCCTTCTTAGCAATACTGTTGCAGTGGGCTCTGGCACTTAGATCATTAGAGATGAGTACTCTAATGTGCTGGTCTGTACCTGTTACCCATAAATTCTTAAGTACACCAAATATTTCAGTACTCTGTAAACTTCCAATATCTTCTTCTAAAGAAAACCTAGTCTAGTAATCACTGCACTGGAGTGCTTCAGAATCCTCAAGGAAAGTGAGGTATGTGATACACTATCAGTAACAAAACTCAGGAGCCCACAATGATGGTTAAGTAGTGAAAACACATTTATACTCAAGGAGAAAGTCTGTAGGTGCTCTAGTGAACCAAAGGACTTCCACAAGTACAATTGGGAAACACAAATGTACATGTGTGTCCTTTTGTGGGGAATGGGAAAAGGCACAAAGAAAGAAGAAAATATATAAAAAGTATTCAGCCAGAGGTGGGTGTCATATAATGTAACAATCGGTTCACCCAGAACTGAAAATGTGAGCGCACGCACGGCATCAAACACACGGCGATTATATAGGATGGGATAGCGCCGGGGTGAGTGGGTGGGCCCAGCTGCTGGTCGGAATTACCGGTTCGCCCGAACTGGCCCGAACCAGCAGCAGCCCACCTCTGTGCCCCTATGTAACTTGTTGGTACATTTCACAGCGCTACCAGTTCGCCCAGAACCGAAAATGTGAACATGCACGCATGTGTGCGGCATCGAAAAACCAGCGATTATATAGGACGGGATAGCGCCAGGGTGGGTGGGTGGGCCCAGCCGCTGGTCGGAACTACCGGTTCGCCTGAACCAGTCCAAACCGGCGGCAGCCCACCTCTGTATTCAGCTATATAAGTTATACCTATATAACTTTTATAAACAGAAATAACTAAAGAGGTAAACAAATTAGAAGACATTAGACAATCTGTGACCCATTGGGTCATCATTTTAGAGATATTTCCTTACCTAAACAGAGAAACAGAATTACCACAAACAGGTAAAAAAGCAGTGAGTGCCAGAATGACTTATGACTTCTTGCAGGCTTCCCCATTGACCTTCCTTGCGGGAAACTGGTAGGGAGTGCCAGAAATGGCAATCACATAATCACGGCAGTGCAGCATCACTGAAGTGGCCACAACTTTGCTAAATTTCAATCCCATAGGAGTAATTAAAATTTGGATGCATTCTTTACATTAGTCCATTGAGGTATGTCGATTCAAAAAATGGTGCTCAATGATACATCTTTTCAACAACCAGGAAAGTTTTAGTAGTATACAGATGGAAATAATGAAGGGCTTAGGTGGGATCATAAAAGTATCTTCTTTAAACATTTAAGGCAGCAAAAAAAAAAACCTAGTAAAATGAGGATGGAACATGTTGGCCTAAAGAATATTGTAATTTTGGTAAAGAAAAACAGAACATAAGAAGAGGGGATTAATATATGATCTAGTCACCTAAATAATGAAATAGTTACTTAGCATTCCGACCATATGTAGTCCATACTGTAAGATTTTGTTACCATTTATTCCTTAACATTTCGACCAAAATATCACAAACAAAAGTGGAAGAAATTGTCTAGTAGCAAAAATAACATATTAAAAATAGCTTTAAGGTGGGAAGGATCTGTGCACTAGATGTTGTTGAGCCTACTTTAGTATGTTTTAAATTCACCTATCCTGCTCCTGCACCTACATCCATCCAACTCCCTTTCACTACTAGTTACACAGACGTTATTGCCCATAATTCACTAAGCAATAATGTCATTGTTGGTTTGGGCTTAATGTATTTTGTGAACTTACTCCAATGTTCCCCAACCTAGACACTCTCCAGATATATGAACTGCCTCCTAGAAATTTCAGCAAAGGTTAGGCTGGCTGGGATATGAAGTTTATATACAAGGAGGACCTTCAGGCTAGAAAGGCTGACATAGCAACTATTGCTTGAAAATCATGGTTTATGGCTTGGTATGCTAAGAAATTCCAGCTACTTGTTAATTTGATCTAGTCAAGTAGGGCTGCCAATTCTTTTCAAACTTCCACATAACTTTAACAAAGAGAGGGAATTTAAAACCTAAGCTATTTTTTAAGCGTAGGCATCTAAAACTGCTTAACTCATTCATCATTGCACCCAATATAAGGGAGGGCAGGAAAACTGTACTACCACCTGGATACTGTTGAGCTACAGCTCCAGATATCCATAATCACTGGCCTTTGGGGGCTGGTTGGATGAGAACTGGAACTCAACAAAATCTGGAAGTTAAAAAACAAAAACAAAATTTTCACACCTTAACAGATAACAAATTTATTACTGCATAACCCAAGGGTCAACAAGGGACAGATGCTGTGCTGTGTATGACTGTATACAAGGACAGGAATGCTAAATTTTTAAAGGGGGGGGATTTGTATCCTAATACAAAAAATACAAATGGTAAAGTGAGATTCCAGCCCAAAGATTTGATGCCCAAATTTTGCCCATCTAATTTTTTTTAAAAAATGCTAAAACAAAAATTGGGGGTTCTACAGGTAATATATAATTATATAGAATATCATG
This sequence comes from Thermophis baileyi, assembly GCA_003457575.1. Classification (NCBI taxonomy): domain Eukaryota; kingdom Metazoa; phylum Chordata; class Lepidosauria; order Squamata; family Dipsadidae; genus Thermophis; species Thermophis baileyi. The sequence continues at coordinate 2,209,095 of QLTV01004426.1, read as the reverse complement.
GGTGCCTTGAAACTTGTGTTGTCTCTGTGTGGCAAACTTGTGGCATAAATTTTCATGCATCATAGATTATGATTCATGAAAGTGTCTACAAAAATAATTGTGCTAGTCATGCAAGAGTTCTAAGTTATTTGTTGTTTTTGTTGTGAGACTAACAAGCCAAGTTCTCTAGGGAGTCACAGTTTCCACATTTCTGTAATACAACTTTCCCCAACTGAGCATCCAATTAATGTGATGTACTACAACTACCATTATCCATAGAGAGCCCTGGCTATTTTAAGAAGATGGTTGCAGCCCCAATGCATTTGGAGACAGAAAATTGGAAAAAGCTCATTTAATACCTTGATTAGATTACTCTAAAATGTCATAAATCAAAAGACAGGTAGTGTTTTCCAGTTACAAATTTTATTAAAAGATGTTAAGTTCTCATTCAATGAAGTGAGCTACAGTTATGAAAGTTTATTCCTTTTAATAAAATTTGTTAGTCTGAAAAAGTGCTACCACAAATTAACATAACTCTCCCCCTATGTCTGAAAGATTGTGTCACTTTAAAAATGGATAATTTCCATAAATTTGAGAATCCAGCTACCTAAATCAGACCTTTAAAAATGCTGCATTTTTTTAAAAAAATCATTCTCATATGTAGTAAACAGTAAAGATCTTTGATGCTTCAGTGTTCTGTTTTGCACCAAGTCTACTAAGTTGTATGACATCACAATATTCTAGAGCCTTGAGAAACAGCGTATGTTTAACATATAACCATCTCTGTGGATTGTTTCTTCTGGGCAATTACATTACTGATTATCACAAGTCACCATGCAATACTGGCTACATTTTTATCAAGATCTCATTACACCCAAGAAGAATGTATAAGTCAAGTTGATTCATGGAATATGTACATTTCCTGTTACCCATGCAACGTCTTCGAACAAAATCATCCCAAAGCCAGTTGAGATTATCTCAAAGATCAATTTGGATCTCAACTGGAGCTAATATAATATTGTTTTCTAAACTGTTAGAACTTGGGTTAAACAAGAAAACACCAAAACATCTGTCCACTTTAGATGAGTTCTAATCACTAGGACCAGATAGATTACACCCAAGGTTCTGAAGGAACTGGTAGACGTGACCTCAGAACCACTGAACTATATCTGATCCTGGAGCACCGGGGAACTACCAGAGGACTGGAAAAAGGCTGATGTAGTTCCCATCTTCAAAAAAGGGAAAAAATAGATCAAGGAAACTACATTCCTAGACATCAATACCTGGGAAGATTCTGGAAAAGATAATTAAGCAACCAATCTGAAAACACCTACAGGCAAACAAAGTCATAACTAGAAGCCAACATGGGTTTCTCAAAAACAGATCATGCCAGACAAATCTTTTGACAAAGTGAAAAATTAGCGGACAAGCGAAATGCTGTGCATATAATTTACTTGAACTTCAGTAAGGCATTTGATAAAGTAGATCACAACCTATTACTCAATAACATAGAAAAATGTGAGTTAGACAGCATCACCAGATGGATTCGTAATTGGCTGACCAACCACACTCAATGTGTAGTCCTCAATGGAACTGCATTTACATGGAAGGAAGTATGCAGTGGGGTACCCCAAAGCTCTGTCTTAGGCCCAGTACTCTTCAATATCTTCATTAATGATTTAGAAGGGGAACTCATCAAATTTGCAGACGATACAAAGCTGGCAAGAATAGCCAGCACTCCAGAAGATAGGATCAAGATACAGAAGAATCTTGACAGATTGGAACACTGGGTCCTATCTAACAAAATGAAATTCAACGGTGAGAAAAGTATGGTTCTATATTTAGGCAAGAAAAACCAATGCGGTTACAGAATAAGTGGTACCTGGCTAAATAGTAGTAACTATGAGACGGAACTTGGAGTCCTAGTGGACAATCACTTAAATATGAGCCAGCAGTGTGCTGCAGCTGCCAAAGAAAAAGCCAATGCAATCTTAGAGGGATAGAATCAAGCATTAAGAGAGGATAGAATCAAGATCATGTGAAGTGTTAGCACTACTTTATAATGCTTTAGTAAAACCACACTTGGAATAATGCATCCAGTTTTGGTCACCACAATATGAAAAAGATGTTGAAACTCTAGACGAGTGCAGAGAAGAGCAACAAAGATGATTAGGGGATTGGAGACTAAAACATATGAAGAACAATTTCAGGAATTGGGTACATCTAGTTTAATGAAAAGAAGGTCTAGGGGTGACATAATAGCAGTGTTCCGATATCTAAGAGGCTGCCATAAAGAAGAGGGGATCAACCTATTCTCCAAAGCACCTGAAGGCAGGACAAAAAGCAATTGGTGGAAACTAATCAAGGAGAGAAGCAGCCTAGAACCAAGGAGAAATTTCCTGACAGAACAATTAATCAGTGGAACAACTTGCCTCCAGAAGTTGTGAATGCTCCAACACTGGATATTTTTAAGAAGACGTTGGACAACCATTTGTCTGAAATGGTATAGGGTTTCCTGCTTGAGCAGGGGTTGGACTGGAAGACCTCCAAGGTCCCTTTCATCTCTGTTATTCTGTTATATTTCTAAGCAACAGCACTGTTCGGGAGAATGCTGAAATTTAAGCAATTTCCTCTTGTTCTTTATTTATGTGAGATAGAAAATAGGGAAGAAAAGGCTTATGTTACTTCACAAGTCTGAGAGCAACCTACATATCAAATTACACCGCGTGGTATTTAATATGTATCTGTTTGAAATGTATAGCATTCAACTGCACGAAAAACAGCTCTGCACTGCAAAGTGGTTTTGATATCCCAGAAAAAAACAATACAAGTCACTTTATATTGTTCTAAGAAACTAAGAAGGGCATAACTAGGAGGTAGGAGGTGAGCATATCTCTCCCAATGTACTATTTTCCATGTATTTTGGATATGAATGTCCAACATCCACAATTGGTCAAAGTGCCTAGAGCTGACAAATGTGATCCATCATATGATGACAATGGATTTGGAGCAGTTTGGAGAATGCAGTTTTAAGTATTAATCTATACATTATAATTAAGGTAGATCAATCATGCCATTTGATCTGGGTTTCAGGGTTTTTTGTTTTTTTGGTGGTTTTTTTTTTCAGGAATGAGAATTTTAAGTGGCAAAATGAAGAAGCATTGCAAAAATGTTAGTCTTTCATTTCATTCACAAGGAAACTCTTTGGGTCATTTAGTTTCGCTGGGGGGTAATTCATGGAGCAAAATTTGCCACTTAAAATCCAAAGTCCCCAAAACCTTTGGCCTATGAAAACAAAGGAAAGTGAGGTTACATAAATTAGAAAAACATTTATTTTGTTCGATTTATATCCCACATTTCATCCAAAAGCTCTACGTAGCTTACACCAAGCTCTCTCTTCATTTTATCTCCACAATCCTGTGGGGTAGGTTGGGCTGCAGGACTATGATTAGCTCAGAGTCACCCAATATGTTTCCATGGCTAAGGATGGACTCTGAACCTCAGTTTCCCTGGTCCCTAACCACAACAATTTGTTTCATCTATGTATACTGGGGGTGGGGGGGGTTAATTACAGATTTACATTGGAAATAAGATGAATATTATGTTAAAAACATCATGGAAAACGTTAATTTTGAAAACAATGGGAGCAGTAGTATGATACAACTCTTTGTAGGGACAATTCCAAGCCCAGTGGCAGTAATGCTGGAAAAGGCAAATCGGCTGAGAAGAGAAGGGAAACCTTTGAAGTGCAGAAGAAACGAACAAGATAAGATGGGCTTAGAGCCATGAAGATTTTGAAATCAAGGAGGAGCTTACGCTGGATGCAGGAGCAGATAAGAAAGCAGTTGAGGGATTTAAGAAAACTAAACACGTGGTCACTGTTATTTTTACTATTAATCCTAAAATAAAAATATGACACAATTTTACCTACAATCCAACTAATCATCAATCCAGAAAATATTTTCAAAAAGGTATTTTTTCACTGTACTAGGAAGCATCATGCAAATGAACAGGGTGCAAAAAAAAATTTCTCAACTCAATTACCAGCACAGTAAACAGAAGCTAGCCTCGGCACGGGATCTTAGGGACCTTCCTGTCGGTTACCAGAGATGACATCAGCTGGAAGGCAGTGCATACCAACCCTCCCCAGCCTGGTGTTCTCCAGCTGCCACAAGCTTTCCCAGCCAGCTTGGCTGTTGGATAGATCCAGCCCATCTGGAGAACAACGTAGGGCTGGAAGTAGAAATAAATATACTTGCAGCCCTGTTTGTACATAAAAGCATCATGTTTTTCAACATTTTAGCTTTCATAAAAAAAATAATTATAATAATCTTTATCACCACGTAGCCTTATCATGCCTTTGCTTGCTGGGCTTTCCCCGCCTTTGCTATTGATCCTCTCTCACAGTCAAGAAGTGTGTTTTGTTTTCTAAGAAGAGGAGAAACATTTGCAAGAGAATAAACTTCCTCAGCCTGATAGACAGCCTTCCTGGTGAGCTCAACTACAACTCTCACCCGTCTGCAACTGCATGGCTGCAGCAGCTGGACTATAACTCAACACACCTGGAGAGCAACAGATTGGAGAAAATTAGCTGGGGCTGCGAAAAAGCCAAGCCAAACCTCAAGGAAGTGTCATACCATCCTCCTTCGAAATGTGTTTACTCTGAAATATATTCTCCCGAGTTCAACAGGACTTTAACACTAGCCCATGGCTTCTATCACATTCAGCTTCCCACATCTTCCTCCACACTCCATTCCTTAGATACCCAACCACCCAAAAAAAGCGCAGCCTCCTTCTGAAAGCAGAAACCGAAAAAGAGATTTTCTTCTCATTTCTCTACCGTTTCCTGACCGGTTTTCTACTCTCTCTCCCTCTTACATTTCACCACCGAGAACGCTCCACTCCCGACCTCCGCGACACGGCGGCGCCTCCTCCTCCCGCGAAGGCCAGGCTCCAACTGCCTCGGCTAGAATGGATTGAGTGGGCGGGGCCAGAGGAAGGAACCACCCCTCGGCCGGCCGGCCGCCCGCCTGGCCGACGGCCGCCCAGCCTTTGGCTGCTGTCTCGCTGCTTTGGCAACCAGGAGGCGGGGCCACGTGGGGTGGAGCTAACGAGCCAAGCTGCGTTGGGATTTGTCGCTTTTTGATCTATGGTTGAGGTTCTGCAAGGAAGGGTAGCGAAGCTGAGCGGCTCACGCCATAGAGAGGGAAACGAGATTAAGGCTAGAGAGGCCGCCTGGGATCGTTGACCTCAGTGTGGAGGAAAATGTTGACAAACGAATATTCAGTTCGATATTGAATTCCAATATTGCTTTGAGGGCTAAAACAAGAAAATCCCATTGTGTTCTAAATTATTGAATATTGAAAAATGATGGACGTGGCTGTGCACATTCCTGTATATTTGAAATTCCAGGGATTGCAATGCGGGTTGTAGATACAATGACCATATTTTCCTGAAAAAAAAAATAAAGGACAATCCTGGAAAAGGGGGAAGTCTGAAAAAGACTGATAAAAGTTTAAAAAGCTTTTGATCTCTCTCTCTCCCGCCCCCCGTCCTTTTCACAGCCTTCTGATCTGGAGTCAGAGAAACCCGTCTCCACTCATAAAATACAATGTTTTCTTAAAGGCAATAGATCACTGACAGGCAGGAATCTAGCGCTGGAGCCAGTCAACATTTAAAAGTCTTGGGAATTTAGCACCTCTGCCTAGCCAGGAAGATCTTTCCTGATGAGGGACATAACAGACAAAATATTTTCTAAGTTCCTCTAACCATAAAAGTATATCAAACCTGTGTTTCCTGTTTATCTGTGGTCATAAAACTCATATATCACACTCTTGTGATCTCATGTCTTACACAAAGGGCTCAAAATGATATGTAAAATCTTACTGATGTGCAAGTCTGTGGTCAATTGCCCCCAAAAGCAAACCTTGTACTGTTTTTGGAATAGCAATAAAGAAGCCTTCTTACTATCCTTGCTGAAATTTTTGCTTCCCCTTTTCTATTTGATTTTGATTTCCTTGTTAAATTTGGAAGCTAACACAAGGGCAAATCTAGAACTTGAAAGAAATGAGAAAAACCTGGTCTGGAAAAGAGGGGAAATAACAGTAACTCTCCACAAAATGAAAGGCTAGGAAATGTAATGAAGGAAAATGAGGAAACTAGAATTAAAAACAAACAATTGTAAAGTGGATTAGTTCATTTGGCAGAAGGGTCGACTAGATAATCTCCTTGGTTCCCTCCCCAACCTTGACATTCTGTGATTGGGTGCTTTGATTTTTCACCCCAGAAAATAAAGAAAAAAACATGAGCTAAGGCACTTCCTGATTCAGTTAAGGTTGGGACTACATCTCCCATCTTTTGCAGACATCATAAGAGGCTTAAGACAAGAAATCTCAAAGTAGCGATCCCTAGATGTGTCAAGGAAGTTTACAAATGTACGGTATTTAAAGCTGAACAGGTTTGCACAAGCAGAGTGGGAACACTGTCAAAACTTACCTACTAGGAGCAACTTTTGAGATATGGCTAAACCCGTCAGTCTACCCACCTGTCAAAATGATTTGACAATTTTGTACTGGCTAGTAATTTGCCACATGTTGTATAATACTATTATCTGTAGTTTTTTGAGTGTCTGTATAAAATGCGTTAGCGAAACTCATTTGTATCTTTTATTTTATCCATTCCTTTTAAAATGGAAACGTTGCTTAACAGAAAATCAAAAGTTGACCAACCTGCTAATAATGCTGATAAAAGCAAGCCTACATTAAGAAAGCATGATGGAAGTTATCTTGTAAGAAGTTGCATATTTGGGATTTTTTTGCCCAAATCCAATAAAATCATTTTAGAGAGTGGGGGTTCCATCAATTCATTTATCTTTTTATCAGTTCCACCGTTCAGAAGCATCTCCCATAATAAATGAAATCAACTACTCTAACAGTACTGCTTGGTAATATAGTAACAAAGTGGGTATGAGTGTCTTCCTGTTTCTGTATAGAATCCTTTTATTTATTTAGTTTTTGTACATGGAAACAAAAAACTTTCTATTTTACTTTGCCATTGTCTTTCAGCCTGTTCTGCAATTAGCACTGGGAGGCATTGAAATAAAAAGTTAACCTATGCAAGAATTTTTATTTCAGCCATTGCAATTTGCCCTAAAATATTGAAATTTTTGAGGTCCAGTTTTTCATTTCTTTAATTTCTTCCATGTTGGTACATAATGATTTGTAAAAATTTCATCAACATTTTAGATATAGTGATGCCTAACTATTTTAAAGATTTATGTATTATCGGAAAACCCTAAAACTGTGTAAGTTTAATTTTGGGTGTTGGGGTGTGTGTGAAAAAAAATTAATTGATAGTTCAGACACCTCTGCAAATTCCTCTAACGCCTTCTTAATATAATTAGCTGAATGAAAAATATTTAAGAGTCAAGACCATATAATCTGCAAATAGATTTAAAAGATACATCTTCTTTCCTATTTTTATCTCATTAATTTGATTATTAGATCTAAATGCAATTGCCAGCACTTCTATAGTTAGGCTGAATAGCAATGGTGATAAAAGACAACCTTGCTTATTACCTCTTAAAATTGTAATGGGAATCTGAATCATAACTATTATGTTTTATGGGGCTTTGGTTGGTCTGTTGATATGTTCAATCATTTTACCCAGCACCAAATTTAAGTTCAATAAAGGTGGCCCTCACCTTACAACAGTTCGTTTAGTGACCATTCGAAGTTACAGCAGCACTGAAAAAAGTGAGTTATAACCATTTTTCACACTTATGACTGTTGCAGCATCCCCACGGTCACATGATCAAAATTCAGATGCTTGGCCACTGGTTCATATTTATGATGCTTGCAGTGTTCCGGAGTCATGTGATCAACTTTGGCGACCTTCTGTCAAGCAAAGTCAATGGGGAAGCCAGATTCACTTAACAACCGTGTGACTAATTTAACAACTGCAGTGATTCGCTTAACAATTGTGGCAAGAAAGGTTGAAAAGGGGGGCAAAACTCATTTAACAAATGTCTCACTTAGCAACATAAATTCTCGGTTCATTGTGGTCGTTATGTCAAGGACTAGCAATAGCACTTAGACTTATATACCGCTTCACAGTGCTTTTTACAGCCCTCTCTAAGCAGTTTACAGAGTCAGCATATTGCCCCCAACAATCTGACTACCTGTATTTGTTTTTAAAAAATGTAGCTTAAGTGAGTCAAAAGCTGTAAATATTCTAAATAACATATAGCTAATATTTATTAATTTTATTAATTTGTATAGTTTTCATAATTTAAATAATAATGATTTTTAAAGGACCAATTAGAGCAGAGGTCCCCAATCCCTGGGCCATGGACAAGCAGGAACTGGGCCACGCAAGCAAGTGAAGCCTCATCCGTACACATGCGGGATCCAGGCAGTGTATGAAACCACGTACCTCAGTCCACGAAAAAACCACTTTCTACAGAACCAGTCCCTGGAGCCCAAGAGGTTAGGAGCAGGGGTGGGTTCCACTTACCTTCCCTACCGGTTTGCATCGTGAGGGAAGTGTGCATTTTGCACACGCTCGCTTCACTTGCGCACGCGCCATCACTTCACAGAAATGACCCTCTGTGCATGCGTAGAGGGGGTTTTTTTGCAAGCCGTGGCGACCGGAGGACCGGTTCGGGAGTGTGGACCGCCGGTCATCGCTGCCAGTTTGGCGAGCGGCAGCAAATTTCCGTTAACGGTTCTAAAGAACCGGTCCGAACTGGCAGCAACCCACCACTGGTTAGGAGTCACTGAATTAGAGAACACCCACAAAACCATCAACATCTTTAAAGGACTCCAATTCACCAGGGAAGAAGAAAACAACTCACTACTCTTCCTGGATATCCTGATCAGCAGAGACTATGATGGCAAACTTAGAAACACAAGTGTACCAAAAAAAAAACCCACCACCCACATCAATCAAGTGCTCCACTACCAAATAACCCAACCTCCCACAAGAGAAGCTGTGCAAGAACTCTATTTAGGCGAACACAAATACACTGCAGCAACCCTGAACTTCAGAAAAAGGAAACAGATCATCTCACATCAAAAAAGTTGCTTGATATTATAGAAAGCATATTCCTATTAGCATTCTTTCCTCTGCATTCATATCCTCTTCCTCTTCTCCCTCCCCTCTTAGAAAATTACTCTTCATCCTTATCCCTCCCTCCATCCCATCCTGCATGCTATGTCATACTTCTACATCCACTTCCTTTGATCCCACTTAAAACAATAGCAAACAAAAATTGCAGAGGACTCTCAAAGGATCCTCTTCACGGTCTACAAAGAGGTGCCCAACTGAGAGTCCTTCTCCCTTCACTAGTCAACGAACTCCCACATTTAATTACCACAGTTCCTTAACACTGTTTTACCTAAAGGTATTCCACGATGTACAACTGCCGTAGAGCCTGCCCATCATGATCATAAGTCCTGATTGTCATAAATCAGGTCACCCACACGATGGACCCAATTTAGTTATCTTTTTTTGTAGTGATCATTAAACAATAGGCTTACTATGAGCTAGTTTTTCTGGGGGGAAAAGCATTGGCAAAAGTGTCCTGCAATCACATGACCATGGGGTACTGCAAGCAGCTGTAAATGTAGTCTGGTTGCTCAGTGCCCAAAGTACTGTTATGTGACAGGGGGAGCAACCCCCAGAACTTTGAATCCTGGCCTAAGTACCTTCCAAATAGGTCTATGGTGTCTCTGAATGGTTGCTAAGTGACCAATTGTAAATTGAGGCTTATCTGTATACAGGTAGTCCTGGACTTACAATCATTCATTTAATGATATTAACAATGCTACTACCCTTCAGAAAGACCTTGACTATGTATCAGAATGGTCAAACAAGTGACAACTTCAAATCTCAATCAACAAATGCTCTGTCCTACACATTGGCAAAAAGAATCAGAACACAAAATACAAGCTTGGAGGACACGACCTTGTTGACGACCCTCATTCTGTCAAGGATCTTGGAGTACTCATAACTAATGATCTAAGTGCCAAAGCCCACTGTAACAACATTGCCAAAAAGGCACTAAGAGCTACTTCAGCTGCAACCCCAACAATACACGAGCACACACTAGATACAAACTTAATGTAAAGCGCTCCAAACTCGACTGCAGAAAATATGACTTCAGCAACAGAGTGATCAATGCCTGGAATTCACTACCTGACTCTGTGGTTTCTTCCCCAAACCCAAAAAACTTTAACCTTAGACTGTCTACTGTCGACCTCACCCCATTCCTAAGAGGTCTGTAAGGGGCGTGCATAAGCGCACCAGCGTGCCTACCGTCCCTGTCCTACTGTCCTATTGTCCTCATCTATCTGTATTCACCTTGATTATGTTTATGTTTATACCTATACCTGCTATCTTGTACATGTTTGACAAACAAATAAATAAATAAATAAATGATCATTCAACGTTATTGCCAGCATTCCAAATAATGCACCCAGAGAAAACAGAACTCCAAAGCAGGCAAATTCCTCAAAGAACAATTTATTGGATATATCATATTGGCACAACTGGTGAAAGCCGACTCTGAAAGTTCCCGCGGATTTCACCTAATTAAAAAGTAAAAGTTTCCCCTTTCCCCCAAGTCACTGGTCATGCTGTCCAATCCAGTTACTGGCCGGTTGCTTGGTTACTTCACTCCTCCTCTGACCAGCCACCTGTGAGAATGTCCTTGGTTCCCACAGGAAAACTTTATTGTTTTGGCTACAAAACCCCATCTAATTATTTCCCCTCTCCCTCTGTTGTGTGGCAACCCTAAGTAAAAGTTTCCCCTTTCCCCCAAGTCACTGGTCACACTGTCCAATCCAGTTGCTGGCCGGTTGCCTGGTTACTTCACTCCTCCTCTGACCAGCCACCTGTGAGAATGTCCTTGGTTCCCACAGGAAAACTTTATTGTTTTGGCTACAAAACCCCATCTAATTATTTCCCCTCTCCCTCTGTTGTGTGGCAACCCTGAAGCCTCCAAGATGGCCTCAGCCAGGTTCACTTCAGGGTTGACAGTTACAACAGCACTGAAAAAGGTGACTTGTGACCAGTTCTCACACTTATGACTGTTGCAGCATCCCCACAGACACATGATCAAACTTGGCAACTAGCATGTATTTACAATGGTTGCAGCACCTGGGATTGTCATTTGCAACCTTCCTAGGGAACTTATGGCAAGCAGAGTCAATGGGGGAAGCCAGATTTGCTTAACAATCATATGATTCACTTAACAATTGTAGTGATTCTCTTAACAACCAGGGCAAACAGGTCATAAAATGAGGCACAACTCACTTAACTGCCTTCCTTAGCAACAAATTGTCTCAATTATGGTTGTAAGTCGAGGACTACCTGTATTATTTTTAACTTTAATATTTTACCCTTTTTAAACTATTTTTCTTCTACCTCTAAAATTAAAAACTCAAAAAGAGTTACAGAGTCAGTCAAATCTCTTCCATTCTGTACTCAGTGCAATGTGCTTATCTAATCTTCAGCTTGTGGTTGAGCCAGCTTTCCACAATTCCAAGGACAAATCAGATTGCTTCCTTCAGTCCTTGTTAAGAGTTCTGTAGAAATAACTCTTTGTCCTTGTGGCATTAAAAACAATTGATTTGAAAGGGAATCCCTACTTGTATTGAATTTCATTCTGCATGTTTATCTGTCAGTGGTTTGAATTATTTTCATCATACAATGTAGCTATGCTGCCATCTTGGAAGAATATTGTTTTACTGTTCCATTTAATCTCCTTCAGCCCAGTGAATGAAGAATATGAAGAACTTCAGCTTCTACAATGCTGGGAAGAGGTACTTCCCTCAACCTTCTTCGGGTCTTTCTAATAAGATTTAATCCCCTTCCCCTTCCCTTGTGTTTCCCTGAAAATAAGACCCTGTCTTATATTTTTTTGATCCCTGAAATAAGTGCTTGGCCTTATGGTCATGCACTCAAAAGCCCGATTGGGCTTATTATCAGGGGATGTCTTATTTTGGGGGAAACAGGGCATATGTTTTTTCTCAAGATCACCTGGTATACCCAAATATGGGAGGGAGCTGAAGAAAGGAAGCAGTATGCTCCCTCTCATATTTGGGTATACCAGGTGATCTTGAGAAAAAACATATAATCCCTCCCCTGGTTCAGCTGATAAGGGAGGAGAGCCTGTGGCTTAGAAGGTTAAAGCAACTGCCTGATAGGCAGGAAGCCCAGGTTTGAATCCTAGTAAGGGTGTGGCTAGCTGATGAGAGCTAAATAGCTTGAAATAGATCTATACTAGTCTCCCTTTTTTTTTGTAAAAAAATATAACATATAGAAACGTACTGTCGTTTTTAATTTACTGTCTGGATGTC
>QLTV01004426.1:2181670-2196503 GCA_003457575.1 Thermophis baileyi | reverse complement strand
TATATATATATATATAAGGTGTACTGGTTATATGTACTGTATATATAAAGATGTACTGGTTATATATTAATAAAAATAGCTAGATGGAGGGAAGAACAGAGAACTGAGCATGGCATTCTCATCAGTGGCTAGCCACACTCCCCTATGGGTGATTAATATTTTTATATGAAGAATCATTCTATTGTATAAACCAAGGATAAGGTGTCCTGCACAACAACCTGCACAATCCCTTGCCGTGGCCCATGTGGATTGGGGCCAATACCAACTGAAGTCTCAAATATCTAAAAGGCATGACATTCATCACTGATACAAACAGCTTTTAGTTCTGGTTCATCCAATAACCTGTTATACAAAGCGTCTACAAGAGCCCTCATTTGATGTATATTTCTACCTTTGTGATGGCTTATAGAATGACAAACTTGCTTGATTTGTTAAGCAAAATCAATACAGTGCCTACGTTTACGTCCATTTCATATAGCAACTATCAGGATGTCAATATACCGTAGCAATACAGGGAAGAACATGGAAGCTCCTTTGGATAAACAATTCCATTCGATATCCCTTTAGTAATGACAAACTCTACATTTATCTATAAAAATTGCAATTGCTGAAGAGTGACCCCTGACTTTAATCAATCCAATGCACTTTTCCACAATTAACCAACACAATATAATGTCCCAATCAAAGAAACTGTGTCCTCCAACAAAAGTTTTTGAATTCAGATCATCCCCGATTGTAGGCCGTGTTCTTTCGGGATTCTGGGAGCTGAAATCCAATAAATTGGGGAGGCAGAGTCTGTTAGGAGAAGGCTGATACTGTTTTTTATTCTCCGTTCCTCTAAAACCCGAACTGCTTTTTTCCGTTTTCAAACTTTCTGCAATGTTCAGGAAAGCCAATGGTGGATCAGGAAGACACACCCATGCCATCATTTAGTCCTTCTCCTGCTGTGACCAGACTTCCTTTTTTCACTTCCCAGTTCCTCAGGTCTAATTCTGCCTGAACTCCAAAAGGCTGTAAAAGAGAAGAACAGTGTAAGAATCCCAATACAAGTACATAGCAGAAAAGCCTACTACAGGTAGACGTGATTTACAACCATTCATTTAGCAACTGTTTGAAGTTCTAATGGCACTGAAAAACATGACACGACCTCGCACTTATGACCATCACAATGTCCTTGCAGTCATGAGATCAAAATTCAGGTGCTTGCATCTAGCACAGAGTTCCCCAACCTTTCCGGGTTGGCGGCCTGGAGTGGGGAGAGGGGGGAAAGAGGGGATGATTTTGTGGGAGGGGCAAGCGTATGTGCGCATGCACGAGCTCCTGCAACATTCATGGCAACGCTCATGTGAGTAGGGCCGATGACACGAGTGGATCCGCGAGCACCTGTGACGAGGCTCACGCGAGCACCCGCGATGAGGCTCGCACAAGTGGGGCCATGTGCACGCACAGAGGCATGTGCACTGGCCGGCCCCTCATGCAGCCCAATGGCAATTAGCCCGTGGCCCGGTAGTGGGCCACAGCCCACAGATTGGGGACCCCTGATCTGGCATGTATTTATGATGGTTGCAGCATCCCAGGATCACATGATTGCAACGTTCCAGAGGTCTTCCAGCAATCTAAGTCAATGGGGGAAGCTGGATTCAATTAATGAATGTATGATTCACTTAACAACTGCAGCAGCAATTTGCGTAATGACCAGAGCAAAAAAATATAATAAAATCAAACACAACTCATTGAACAGCCACATCACTTAATGATGGAAATTCCAGTTCCCAACAATTGTGGTTGTAAGTCAAGGACTACCTGTAACTTCAAGTCTCTAGTAGTAGAAGTTACGAGACTATTCATTATTTAATTTCTATATTGCTTCTCACTGATAAGCAATGAGCTAAGTATTCAACGGTGGTTTGAGAGAAGCACACTTTGGAAGTTTGTTTTCAAATCAGTGTGTTACTAGAATACTGTCCAGGGCTGCAGATGTATGGACTAAATTTAGAGAGAAAAAACAGTCATACAGGCTAATCCTTTTTAGGATTTGTATTACAGTATCTGTAATATGGATAAAATGTTTTATGACAAAAAATTCTCTTCCCAGAACAAGCCATTATATGTGTTCTAAAGGCAATCTTATCTTGGAACACTCCAAATTCAAATAAGCAATACCTGCAGCTACATTTGGGTCACTCAGACTGCCCATCCTGGGATGGAAATATTCTGTATATCCCTCCAAACTTACTTAAGGGAAGGCCAACTTTATCTCTAAGCAGCTGAGTCAGAGACATGCCTTCTGAATTTGTTCACTAGGCACCAATGTTCTCACATATACTTCCCAATGAATAGCTCCAATTCTCTGCCTCATCACACTTTATTAATCATTCAATTAAACTTTATTTGAGACTCCTACAACCTGAAAAGCAAAATTTTGAACTCGGGTGTGATATATTTACAGGATTGCCTCTGTAAATAAAGGCCGCCTATCCATTCTTATAAATAAAATACTGGGCTGTTTAGTCTAGAGCTTTGTTTAGAAAAGTCCCCTTCCCCCCCCAAGTAAACAAAGAAACTAGAAAAAATAGTGGGTCTTTTTTTACTAAAATAGGAGCTATTTTGTGAAAATGCCCATATGTCTCAAAACTCCAAATGTGCCCATTACTCTAAAAACAATTAACCTTTCCATGCTTCCTGTCCCTTCCAGGGCTATGTTTGAAAATTAAATTAAAATTACATGCCTATCAATATCAAGGACCGGCAGGATGTTTTCTGCTCAGAACCCCAAATCACAAAATTAGCTGTAGCTTTTAAAGCAAAGTCAGAGTCCCTGACAAATTGCAGTTGTCCCTATCTTTTTATCTGTGCTTCTTTCTTAATACAGTTCTTAACATAGTTCTATTTCTTAATCGTATTGAAGGAAGTTGGCACCCACCCCTTCCTAGAAAAATGAAATATTTTAGGAAATATTAAAAGGGCAGAATATTTCCCCTCAAAGGGAGCCAGAAACTCAGCCCACCCCCACCTTTGTCAATGGGCCATTAAGGCCTGAGCCAGCTCATCTGCAACACAAAAGCCAGGACATAATAGGACCCATCTAGCAATAGAAACTCACCACATGGCACCTGGGAAGATTACATCACCCAGCAAACCTACAAAGTTAGCTAAGACCCCCGCCCCCTGGGAATCTGACAGCCAATGGGATACTTAGAACAGGAAACTCTAAGGTGGGGCCCAACAGAGGGTATTAAACTCAGGCACTCACAGCATCTCTTCCCTTTTTTTTTCCTTCAAGATCTTCAAGGCATGTGATCCCCCTTCTCCCCAGGACCTCAAACCATGTGGTCCTGTCCAGGGGTGGGTTCTAACTTACCTCGCTGCCGGTTTGCTTTCTCCCGCGCCACATGGCCCCGCGCGCCATGATGACGCATGCGCAGTGCCGGAAACTCGGCTTCTGCGCATGCGCAAAAGAAAATTTTTTTAAAAAAAAGATGGCGGCACCCATGGACCCGCACCGACCTAACCGGATCGGTGATGTCATTGTGACATCAACAGCGGGTCACTACCGGTTCGGGCGAACCAGTCTGAACCGGGAGAAACCCACCTCTGGTCCTGTCCACCATTAAAACCATGTTTCCAGTGTCTTTTTTCCCCACTTGGAACTGAACCCAGAAGGATATTTCTTCCAACAGTACTAATAGCCTTCCCCAGTGTTGCATTTCTAGAGGGTCTTAGGTATCAGCTCCAGCCAGTACCAGCAACTGACAAACGTTATCACATTCAGATAAAAACAGTGACGCTGCCATGTCTACTCCTGCATTAGAGGGCACCCATGTAATAAGTCTCCACAGCCCTTCTGCACCTCTAAAACTCTACTAACCCTTCTTTAATTTTGGTGCCTTCCAGAACTATTGACTACAATATTCATTATGCTCAGCCATGCAGGTTGAGACTGAGGGGAGTTGTTGTTAGTAAACATGCTGGCTAAGAATCATGCAGTTCATTCTATTTGGATGAACTGAACTACTATAGTCATTCAGAGGTGCCAGATTTGGGGAAAGTTATTTTCCTGGGGATGGGGGAAGGGACTCGAATGATGTTTAATATGAATGATGTTTAATATGAATGATGTTTTTTTAATATGAATGTTTAATATGAAAGCTATTGTGAATGAGCCCAGGTCTCCTACTTAAAATTTTCCATCCTACTTCTTAACTATTAGGTTACATTGCTGATAAATGATTGGCTATATTGGCAAGGAATTCTGAGAGATGCATTTCCAACACAATTGAACATCACTAGGTTGGAGAAGTTTGACATATGGTGGCCACAGCGTAGACAACTGTTACATGTTCTCTCTCTCACCTGTCGAGGAGATTTCATCAAAGATGCGGCTCGACCTGCTTTCTCAGAATTGACTTTTTTCTTCTCCAGCAGCAGCCGAGTGTTAGGTATGTAACTCCACGAGCGACCCAATGCTGCTTTAAAACCACCACCAGCATCTCTGGTCACATGATTTGTCAACTAAAAGATAACAGATAGTTTTAGCATCACTAGAGTCATAAGCTGAGGACCACCCGTATTCTAAAAGGTTTATGAGGCCCATTTGGAAAAAAAAAAAACAATCTTAGAAGTAAAGGGAATGACGGAGGCTGAAGCTTTGCTTTCCAGAACCCAGGGGACACCCCCATTTTTTTAAGATTAAATTTTAAACAAATCTTTTTTAGAATAAAATTTATTCTTCTTTTAGAATAAAAAGCAAGGAAGTGGTGGCAGACTTAATGTATTAGCTGACCTAGCTCACACTAGAAGAGCAGAACTATAGCACTTATGCACATATAAAGCCAAAAGCAAGCATAAGTAAAAGCCTGGTCTGCATACTTACCAATATGGCAATCCCAAATTCTTTGGCAAGGGTTTTCATCTCCCTAGCCAAATGCATCATGAGGGCCATACCTACAAAGGGAGAAGGAGAGATCACCGCACTTAAAGCTATACAATTCTCTTTATTCATTGTATTTCCCCTAGACTCTGGGGGTTGCCTCAAAATATTCACCTATCTAGCAGAAGGGAAACAAGAAAAACTTTCTGTATCACATCCATGCTGGAGAAGCCTTTCAAAATTGTAGGAGCTAGGAACACCTAGCTCTCTAATTAAAAAGGGCCTTGCTCTTTTATTACTTCGGGGGGGGGGGGGGATCAGTTTTTTAATCACCTGGAAGAAGTGTGAACCTAAGAATGCTTATTTAGAATACAGTTGTGATGCAACACCCTTTCAAGGCACCAAATAGGGAAATAATGCCTTAGATTGGGATGGGCATTTTCTGGCCTTAGGTGACTTTCTTTTTTTCATAATCTGAAGGACATCATTTGATAGAGGGCCCATCTGTTAATAATTGCTTCTCTGTGTTCTTGTAAGCTTCTGCTTGAGTCAACAATGGAAGTATTTTGTCACCTTGTTTTGGGGGTGGATAGCACATTTGTGAACCAAGTGATCACTTTACATTAAAACATGTTTTATTTTTTGGGAACAGCATGGTTAACAAACATAGCAATTATATTAATGCAGGTTTAGGATTTAGTTGATTGTCTAAACCTTATGCCCTGAGAATCACATATATAACAAAGAGAGTCAATTTGGTCTAATGATTAAGGCAGCAGCCTAGTAACCAGGAGACTGTGAGTTCTAGTCCTGCCTTAGCCATGAAAGCCAGTTGAGTGACCTTGGGCCAGTCACTTTCTCTCAGCCCAACCCACTTCACAGGCTTGTTGTGGGGAAAATAGGAAGAGGAGGGTGTGTTGGATATGTTCACCACCTTAATTTATTTATAAAAATAACAAAGATGGAATATAAATAAATATGTTGATCGCTAGCATGAAAGAAAGGTCTAAGGTCATTCTGTGACAGCTTTCACTAAGCAAAGGAGCTGGACATGTAACAAAAGTTTTCTGGTTCATCTCTTGTAATTCCCAGCCACAGGGACTGAAAGATGTGGAAGCTGTCACATCATACCCTAAGAAGAAAAATGGAATGGTGAAGATTAAAGTATTATGTCTATTTACAACTATTCATATGCCATAAGGAATCTTTTCTAAAGGAAATCAATCTCATTCTTTGGAAGAACAGATATTGAAGCTGAAGTTCAAATACTTTGGCCATCAAATGAGAAGAGAAGACTCATTGGAAAGGACTCTGATCTTGGGAAAGACTGAAGGCAAAAGGAGAATGGGGCAGCACAGGATAAGATGGTTAGATAGTGTCATCAATGCAATGAACATGAATTTGAGCAGACTCCAGGAGACATTAAGTACAGGAGGGGGCCTGGTGTGCTATGGTCCATGGGGTTGCAAAGAGTTGGACATGGCTTAGCGACTGAACAACAACAAACCACAACAAGAAACCTTAAGTATTACAGTGTGGTCTTTTGTGATCTTTGCGTACTATACTTTTATGCTCAACTACTACTTCATACATATGAAACTTTATTGCTACAGAACTTTGAACATGCAGAAAATAAGTTGCCACACTGAATGTGATCAGTGAACCTGTGTGATCTTACTTCTCTTAGCCCTGCTAATCTCTCTATTGTCTTCCATGTTATATTTTTAACTCTTTAAGCCAGGGTGTCCAACTTTGGCAACTTTAAGACTTGTAGACTTCAAGTCTCAGAAGGGAATTCTGGGAGTTGAAGTCCACAGGTCTTAAAGTTGCCAAGGTTGGACACCACTGCTTTAAGCTATGGACCATGTAGGATATGATTCTGTAAAACAATAGGACCATTAATGAAGCATATTAAGAAACATCAGAGGTGGGTTCCTCCTGGTTCGGACCGGTTCGCCCGAACTGGTAGCGACCCGCTGGTGACGTCATGATGACATCACGGATCCGGTTCGGTCAGTGCCAGTCCGTGGGCGCCGCCATCTTTTTTTTGAATTATTTTTTTTTTTGAATATTTTTTTTTTGAATTTTTTTTCTTCTGCGCATGCACAGAAGCCGAGTTTCCGGCACTGCGCATGCGTCACCATCTTGTTTTCGGCTTCTTTTTTTTAAATTTATTTTTATTTAATTTTTTTTTAGTGTGGCCACGCAGCATGGGAGGAAGCGAACCGGCAGCGAGGTAAGTTGGAACCCACCCCTGAGAAACATTCTCTGTGATGATAGATGTACATAACTGACCATCGGGCTGACGAAGTCCCAAGAAAGGGCAAATTACAGCAGAAATGGAATCCACAATAAGCAGCTTCACTGGTCCAGAGGTGCTGAGTATCTTTAAAAAAAAAACAAGAATAAAAACAAAAGGCAAATGAAAAAAATTACAAATACAAATCAGAAATTACAAAAAAGCCAATGGGTACCTTTCCTTGGAATAGGGGAGTAGATGAGGAAGACGAAGCATCCAAAAACTCAACTTTGCTTATAGTTTAGCCATGGGTTCACATGTGCTATATGTTACCTATGCCTAAATTCTGCACCAGGAAATACTAGTCTTAGATCATCTGAATAGGCTGGAAGTTTGCCTATTTTAATTATATTGAGAAGATCTGTAATCATAGCTCTCTTCAGGAATTCGGGAGAGCAGAATAAGCTGAATGGAATGGTGAGATTGTGGTAGGGATTCACCATAATGGGTTAGGAAAGGAAAGGAGAAAGTGGGGTTGGCTGGTAGGATGGAGAAGGGAATGATTTGGCAGTCACTATTAGATGATTATTATTGTTGTTGTTGTTGCTGTGTTTTCATTAAACATGAAACTCAGTCAACTGAACATTTAAAAATGTATTATTATTATTATTATTGTTTTTATTATTATTATTCCTGCATGTTCAAGACTGTTCTCCTGCCTGCACAGCTGTCTTCTTAAAAATCCATTTGGGACACTTGACTGCAAGGCTTATTCAATGCTAGATCCTTCAGTCCACCATCAGGTTTCTCCAATTATTTCAAATGTGATCGCAAACTTGAAGAAACCAAAAGATCTCCTGTTTTCCCTCCTCTTATGCTAACTGCTAAGGTGATAGCAATATACCCATCAAAGGTAAAAGATTTGTTACACCAGGAGAGTATCTTTAGGTTGACTAGGAAAAAGACTGAAAGGAAGCCAAAGAAGGGATGAGAAATGACCTCTGACTGAAGAGTCAACTTAGTATGTGGTACCGTGTTTCCCTGAAAATAAGACCCTGTCTTATATTTTTTTTGAACCCTGAAATAAGCGCTTGGCCTTATTGCCATTCACTCAAAAGCCCGATTGGGCTTATTATCAGGGGAAGTCTTATTTTGGGGGAAACAGGGTAGTACCAGTCAAGTTATAAGCACTGGAAGACAATGCAGAGTCCAATAAATAACATTGGCTTTTATTTATGTACATTTTCTCCTTTGATTTACATGGTATTAAGGAAGAAATATGAGCTCTCTCCCTAAGAACAAGGAGCAACCAAGCATATATGGAGTTTTTAGTTCTAGTTGCTAGGAATGAGAAAGGCAGTTATGACAGTTATTCTAGATAGCAGAATTCTGGTCCATTCATCCAAGACATGACAAGTCCTCTCAACCAGAGTAGGAGGACTTTAGAAAAAGCATGAACATTGGTTGAAGGCAGGATACTGTGCAGGTTTTTTTTCACTGTCTGATAAAGCAGTGCAAGAAATCACTGGGAAGTTTGCATCGACTTAGAAAATATGGGAGTCAAAAACTAAATGGCTAGAGATGGCAACAGACATAAAGAGGGGGGAAAAACATGCATGTCTGCTGGAATTGAAAAAGTTAGAGCAGACTCAGTGATTCTAGTCGTCCCAGTTACTTTTAATGGTGAAAAGCAATATCCTGAATAGAAAAGGAGAAATAGAGGTTTTGAGTCCCAGTAGCCAAACAGGGACCATGCAATACTGGTTTTTGTCTCTTGTGTATTATCTTTATTGCCTTCCTTCAGCCTCAAATCTCTTGCCTCTCCAGGCAGATCTAAAGGCCAGCTCACCTGCTGGTGACACTCATTGTGCAGTCGCAAAATGCAATAAAGACCATGGCCACGTAGTCCATTCACTTCCCTTCAGTTTTCCCTGATCAAACATTAAGCAATGGGCCAGTCATGCTAGCAAATACTGGGGGATAATGGCCAGTATGACAATCCAGCCTTTCTAAACAGGGAACACAACTTGCGGTATCCTCCGAAAGTTTCATTTTTAAGGTTAAAAAAAAAAAGGCAGAATTTATTAATCCAATTTATATAACTGCCTATCTCACAAGAAGAAAAATATTAAGCAGGTAGAAGTATGCATATGAACTGTATTTCACTGATTCAGTTTAATAAATCAAATTGAAACTGAAACTCGATTAATTTTAAATCTGATTTTGGCCCTATCATTTTTGGTGTACAAGCCCCCAACACACCACTCAAAAGCCAGGCTGGCTCTTGGTCTAAAAAAACCATTACCCATCCTGCCCTCCTCACCCTTCTGGCTCTCATGTATTCTGATAAGCCCACAAACAACAAGCATTGGCCAGTAAGCACCCACCTGCTGGGCCATATAACTGCGGACTTCCTGCAGCACATCAAGCATTTTGTAGGCATCAAATGCACGAAAAACCTGGATCCTCCGCAATGCTTCAGCCTACAGGGAAAATGGGGTAAGGAACAGGGTAAGGTAACACATCCTGGATGCCCCTGTCAAGTTTGCATGCTCACCAGGATGAGGGTCAAAAAAACCAAGAGGGTAGCCACAATCATGTGACCAAAGCCTCACCCCTCTCTATGTTGGAGCCAACAGCAGCAAATTAGATCGTTGCGTTTGGTGTTCAGAGTTTCTCTCAGAATATTGTTTTTAAACGAACTAATTTGAGGAGCCGTTTTGATCTAGTGATTAAGGTATCAGCCTAGAACAGGGGTGTCAAACTCAAGGCCCGGGGGCCGGATCCGGCCCGGGGGGTGCTTAGATCTGGCCCCACAAGGCCACCCTAGAAACAGCAAAGGTCCGGCCCTCTCAGGCTCCGTTTTTGGCTGCGATGGCCTCCTGCTGCCCTCTGCCAGTGAAAACGGAGCTCCATTTTCTCTGGCAGAGGGCAGCAGGAGGCCGTCACGGCTGAAAATGGAGCTCAGGAGCCCATTTTCGCTGGCAGAGCGCTCAGGCCACCACAGACGCCCCCGACATGAGTGACATCAAGCTGGCCACGCCCATCTTGGCCACACACTCCCTGCCCCCTAGGTCAAACACCACCCTGATGCGGCCCTCAATGAAATCGAGTTTGACACCCCTGGCCTAGAAGGAGTTCTAATCCTGCTTTAGGCACAAAAGCTGGCTGGGTGACTTTGGGTCAGTCATTCTTTCTCAATCCAACCCACTTCACAGGGTTGGTTGTTGTGGGGAAAATTGGAAGAGAAAGAAGTAATAGATATGTTCGCTATCTTGAGTTATTTATTAAAAAAATAATAAAGGTGAGATAAAACAAATAAATAAGTCATTCAATTCCATGTTAAATTATAGCATGAAGTGACCATGTATTTTCTTACTAATTTTCCTACCTATATTTTCTAATATCCTTCTGGAGATGTCAACACTCTTCAGTAGAAAATCCATCTTAACGCTATCCATTTATTTAACGTTGCTTTTGAGAACTCAAAATACCTATCAAGTACCTAGTATCAGTAAACGTTTAGGTTAGACTTGCCCATCTAAGTCTATCTAAGTCTATTGGGATTAAAAACTAAAAAAACCAGCATGGCTTAGGGGTGGGGGAGGACTTTGAAGCCTATGAGATATTTATTAACCTATGACTTTCCTCTCCAATATTCTAAACTGACTGGAGTACAATTCTTATAATCCTCACCAATTCAATACATTTTTGTTGAATGGCATTGCGTTTCAAGGCATTCGAAGAGCACTGGATTGGAAAAGGCTCCATCTTGGCAGAGATGAAGTTCAAACTCAGAACTGTAGAAGGAGGCTTCCGAAGCACTGTGAGATAAGCTTCATTCTGGTAATAGTTTGGAAGCCTCCTTCGCCAAATCATATGATTTTTTGAGATCAAAGCTTCTGAATGATCGCAAGAATGGTGCTCGTTTGCAGAATGGCACAAGGCAACCTCAATAGGAAAGCCATACCGTGTATAGCAGGGGTGTCAAACTCGATTTTATTGAGGGCCGCATCAAGGTTGTGTTTGACCTTGGGGGGCCAGGATGGGCATGGCTCGACATCACTCGTGTCGAAGGTGCATGTGGTGGCCCGAGCACTCTGCCAGCAAAAACGGGCTCCCGAGCTCTGCAATGGCCTCCTGCAACCCTCCGCCAGCGAAAATGGAGCTCGGGAGGGCCGCCTGTGGCCTTCCCAAGCTCCGTTTTCACTGGCAGAGGCACCGTGGGCTGGTCCTTTGCTGTTTCCAGGGCAGCCCCGCGGGCCAGATCTAAGCACCCCGCGGGCCGGATCCGGCCCCCGGGCCTTGATTTTGACACCCCTGGTGTATAGCCTGGGCAGGCCTGTCAGCAACTGCAAAATATCCACAAAGTTAAGTGGGGTGCTTTGTGCATGCTGGTGGGCCCTGTAACTGGTCAAGGCCTCCTGGGCCTGGTGGGATGGGGAACGGGCAGAGGCCTCTGGGCTGCAGCAACTTTTCGTGCACAGGTAGGGCAAATGAGTGGCTAAGATGGGGGAGAGATGGTATGCCCCGATGGTTGTAACTGTGGATGGTCTTCCAAGAATCCAAATCCACTGTGGCAATCAGCAGAATTAGCCTGCAGTACTGCATTCTAACCACTGCGCCACCACGCCCACCTAGATACTCTTCTAGGTACCAACACCCCACAACGAGTACTTCCTGCTCAGCTGACCTGCTCTTCCTCATCCTCAGTTAAGCAATTCAGTAGCTCCAGTAGACGGGCACTGGTGAAGCCCCCAGTTGAGTCAATATACAGGACAGTCTGCTTGAGATTATGGGATACATTTGCAGCTATAATGAGGCACACCTAGAGACACAACAAGAGGCAGAGCTTAAGATTAGTGCGATTGCTGAAATTAGGATGCACAAAACCAGCCTTTCGTAGCCTACCTTCCAAACGTTTGGAAAAAGCCAGAAAATCACAAACTGGGACTTCAACTCCCAAGATTTGTCACAGATTATGAATCTTGAATTTGGGGAGCATGAAATGCCAGTTATTTGGAGTTCAGATAGCATGATAAACCACAAAGCTAGAATATGGAGTTGCATACAAATGGAAGCAAAATGAGACTGCCTCCAAGCACATTATCCAATATATTTAGCTGAGTGAGTCTTGCAAAAATTCCCCAGGGGTGGGCATCTACTTAGAAAATACCTACTTCCTCCAAATTCTCAAGCAGAAAGAAAGTTTTTCTAGCACACAGACACGCATCATTAAGTAAAGACATAATGGGTTTTTTTTCTTTGCTGTATGTAGTATACAGCAAAAAAAAAAAATCTTCATACACAATTTGACTTCTTAAAAGGAAAACCATTGTTCTCCTCCTTACAAGTAAAACCACATAGTTATTTTTTTTACTACACTTGGGCTAATACTTGGACAGGCTGCTAAGAGTCAAGGAAAAACAACTCTGGGTTGGAAGTTACTCACACCCCAGACAACAGCACATGGATAGGAAAAAGTTCCACTACACTGACACACACACACACACACACACTCCAACAAAGAAAAAGCAATCATTGTGCTTTTCCCTTCCTGAATATATCCCACTGAAGCCAGTTATTATAGGAATAACATAATGTGGTTTGTTTTAGTTTTGGCTTATGATGATATAGGAACCCCTAAAACTATAGATAGCTTAGCATGATATGTGAGCAAAGTCTAATTTTAAAAGGCAACCACCTAGCTTTGCTGCTTTCCTCTTTTTCTTTCCCATTATTTTGTGTTTCATCTTCACCCTTCATATCTGATGTCTAAAGATTCACTGGACAGAGTTCCGGGAAACCAAATCCAACATATCTACAGACAGCAGGTCAGGGATAGCTGATATTATAAGCCCAGAGGTAGAGACTGTGTCCCTTGTGATAAAACTCATTCATAAAAGCTACTCCAAGAGACTAAAAAACAACAACAGGTGTTCTAATGCATTTATATAGAAAAAGAAAAAGAAAA
This sequence comes from Thermophis baileyi, assembly GCA_003457575.1. NCBI lineage: Eukaryota > Metazoa > Chordata > Lepidosauria > Squamata > Dipsadidae > Thermophis > Thermophis baileyi. Next base: position 2,183,420 of record QLTV01004426.1, on the reverse strand, counting down.
CAAGTTGCTATGGTTTTGGGAACTGTGCTCAAAGATGTCTGCCAAATCAAGGATTTTGCTATTTTTAATCAAGGTTTTGATTATCAAGGATTTTACTACAAGGTCCTGTTTCCACAGTCAGAAGGCTCCAGAAAACAGACAAGTTTTAAAGAGGGAGGAATGGATTGTTGCAATGAATTTGTGTTTGTGAGCAAGCTGTTTGGGAATGTACCAAGCTGAGGGTGCAATGACCCACAAACGCCTACCCCTACACTCAACACATCAAAGTTTTATGCCACTTGCAGAAAAAACTTGGCTAAATAATCAGGCACAGAGGGAAATTCTTTGATCTATGTCTCAGGAGGGAGAAACTAGTCAGGCATAATCAGAAACTATTAAAATATACAAAGCTCCTCCTTTAGCTGACTTCCATTGCAACACATTCTTCAATTCGATAGAGGACTTGCTGCCTTCAAGTGCAGTAGAGAAAATTTCCACTATACTCGTAATAAAAATGCCACTGGCAGTCTGATCAACTTCCCTACAAGGAAAAGGAAGGTATTATCTTGTCCTGAGGCTCAAAATGCCATACAGGTCAATCTTCTGGCAACCCCATCTCTACAAGAAAAGCTGGATTTCAGCCCCTTAAAGCAGGGGTCTCCAACCTTGGCAACTTTAAGACTTGTGGACTTTAGCTCCCAGAATTCCTCAGCCAGCAAAGCTGGCTGAGGAATTCTGGGAGTTTAAGTCCACAAGTCTTAAAGTTGCCAAGGTTGGAGACCCCTGCCTTAAAGAATAGGACACATTGGTTCAAATCCTGCTCTCCCTCTTTCATGTAAGGTAAACCAATATCCCTTGTCAAAACTCCTACAGGGAGAGCCTAACATATCTTTGACACCTTGTAGCAATGTTGGATCCATCTCCCATATAACCTTGCTTGTTGCAATGTACAAGCTCTCCTCCACAGATATACATACCTGTGTTGCAAGAAGCATTTTGCTACCATAAAGCAAAACAAATGTCAAAACCAGAGACGTTATTTCTTATAGGGTCTTTGAAAAGGAGAATCCATCAAAGTTGACAGTGGTTGAGTAAAACATAATTTTCTTCATGATTTTAGTATACATATTGCATGTTTATAAGATTGTACTCTACCTAAAGTCCAATGAGAAGGTAACAGACAAATAACCAAATAGGTCAAGAACAGCCGACCTGAGTTTTTCCAGCACTGGGTGCTCCAACAAGTTCTGTCACTTCCCCCGTGTATATACCCGAGTCGAGAAGTTTGTCCAAGCTATAACAACAAAAGAGGGAGGGTGGGGGGAATGAGAATTTCAGGACACGTACATCCCAGTTTTCATCTTGCATTTTTTCACATGTATCTCCCTCTCAAGTGTCTTCTCTCATGAAGGACAAAAGAGCAGTCAGAGTAGGGTCTCTATTTAAGCTCAGAAATTCAATTTTTTGCTTGCCCAAAATAAAGAGAGGGCAAAGCAAACCAAAGACTAGACTAGACTAGACTAGACTAGAATAACAGAGTTGGAAGGGACCTTGGAGGTCTTCTAGTCCAACCCCCTGCTTAGGCAGGAAACCCTACACCACTTCAGACAAATGGTTATCCAACATCTTCTTAAAAACTTCCAGTGTTGGAGCATTCACAACTTCTGGAGGCAAGCTGTTCCACTGATTAATTGTTCTAACTGTCAGGAAATTTCTCCTTAGTTCCAAGTTGCTTCTCTCCTTGATTAGTTTCCACCCATTGCTTCTTGTT
>QLTV01004426.1:2160721-2172877 GCA_003457575.1 Thermophis baileyi | reverse complement strand
CGATTTTGAGTGCAAACCTCCTTCCATCAGCAAGGACATTGAAGATGAAACGTGGCTGGGTCTTTCAGCATGCCAATGATCCCAAACACACCGCCCGGGCAACGAAGGAGTGGCTTCGTAAGCAGCATTTCACAGTGGCCTAGTGGCCTAGCCAGTCTCCAGATCTCAACCCCATAGACATCCTTTGGAGGGAGTTGAAAGTCCGTGTTGCCCAGCGACAGCCCCAAAACATCACTGCTCTAGAGGAGATCTGCATGGAGGAATGGGCCAACATGCCAGCAACAGTGTGTGCCAACCTTGTGAAGACTTACAGAAAACGTTTGACCTCTGTCATTGCCAACAAAGGATATATAACAAAGTATTGAGATGAACTTTTGATATTGACCAAATACTTATTTTCCACCATAATTTGCAAATACATTCTTTCCAAATCAGGCAATGTGATTGTCTGGATTTTTTTTTCTCATTTTGTCTCTCATAGTTGAGGTCTACCTATGATGTCAATTACAGGCCTCTCTCATCTTTTTAAGTGGGAGAACTTGCACAATTGGTGGCTGACTAAATACTTTTTTGCCCCACTGTATCTCTTCCCTTAACCTCACCCTGATCATTCTTCCAACCACATTACACTTTCTACGGTAGCTACACAAAAATTAAAATTGGAAGAGATCTCTGGATTTTCTGAAGAATCTGCCCTGCTCACCACAGCCAATGTAACCCCTAAATTGTGGGACAACTTGCTCTTTATTCTCTGCCACTCAATCAGCTACCTGTTTTGATGCCATTGGCTTTTAGCACCTGCACCATTTCATCCGAGAGGCCAGGACACAGTCCCACACGAAGGATCATCCCTGAATGAGCCTAGATAGAAAAGGCAGACAACTGGATCATTTCTAGCACCATTTGTGAGATCTGCTAGTATATTTCACCTGTGTCCCCAGAATCACATCTCTTGTCGTGTAGGAATGACATGAGAGCTTTGCTTGGATACATACAACACAGAAACAGTACTTTACCCAACAATGCATTACTGTATAAAACTGCATGAAGACATCTAGAGAAGTGAATTAAAGTTGGAGGAGGGTGTCCAAATAGGTGGACAAAACCAACACACAAATCTTAAGATGTAGCTGGGTTCACAAAATGGACCGGTCTTAACTAAAAGTGATGGGGTTTGCTCAGCTTGTTGTTGGAACCCAGTCATTTCCTTAGCAAAAGATGCTAACCAGACTGTCACATTAAAGCAGAATTGGCTTGGTTAGGATCATTTATATTACATGCTTATGTTTTCCGGGTCTCGCTTCCTTAATTCCTTTGAACCACTTGCTAGCACAATTGCAGCATCGCATAGAAACAGCATGAAACATTTAATGGTAGCTAATTGATTTCCCCCCCCCCCCAATTACCACTTTTTGCAAAAGCTGCATGAAAGAGAAAAAGCACGCAGCAACATTAAGTCGAAGGAAATATTTACCTAACTTGACTTCAACCCTTTTTCTCCCCGCAGCTTCCAACTCACTTATAAACGCTTCACTTTCCCCGCCGTTATCTTTGTTTTGATTCCTTCCTAGAGCGATCGCAGCTCCACGTCCTGTTTAGCTCCACCTACTGGCTGGACCCTGAACTTTTGCTTCCAATTCCACTTACTCTACAACAAACTCATTTAGATCTCCATATTTCCTTGGAAGTGTGTTTGGTTTTGATATATATAATGATATTTAATACTTTACAATATATTTAAATATAATGTTTGAGCAGGTGCGTGTATATGGCTGGATGGACATCTTCATATATGAAGAACGGCTGCAGATTTTGGGTATGGCTAGTCTAAAGAAAAAAATAATTAGGGGTGATATGATAGCAGTATTTCAGTATTTGAGGGGCTGCCACAAAGAAGAGGGGGTCAAATTATTCTCCAAAGCACCAGAAACTGATCAAAGAGAGAAGCAACCTGAAATTAAGGAGAAACTTCATAAGAGTAAGGACAATTAACCAGTGAAACAGCTTGCCTTCAGAAATTGTGGGCGCTTCATCACTGGAGGTTTTTAAGAAGAGACTGGACAGTCACTTGTCTGAGATGGTATAGGTTCTCCTGCTTGAGCAGGGGGCTGGACTAGAAGACCTCCAAGGCCCCTTCCAAGTCTAGTCTAGTCTAGTCTAGTCTATATATTGGTCATATCTTCATTCAATGGCTATTAACACTTTTAATAAAAGCTGATCAATTTCCCATCAGTCAGACTAATTTATTCCTTTACTTTTTCATAGTATATAGCTTGAATGTAAGACAAAAGGGTTTATTTTTGTTGAGGTGTTTTTGTTGTTTGTTTGTTTGTTTTTTTGAATGTCATTTCTGAATATAATTTCTGATAGGGGTGGTGAGTTCTGGAAGTTACTAGAGATGCCCTGTCTGTCACAGCTGCTGCTGAATCTCTCTAAGGATTCTGGAGTGAAGCCATTTGTTCCAGAGTTTCAAATGTCTCATTCTTCCTTAAATAGAAAGGGAAGAGGGGCTTGTACATTTTGGCAGGGTGGGCAAAGCACCATAGCCATTGCATTATTGCCTTGAAAAGCTCCAATGTTGCACTTTGCCAAAGGCTGATGCAAAATTTGGATGTGAGGTTTTGTGAATTTTTTAATTGCATTGTTTGTGCCCAATTGCAAACCGTCCGATTCATCTGGAAATTAGCCTCTCACCCCTGAGGTTCTTGCTCACTGTGCTTTGTCCTTGGCTCTTAACTATTTCATTGAGCTATATATATACCTCTATCTAAACTCCAGGCAGCCACACTTATCAACTTGCTCCAAGAGAGAGAAAGAGAGAGCGGTTAAGTGATCCACAAGAAAAAAATCCAAGTTGGTGATTATCTCAAAAATTGGGAAACTGTGCAAGGTAAGGAAAGGAAAGCATAAATGGGGATTTAATAGCAAACAGGATGGCGAAATATCCAATAGCAAAACCCAAGGGAATATTTTGCTTGAATGCCAAGGATTATTACAAGTTTATGTGTGTGCGCACTGTGGTTGGATTTTTTTTCTTTCTCATCAGATGATTGGGACAATTCCCAAAGGCATCTAAAAATTGTCCAAGTATAGAGGGTGTAGATATTTTTTCGTTTGCAACTAACATAATAAAGATTCTCAGTGTGTGACCAGAAATATGAAGATTGAAACCAATAAAGCAGTGGATTTATTGGTACTGGAATGGGATCAGAGAAATACAGTTTAACCAGTTTGATTCTTTGGGTCAAACAGCGTTTCATAGTAACTGCACAGGATTCTGGTGTGAACATAAGATAAAAGAAGATTACTTGAATATGATAATCCATTTCTGAAAATAACACTTACTGTTTATTTAATGAGAGCCAGCCTGATATAGCAGCTAAAGATACTGGGTTAACGACGACTGTAAGATCTATTCCCACTTTAACCACAAAGTCAGCTGGGTGACTTGGTTCAGTCCCTCTCTTTCATCCCTAAAAAGAAAAAAAGCAAAGACGAACCACTTCTGAAAAATGTTGCCAAAAAACTTCAGGGACCAGAAGTCAAGCATAAAAAAAATGTTGATTTATAGGATTCATAAATTTTTATCAGTGAATGGTCCTCATAAATGTATGAAGTTATACCATAGGCTGTCTTCAAACTAAAGTCTACTACTTAGATACATGAATTATATATAATTATATATAAATGATGTCCAAACATAATTAAGAATTTATTGATGAAGATGGATGAGAACTATGAAAGAGATGCAGAGTTAGGTACATTTTACAAAGCGATATGGGTAAAGTGCAGGAGGTAGTCTTTGACCACAATTGCGCCCAAAATTTCTGTTGCTAAGCGAGGCAGTTGTTAAGTGGGTTTTGTCCCATTTTATGACTTTTCTTGCAACAGTTGTTAAGTGAATCGCTACAGTTGTTAAATTAGTAACACGGTTGTTAAGTGAATCTGGCTTCCCTATTGACTTTGTTTATCAGAAGGTGATCGCAAAAGGTGATCACATGTCTCCGGATACTGCAACTGTCATAAATATGAGCCAGTTGCCAAGCATCTGAATTTTGATCATATGATCATGGGGATTCTGCAATGATCATAAGTGTGAAAAATTGTCATAAGTAACTTTTTTCAGTGCTGTTGTAACTTCAAACAGTCACTAAATGAATGGTTGAAAAGTCGAGGACTACCTGTAACAAAAAATGCCAAACATCCTTGAATGTTGTCGTGAATGATGAGTTTATTAGGAATTCTTAGAATGAAAGCCTACTAGTGAGTGTTGCCCACGGTATAACAAAGCAAATAAAGGGTAAATTGGTTGCTTCCCAACTGGGACTTCCCAGATGTTTCAAACTGCAGCCACTATCCCCTCAGCCAAGAGAAAGGAAGGCTGTCAAGGCTATGAATCTGGCAAACCAAATTAACCCAAGATATTCTGATGTGAACTGTATGAGAAATTGAGATCCCATTTTTTCTGCAATTTGTTTGAAATTAAGAAATTAAGGTAAAACTACTAAAAAAAAATCCAGACCATCACAAGATGGCAACAGAGAATTGTATATCTTTTTGCTGCCATCTAGTAACCATCTGGATTAGTGCAGTCCAGGTCAAGTAATTCAATTAAGGAGCCACAGTCTCACGGGTGTCAAACACAATCGCGTCATGTGATGTATCGCGGCGTTTTTTGCCTTTGCGGAGCTGGGGTGGGCGTGGCCTGCGTGTGATGCATCTGGCCCACAGACCACCAGTTTGACAACACCCTCAAAATTCTCCCACCATGAATTTTGGCCTTGGCCATTTTGAAGAACATTCCACGCAAATCATGGGACAGCCTTCTGTCAATCCCCATAACAGAAGATGGAAAAAGTGATGGAACTAGCAGAGACGACAAAATAGACTGTTTTAATTAGAAAAAAGAACAGATCCAGTTTTATTTCTATTGGACTTTGTGCTTGAGACAGGGGGAAAAAACAACAAAATCTTGAATTTGGGTTTTGCTCAGGGGTGAAATCCAGCAGGTTCTGACAGGTTCTGAAGAACCGGTAGCGGAAATTTTGAGTAGTTCAGAGAACCGGTAGCGGAAATTTTGAGTAGTTCGGAGAACCGGCAAATACCACCTCTAGCTGGCCCCAGAGTGGGGTCGGAATGGAGATTTTGCAATATCCTTCCCCTGGAGTGGGGTGGGAATGGAGATTTTGCAGTAACCTTCCCCTGCCACATCCACCAAGCCACGCCCACCAAGCCACACCATGCCCACCAAGCCACGCCCACAGAACCGGTAGTAAAAAAATTGGATTTCACCACTGGTTTTGCTGGTTAATCTAGTTGTAATAGAATTGACTAATACTGGTTAAATTAATAAAGTAAAAAGTAGAGACTGCAATTCTATTTTGTACTTTGCTGGAAAAAAAAGTTGGAAGTCAATGCTTTTTTTAAAATTTCCCCCTTTATCCTACAACTCTCTTTCCCTTTTCTTTCCCTTCCCTATTTTCTTATTATTTTTCTTTTCATTTGTATTTTATATCGCATAAACTTAATAAAATTCTTGGTGCAGCCCTCAATCTGACAGAGACTGCATTGCCCAAATTTAGGACTTGGTTCCTTATGGCTGATTATAATCCAGTCCGGGATTGCTTCTTTATATAGATTTTTATTACTTGTATTTTGTCTGGAGATTATCTAAAAGTGAGAAACCTGGTCTGATTTTCTCTAAAAGTCCTACTGGTTTTCAACCCATTTTTTACAGGCGGTTTTGGTCTTCTACTTGGACTCACTTTGCTTTCTAGCTATTCTTTGCATGTTTTCCCTTCCTCCACCCCACAGAAAATCTTAAGAAATAAAAGACAGAATCGCTTCTTTCCTTGGTCTTTTCCTTAGTAGTGACAGGGCTATGTGACTAGAGACATCCCTAAAAAAGGCCTATTTGTTTCTTTTCTAGATGGAGGACCCTGTGCAGCTGAAGGAAGAAGGGAATAAGTTCTTTCAAGGCAATGATTACGAGAATGCTATTAAAAGCTACTCCAAAGCACTTAAACTTGCTAAAGATCCATCACTCCAGGCTGTGTTATATCGAAACAGAGCAGCATGCTTTCTGAAAAAGGTAAGGAAATGTTATGGGGAGGTGAGGGAAGACTCTTGAAATGCAGATAAAGAGTGTCAAAAAAGTCAACAATCCAGAATGTCACACCTCTAGGAAGCAAGCCATATGATATCGAAATGGTACATCTATCCCCCAAGTGTCATTATCTCCCAAGAGAATCCAAAGGTTGCACAAACTTTTAGTGGTTTGCCAAGATCTTGTGAGATTTTTGACAACTTTTCATGAGAATTCGTGAGATTCAAGAGTTCTTTTTCCACTTGATGTTGGATGTCACAATGGCAGTTTACTATTTAGCATATGATGAGAACCTGACAGAAGAGCAATAAACATATACACACAATCCATGCAATTGTCCCAAAGGTGCTTTTTCAAGAGGCAACTGGACTTTCTGGTTTTTCTTGGAAGACATTTCGCTTCTCATCCAAGAAGCTTCTTCAGCTCTGAGCTGAATGGATGAGAAGCGAAACGTCTTCAAAGAAAAACCAGAAAGTCCAGTTGCCTCTTGAAAAAGCACCTGTCAAGCCTGAATTTGATTGGGATGTGGGATTGTTTGTATCCTTGGACATTCTGGCATGAATTCAGTTTGACACAGCTTGGAGCTGGAGGAGGATGGAGCCTTCAGTCAAAACATCATTCCTAGCTGATGAGTCAACCACATTCCAACAAGCGGTGGGTTGCTCCCGGTTCTTAGAACCTATAGCAGCGGCGGGAGGCTCCAGGACGCTCCACCCACCCACCCGGGACGCTTCTGCACATGTACAGAAGTGTTGCGCGCGCGCGCGAACCAGTAGCAACTGGTTTTAGAACCCACTACTGATTCCAACATCTGGCTGACTGGATGAGGAGGAGGAGAATTGTCGCCGAGCAACCAGCTCCCATCTTGGTTGGACAATGTGACAGTTGTTTTGGAAACCTGAGAAACTGAAACTTATATTGGAGTGAAAAGCCTGGGAATTTTAGTACTGGCTTTTCACCAGTTAGTGCCAAGATGGTGTATCTAAATAAATTTGTACATTGAGAAAAGGAATGCCTTGGAGTTCAATTCATCAGGGATGAATTACTTGAAACCTGACAGCACCTTTGGGATCTGGATGACCGAGAATCTCCATAAATCCATGCAATTATATAAAAAACAGCAGTGCTCACTAGGGATTCAGATAGTTGAAGTCCAACACATCTAGAAAGTTAGGGTTGTGACCAGGGGTGGTATTCACTTACTTTCTCTACCGGTTCGCAAATGTGAGCATGCACTTGCTTGCTTCGGTCGGCATGCACCTTCCGTGCATGTGTGTGGCCTTCCACGCATGTGCTTTGCTCACACATGCGGCTTGCACGCATGCGCGTGGCTTCAAAACATTCCTAAATAGGACGGCATAGTGCCAGGGCGGGGGGGGGCAGGCCCACTTGCAGGTCGCTACTACCGGTTCGCCCAAACCGGTCCGAACCAGCTGAATACCACCTCTGGTTGTGACAGTTATTTGGCAATATATTTGAAAAACAGAATCATCCAACTGGAAGGTATCTTAGATGCCATCTAGACCATGTCCTTTTATATAATATTTTTATGTCAGCTCTACAAGGGTTATTTGAAAAACCATCTTTTCCCAATTGTATCTACCCAACCTATCAGAGCGGGGAGGCAAGGAATGTTACAGGTCCCCTCTCTTAAAGAGGTCCAGAAGTAGAAGGGTCTTCTCTGTGGTGGCTCCCTGTGGAACATCATCCCTGTGGAAATAAGATTGGCCCCCACTTTGATACTCCTTCAAAAAGCCCTGAAAACATGGTTTTGCTGATGTGCCTGGGGACCCCAGGTTGATATGGAGCCCATCAAGTAATTGGTTTGATTGTTGTCATCAGGAGGGTGGGGGTTTATTGATTTTTGTATTGGGGTTATTTTTGTAAGCCACTCGCAGTCACTTTGAGTGAGTTGGATAGCCATATAAATTTTCTAAATAAATAAACAGAGCAGACTAGCAAAACCAAAAACATGCAGGCCAATACTACTTTTATTGTAAAGCTTCAGGAACAGAATCTTGCAAGTCTGAATGCATTTCTCCCACATCTCTTTGTTTTTGGGTGAACTAGAAATGGGCTTGTCTGAGACATCTATTTATGTTAGCTTCCTGACCTGGATTCTGGTTTCTTTTATCTGACTGCCTTGGCAGTGGCTGTTTCTCCTCAAGGCCATTCCATCTTCCCCCTATATTTACATATTTTAAAATTTTTTTATATAAAAATGGTCACTTATAAAAATTAAAGATCGCAGTTACTTTTTAAAAGCAGCATTCACTATCCTATGCATTGGAGAAATTGTTCCTTCCAAGCAGATCCCTTCTGGGACTCCTACATCATCTCAAAACAGAACAAAAGCTGGCTAATGATTTTAACACAATTCATCTTTTTAATATATGTTTAACCACTGAATTAATCAGCTGACTAGAACAGTTGCAGCATAATTCTATGAAGATTTTTTGTATAAATTATATACTTATTTAGCTGTGAATAAACCCTGTAAAAGAATATTTAATGCTGAGTGAAGGTGCTTACACAAGTACTCTAAATCAGGAGATTTGTTTCTAAGTTGCTACATTCTGTACTAATTTATTTGACTTCAAGGGGCAGCTACAGAATTATCTATCTGAGCTCTTCACCAAATTTTCTTCTCATTCCATTCCATGACCATTTCATTTGCTTTTATCTCTTGATGTCAATCATCCACTTAATCATTTTGCAAATTAACAGAAAGCTGGTTAGCTGGTCTGTTTTAAAAAATTAATAAACACAAAAAGGATTCTCTTATATAGATACTGAAAATGATTGATCTGTTAGGCAGTTGACTTTCAAGAGATAAAATTGATGAAATACGAAGACTGGAGAGGGAGAGAATTTGGTTCATATCAAACTAAAATGAACATCCCATGAGCAACCTTCTTAATCACTAATAAAAATTCCTTTTTCTTTGAAAAATATAGGAGAAATATGCCCAAGTGACGACAGATGCAACTAAAGGTAAGTTAAACTATGGCTAAAATATTCTAGATGCTTCATTAGGATTTGGATATATCCAGTCAAGTTTTAATCAATCTTTTTAAGCTCCTGCTGGAGCTTCATGAATCCAAGAGAAAAGATAAGTGTCTACACTGTATAATACAATAATTTATAGTGCAACTTAAGAGAGCCCCCCCCCCCGCCTTATAATAACCAACATTAAATGGCCATCTTAGGATGTTTACTCCTTTGATGTTTAATTTGTCATTAGTCTATAATTTTAAAATGTTTAGTCCTAATTTACTTTTACTTTTAATGTTAATTTTATATGTTTTATTTATCAATTGTAATAGATTGTACACTGCCCAGGGTCCCTCTTTGAGGCAGATGGGTAGTTTAGAACTATGAAATATAAATAAATACAAAAACTTAATGTCCATCAAAGGTAGACTATTTCGTACTCAAATGCACAACTTTCTTTTGTTTTGCTTTGCACTAGGCCCTTGCTTATCATGCCCAAAATAGGGGCCAGAATGAAGAAATAAACCTTGGATAAAAATATAACTTAAATTTGGCTTACAGTATATTGGTCTCAAAAGCTGGCAACACATGGGCTTGGAAGCTAAGCAGGGAAATATAATTCATATTATATACCTTTAAGTACAATTAATATGGTTGCTGTTTATTTCATAATTTACTGTCACTTTAACACTATAGTTTGGGGGCAATTTTGGAAAGACTCCTGGGAACACACCCAAAGCCTTGAGAGTCACATGTAGCAGGATCCAATCTGGGTCGGCCACCGGGGCCAGAGGTTTTGACTTCTGAGCTTTCAGACTCGTGCTGGAGCCCATCCTCAGGGAACTTCTCTCTAGCAGGCTCCCGCATAAGTCCGAAAGCTCGGAAGACAAAACCTCTGGTCCTGGTGGCCGACCCAGATTGGATCCTGCAACATTATCCTGGGACACGTATATTCGCCTTCATTTGTGAGTCACATGTAGGCTTGGGACCTGTATCCTCTTGATTTAAGAGGTCACCTGTCTTGCCATGAACTTAATAATCAAGATTTTCTGATATTTATCTTAAAGTAAGAAAAGAAAACCAGTTGGTTCTGTTCTTCCCATTTGATACATACATTTCTGCACCCTATAGAAATATTGTACTGTACTTGAATAGAAAAAAAAATGTAACAAATGAGATAGAAATAGATGGAACAAGAAGAAAAGACAGATGCAACTCTTCTTTTGGTCAAAGTGGATGCTGTCAGGTATCATTTCAATTTTGTCATTATTTTCCTTCTAGCTATTGACATCAACCCTTCTGATATTAAGGCTTTATACCGACGTAGCCAGGCCCTGGAGAAACTTGGAAAGCTGGATCAGGCCTTCAAAGATGTCCAGAGATGTGCCACCATCGAACCTCGGAACCAAAGTTTTCAGGAGGCCCTTCGACGTCTGGGCACTACTATCCAGGAGAAGGTAAATGAATGGCAAGCTTGACACACTGATCAGCCAACTGGTCAGACCATTTCTCTCTTGTGTTGGAGGTGGATGTGTTCTATATGTGCATATGAGCACCTGGATCATGATTGCAAAGCACTGTGACCGCTGGAAATTCAAATTGTAAGGACCACTCATTCAGCACTATTGCAAGTTGGAATGGTTGCTGAACAAGTGTTCATTAAATGAGGACCACCTATATCCCAGTAAGGGTTAATAGGGCAAACTATCATATATAAACAGTTAGCAACTTCCTTATCACACCCACTGGTGATGTTACCTAGCCCATGATGAAAAGTCTGCAAGAAAAAAAGTTAATTCAGAGATCACCAAGAACCCAACAAACAATTTAAATAATCATCTCTGTCCTTTTCTTCATCTTTGACATAGTTACGTTTTCAATTCTCCACTGATGCCAGAGTGCAGCAAATGTTTGAAATCCTCCTGGATGAAAAGAGTGAGAAAGAGAAGCGAGAGAAGGTGAGATTCCTGAATGTGAACTGTATCTTTCTCTTCATTTGACTAAGAAAATTGAGTTTTTCCACATTCTTCTGCTAATTGGCTAGAGGGGAAGCCCTAGTTGGCTTGCATTGCTCTCTGCCTCTAGTCAGCAATCTAAGGCAACAAGAGTGAACAAAATCACATAGTGTACACAATAAAGAGGATGACCTTGACCTTAATTGAGCTCCATTACCAAAGCAACAAGGTACAAAACATGGCTTAGCCTAAGTCATGTAGAAGGCACGGGAAAACATTCAGATAACTCTCTAATTCACAAAAGTATAAGGCGGTGCTAAATAGAAGAATAGAATAGAATAACAGAGTTGGAAGGGACCTTGGAGGTCTTCTAGTCCAACCCCCTGCTTAGGCAGGAAACCCTACACCACTTCAGACAAATGGTTATCCAACATCTTCTTAAAAACTTCCAGTGTTGGAACATTCACAACTTCTGGAGGCAAGCTGTTCCACTGATTAATTGTTCTAACTGTCAGGAAATTTCTCCTTAGTTCTAAGTTGCTTCTCTGCTTGATTAGTTTCCACCCATTGCTTCTTGTTGTACCCTCAGCTGCTTTGGATAATAGTTTGACTCCCTCTTCTTTTTGGCAACCCCTGAGATATTTGAACACTTCTATCTTGTCTCCCCTGTTCCTTCTTTTCATTAAACTAGACATAACCAGTTCCTGCAACCGTTCTTCATATGTTTTAGCCTCCAGTCCCCTAATCATCTTTGTTGCTCTTCTCTGCACTCTTTCTAGAGTCTCAACATCCTTTTTGCATCGTGGCGACCAAAACTGAATGCAGTATTCCAAGTGTGGCCTTACCAAGGCATTATAAAGTGGTATTAACACTTCACGTGATCTTGATTCTATCCCTCTGTTAATGCAGCCTAGAACTGTGTTGGCTTTTTTTGGCAGCTTTTTTGGCAGCTGCTGCACACTGCTGGCTCATATTTAAATGGTTGGCTAAAGTACTGTCAGACTTGCAAGATTCTGTTACTATAGCAAATCTTAATAAAAAGTATTTTAATTTTCTGGTGAAGTTGATTTCTTAATCTTGTCTACATTGTTTGTAGCCCGC
>QLTV01004426.1:2141663-2155633 GCA_003457575.1 Thermophis baileyi | reverse complement strand
CCGGTTCTCCGAACTACTCAAAATTTCCGCTACCGGTTCTCCGAACTACTCAAAATTTCCGCTACCGGTTCTCCAGAACCTGTCAGAACCTGCTGGATTCCACCCCTGATATTACCTCTGAAACTGGAAGCTCCACTATCAGTCATTATAGATTTTCCATCCAAATAGAGTTTGATGGCTGTCCAAACGACTCACTTTTTATAAGAAAGTCCATATTTCACAATACTTTTCTCAGAAATGATTTATCCATAAAAAGGTTTGTTGTCTTGCAGATGTATCCTTAGAAGAAAAGTGTGAACTTCAATTTTGTATCCAGTATGAGCCCAGCTTTCAATTTGCCCCAACTTATTTCAGGCTACAAATCTAACACATTGTCTTTTTGCATTGTAACTTAAACTGATTCTGTGTCCTTTCTATCTTCCTCTACTTCCCCACCACCACTTCATTTCCTCAGGTCTAAAGAAGATTTTGAAAGTTGCTGGCCAGATTCCAGAGATGTCCGATTGTCTCCCTCTAACAGATAATACACAGCTCACAGCTTCAGTTCTTCTGAACAAATTGTATGATGACTTGAGATGTGACCCGGAAAGAGAAAACTTCAGACTCATCTGTGAAGAGTACATTAAGTGAGTCCAACAGTCCTTGAAACTTTTACAGAAAACAAGAGAAACAGAATCCAGTAATCCAATGAAAGTATCAAAAACTTCACAGAGGTACATCAGTAGTGGGATATGTCCAGTAGTGGGTTTCACTTACCCTCGCTACCGGTTCGGAACTGTGAACGCGCACGCTTCGCTTGTGCGCGGTGCTTCTGCGCATGCGCAGAACCTTCTGCACATGCTCAGATCATCCAAGATGACGTCCGGGCGGGTGGGCAGAGCCTGCCGCCACCGCTACCGGTTCTCCCGAACTGGGGCGAACCGGTAGCAACCCACCACTGGATATATCCTATTGATTGATCTCAGTGCAACCTAAATTGCCTCTGTGAGTTTTTTGAACTTCTTTTTCCCAGATTGCACAGAACTAAAGGGCTAATTGTCCCTTTCCAAAATAAACCCACTTGCAACACCCATCTGCTTTTTGCTACTGGTGTGTCAAGCACAGGAAATCAGGAGCCCAGGCAGTTCAAATAAATATAGGTTTATTGTATGCTGATTTTCTCTACAAGAATCTGAACTACTAACAATTAAAACAAATTGGTGGTAGATACAAGTCAACGGAATTCAAGGTGGGCTGGACTTAGATCTCTTGTGGGCACAAAGAGACTTGAGATTGATGATGTGTTTGATCCCTCCCTGGTCATGGCTCAGCCTGGTCATCTCCTACATGGTGTTTTAAAATACTCTTTTTCATGTCTCAACCTCAGCTTCTCTTATATTGTCACTGGGTAGATTATGAATTTGTAAGTCATCCAAGCCATCTCTGATGAGATGGGCGGCACATAAATTTAATAAATAGCAATAGCACTTTGACTTATATATTACCCCATAGTGCTTTACAGCACTCTCTGGGTGGTTTACATTGTCAGCATATTGCCCCTAACAATTTGGGTCCTTGTTTTACCGACCTTGGAAGGATGAAACGTTGAGTCAAGCTCGAGCCCCGTCAGAATCAAACTCCTGGCTGTGGGCAGAGTATGCCTGCAATACTGCATTCTAACCACTGCGCAACCACGGCTCCAATAATAAATAAATGTAATCAATTAATAATTTCAATCTCTGATTAGGAATCAATGCATTTTCATTTTAGATCTGAGGCACTACTGATGAAACTGCCATGGTGGAGCCTTTCTGATAAGTCAAATGAGAAGGAAAAATTTTCTGTCCTCAACTTACAACTGTAATTGAGCCTGGAATTATTGTCATAAGTCATGGCAGTGGTTAAGCGAGTCACCTCATTACCATTCCCAATTTTATGACCTTTTTTGCAGCAGTTGTTAAACAAAGCTATTTTCCCCAATGGGCGTTTTTGCCAGAGACTGGTAATAAATGCTGAAAACTGCCCCCCCCCAAATGCCAAACATTTCCCTCACATGGCCACCGGATGCTGCAAATGGCTGTAAATGCGAGCCAGTTGCCAAGTGCCCAAAATGCAACCAGTCACTAAGCGAGGACTACCTGTATTGGATTCTCTAATCCTTAAGTCTTTTTTTTTCTTTTTTACCTCAAAAAGAAAAGTTGTGGGTTTGTTTCTGCAGAGTTCTAATGATCTATGGAATATCCTTAAGAGGAGAAAGCTGTAGCTGGTGCCATTGTCAGATAAGAGACATCTCAATCTCTTATCACAGAAGGAATGGGGGATAGGGAAAGTATCTTAGAAAGGACCCGCTCTAGATTCCTGGAAAGTAAAGGAAAACAAACAAAACCCTAATTTACTGTAGTTTACAGTAGAGCAGGGGTCCCCAAACTTGGCAACTTTAAGACTTGTGGACTTCAACTCCCAGAATTCTCCAGCCAACTATGCTAAGCTAAGCTACAAGTCCACAAGTCTTAAAGTTGTCAAGTTTGAAGACCTCTGCAGTAGAGGAACAATGAATAGGTAGTGCTAGGAATAATTCTGAGAAAAAGAAAAGGAATATGCTTGATAACAATGTGGTGTCACATCTTCTACTCTGCCGAATCAAAGGACAAATATTATGCCTGCCATCAGCTAACCTTAACTATTATTCTCTTTCTTTCATGTGCTTTTCCCTGCCTCCAGGAGTAAAATTGACCCCAAGGATATGGACAAGACTTTACATGCCATCCAGACAGTGTCTGGAGTTCTACAAGGACCTTTTGATTTGGGGAACAAACTGCTGAGCATGAACGGTGTCATGGAGATGATGGTAGCACTGTGTGGCTCAGAGAGAGAGATTGATCAGCTAGTAGCTGTGGAAGCTCTCATCCATGCTTCAACCAAACTTAGTCGGGCCACATTCATCATCACCAATGGAATCACCCTGCTGAAGGAAATTTACAAAAAGACTCTGAATGAGAAGATCAAGATCAGAGCTTTAGTGGTTAGTTCTCATAGATCTTTATCCTAATCTGTTTGATGATATTCCTCTGAATCAGGCAAAGAACTCTGTTCATTTATTTATGGAAACTTCATAATGAACTTATAATTAAGGTAAAATCTATGTTTCTAACTCGTGACCCTAATGACAAGCAGAAGGCAATTGTTGCAAGTCCCAAACAAAAATCTGCTCCATCACAGTTCCCATCCTTAAAATAAAGCCAGATTAATTTATCAACCTGCGTTAGACTAGACAGAATTGTAGTCTCGTATCAATTGCGTTGGGTGATAGTAGCTCCCCAAATTTCTGTTAGGGAGAAATATTTGTCAGACTTATTACCTCAGAGTTGGGGCATTTGCATTGCCAAAGACAGAACTGTAGAGTCCCTGGTGTTCTCTGAGCTTGGTTGTTTGCCTGCAGACACTTCTTGGTTGTTTGCTTGCAGAAGAATGATGTTAAATAGTAGACCAGCAAAATACTATGGACATAATATACTTCAGCAAGGCATTTGACAAAGTAGACCACAACTTACTTCTTGCTAAGCTTGAAAAAAGTGGGATAGATAGCATCACCACCAGATGGATTCGTAACTGGCTGACAAACCGTACCCAACGAGTAGTCCTTAATGGGTCTACGTCTACATGGAGGGAAGTAAGCAGTGGGGTACCACAAGGTTCTGTCTTAGGCCCAGTATTCTTCAATATCTTCATAAATGACTTAGATGAGGGATTAGAAGGAGAATTTACCAAATTTGCAGATGATACTATGCTGGCAAGAATAGCTAACACCCTAGATCAGGGGTGTCAAACTCACGTCGTCATGGCGGTGTCACGTGATGTATCGGGACTTTCCCCCCCTTCGCTAAACCGGGCATGGGCGGGGCCAGCACATGACGCATCCAGCCTGCGGGCCGCGTGACACCCCTGCCCTAGATGATAAGCTCAAGATCCAGATGGATCTTGACAGACTTGAACACTGGGCCCTATCTAACAAAATGAAATTCAATGTAGAGAAAAGTAAAGTCTTACACTTAGGCAAGAAAAACCAAAAGTACACATATAGATTGGGTGAAACCAGGCTTAATAGCAGTAACTGTGAGAGGGACCTTGGAGTCTTAGTGGATAACCAGCTAAATATGAACCAGCAGTGTGCAGCGGCAGCCAAAAAAGCCAATGCAATCCTAAACTGCATTAACAGAGTGATACAATTAAGATCAAGTGAGGTACTAATACCACTCTATAAAGCCTTAGTAAGACCACACCTAGAATACTGCATCCAGTTTTGGTCACCACACTATAAAAAAGATGTTGAGACTCTAGAAAAAGTGCAGAGAAGAGCAACCAGGATGATTAGGGGACTGGAGACAAAAACATATGAAGAACGGTTACAGGAACTGGGCATGACTAGTCTAATGAAGAGAAGGACCAGGGGGGACAGGATAGCAGTCTGCCAATATCTGAGGGGCTGGAAATAAGGAGAAATTTTCTGACAGTGAGAACAATCAACCAATGGAACAGCTTGCCTTCGGAAGTTGTGGGAGCTTCATCACTGGAGGCTTTCAGGAAGAGACTGGACTGCCATTTGTCGGGAATGGTGTAGGGTCTCCTGCTTAGCAGGGGGTTGGACTAGATGACCTACAAGGTCCCTTCCACCTCTGTTAATCTGTTAAATAAAAGACTTTTAGGATCTCACCCAACAGTATCTCCTTAATTTTTCTTCTTTGAGGGTTTTAGAATTGTTCTTGCTCATTCAGCACGTTGATCCTTTTAATTTTCTAGATAAGCAGGAACTGTAATGGAATTCACTCAAAGTTGGTGCAGAAGCAGAATAAATCTATTTTGGGACTTAAAAGATCATAAGCTTATCTCGGCTAAAGACTTACATCCAAGCCTAAATCTTTCAGCCCAAGTAGTTCTAAAGTTGTTGGTACCCTTCTATCATTCAAAAAACAAAGATGCTCTTCAGTTGAGCTGATTACAATGGACATATCTCTGAAGTTTTTCTTATCAGCAAGAAAACTAATTGCCACTGCCTTGTGCCAGGATATTTTTTTCCAACTTCCGAGACTAGCCTACAACCTTGTGACTAAAATAAATTTCTCACTGGAGTCTGATAAATGGATATTCCATCTCTCTTTTCAATTTTTATTTATTTATTTATTTATTTATTTATTTATTTATTTATTTATTTATTTATTTATTTATTTATTTATTTTGCCAGGGGCTTTGCAAGCTGGGTTCTGCTGGAGGAACCGAACAAAACCATTCTTTATTTATTTATTTATTATTTATTTATTTATTTATTTATTTATTTATTTATTTATTTTGCCAGGGGCTTTGCAAGCTGGGTTCTGCTGGAGGAACCGACTATGGCCTGAGACAATTTGCAGAAGGATCCACTGAAAAGCTAGCAAAACAATGCCGCAAGTGAGTGGGAGGTCTATTTTGGGAGCTGGGATCATAAAGAGATAGTTGAATCGATGACTCCCCTGCCTCTCTTTCTTCCCTATCTTTTCAGCCACAGCCTCCTGCCTTGTAAGGTCTGGTAGAGAAACATCTCATTTATCTTGCAGCAACTATCAGCTTGCTATTTAAAAAGAGAGGAAATACTGTAGCCATCTATGGCTGCGGTGACTAATCTTGGTGACAATTTTTACTCCTTATCTACAGGCAGCATGATTTTATACCTAGCTCTTATGGACACCAATGTCCATACTGGTGTCGGCGCATCCTTCTGTTCATACTTGTGAGCTTCCAGAATGCACTTGATTGGTCACAGAATGACCAATCAAAATCAAAGAAGCAAAAACCACAGCAGTCCTCGGCTTACAGCCATTTGTTTAGTGACCAAGTTACAACAGCACTGAAAAAAGCGATTTATGGCCATTTTTTACACTTACGACCATTGGAGCATCCCCAAATTCGGACCTTTGGCAACTGGCATGTATTTATGATGGTTGCAGTGATTCATTTAACATCTATAGCATGAAAGGTTGTAAAATGGGGCAAAACTCATTTAACAACTGCCTTGTTTAGCATTGGAAAGTTTGGGCTTAATTGTGGTCGTAAGTTGAGGACTACCTGTATACAGATTTCAGTAAAATACTTTAACGCTATTGTGGGGTAAATACAGACTCTTGGCAATTGTAAGAGGAGTTTTCCACTCTTATTTACAATACCCCTTATGGTAGAATGCCTTTGAATGATTAAAATAGTTTTTCTGTAGTTTTTCCCACAGTTGTTAGCCATCTTTCTTCTTCTTTTCTTTTCTTTTCTTTTCTTTTCTTTTCTTTTCTTTTCTTTTCTTTTCTTCTTTTCTTTTCCTTTTTCCTTTCCTTTTATTTCCTTTTCTCTTTTCTCTTTTCTCTTTTTTCTCTTTTCCCTTTTCTTTTCTTTTCCAATCTTGTAGCAAACTCTAGGCAGTTCACAACTAAGAGATAAAACCATATCTCATGTACCATAAAAATATTAAAACCCAAAAAATTGAAACATCACTGCAACGTAGCTCACTCTATCCCAGAACTTGGGGGGGAAAGCCAGATTTTGAGTGCTTTTTGGAAAGTTAAAAGGATAGGGATGTGCCAAACCTGAAGAGAAAGGATGTTCCATAGGGCAGGAGCTACCATGGAAAAGACATGCTTCCCAAGTCCCATAAGATGGCAACATTTAAGAAAAGGGACCACTTATCTAATCTGATAGGACAGGCAAATGCCCTTAGGGAGAAGCAGTTTCTTGATTGTTTATCCCTCCTCTCCCTCTTCCATTCTTTTTTCCTGCCACTTCATATAATGCTAAATTAAATAAGCATTATGCTGATAACACAGGATTCTTCTTAAGTTTTTGCAGTGAAGGGAAAGACAGACTGGAAGGAAATCCTAATTCTTGGGCAAGCAGTTTCTCTCTCACCAAAACGTCTGTACTGCAAGAGGCATTGTAACTGTCTTGTTCATTCAGATGGCTGTGCAATCCCACCATTGACACCCGTACCCGAAAGTGGGCAGTGGAAGGCCTTGCTTACTTGACTTTGGATGCTGATGTGAAGGATGATTTTGTACAAGACGAGCCAGCCATGCAAGCCATGTTCGAATTAGCCAAGGTAGGAAATCTACAGCCTGGTTTGCTCTAAATCCCTGTTACCTAATCCTCAGGGGGGCTATTCTCACACGTCAGGCAACCACATGGAAAGAGCACTCACATTTGAAATGCCTGGTGGTCAGAGGTGGTTCCTCCCGGTTCGCCCGAACTGGAAGCGACCCACTGGTGACATCACAGTGATGTCACAGATCCGGTTTGGTCGGTGCTGGTCTGTGGGCGCCACCATCTTTTTTTTAATTTAATTTAATTTTAATTTTATTTTTTGAAATTTTTTGGGGGGGGGAATTTTTTCCCACGTTTTTTTTTCCTTCTGCGCATGCGCAGAAGCCGAGTTTCTGGCACTGCGCATGTGTTGCCATCTTGTTTTTGGCTTTTTTGGGGGGGGGGGAATTTTTCTGATTTTTCAGCAGTGCTCATGCGCGCGCGTGCAAAGCGCGCGTGCGCGGCCACGTGGCGCGGGAGGAAGCGAACCAGCAGCGAGGTAAGTTAGAACCCACCCCTGCTGGTAGTATATAGTAACCTGAAATTCCTTCATTTGGTTGCATGCAGACAAGCGACAAGACTATCTTGTACTCCGTGGCCAGTGTCTTGGTGAACTGCACCAACAGCTATGATGTCAAAGAACTTGTCCCTGAACTTGTACAGCTGGCCAAGTTTTCTAAGCAACATGTACCTGAGGAACATCCCAAGGTAGGCATAATCACTCTTCTAAGGATCACCAATTTGTTTTGATACTAACTCCATACAGCTCTCAAAGGAGACCCTTTGAGAGCTGTATGCAACGTAATTTCATTTTAATGTATGCCAATTAGTGTACATTCAAAGTGACAATAAGTTATTCTACTCTACTCTATTCTATTCTATTCTATTCTATTCTATTCTAATTTCTATTCTATTCTATTCTACATTCCATTCCATTCCATTCCATTCCATTCCATTCCATTCCATTCCATATCATTAACAGGCAAATCCCATTTCTCTTTTCTCCCCAAAGGACAAAAAAGACTTCATTATGAAGCGAGTGCAGCGTCTCATCAAAGCCGGAGTCACCTCTGCCTTGGTCTGCATGGTGAAGGCAGACACTGCTATTTTGACAGATCAGACCAAAGAACTTTTAGCTAGGTAATTCTATCGAAGGGGCTGCCACAAAGAAGGGGGCGGTGTCAATCTGTTCTCCAAAGCACCTGAGGGCAGGACAAGAAGCAATGGATGGAAGCTAATCAAGGAGAGAAGCAACCGAGAACTAAGGAGAAATTTCCTGACAGTTAGAACAATTAATCAGTGGAATGACTTGCCTCCAGAAGTGGTGGGTGTGCCAACACTGGAAGTTTTAAAGAAGAGATTGGACAACCATTTGTCTAAAATGGTATAGGGTTTCCTGCTTGAGCAGGGGGTTGGACTAGAAGACCTCAAGGTTCCCTTCCAACTCTGTTATTCTGCTATTCTCTCACTCTTTGCGATCCTTCCTGATTGAATTGTAAGCCCGATTGCTGTGTCCCCTTGTTTATTACAGTATTCCTTAAAAAAAAACCAGTATACACTGAAATATAAACCAAGAATATGAGCAAGAATTGTAATGAAAAATGGTTCTCTCGTCTCTGTTTCTTCCTGGCAGAGTTTTTCTCGCTTTGTCTGACGACCCCAAGGATCGAGGTACCATTGTTGCTCAAGGGGGTGGAAAGGTAACTCATTCCTACAGCTTCTTCATTTGCGATAGATGGGCTAGGTTCGCATGTGCATATAACCAGGTCAAAGATCTAATGGCCACCACATTATTGCTTGCCATTGTGACCTGCTTCACACAAAGTGCAAAGACAATGGCCAAGTTCCTATGCACAGTTCTTATCACTAGGACATTTTTTCTGAGGTCCTGCAAAAATCTCTTTTTTTTGTAATTTAAACCCTTGTTTTTTTACTCCCTCTTCTTGAGCAGCATCCCAGTTCCATCTGAGCCTGAGTCTGAGTAGTCTTAGACCAAGGGTGTCAAACTAAAGGCCAGGGGGCCAGATCCGGCCCATGGGGTGCTTAGATCTGGCCCGTGGGGCCGCCCTAGAAACAGCGAAGGACCAGCCTGTGGTGCCTCTGCCAGCAAAAACGGAGTTAGGGAGGGCCACGTGTGGCCCTCCCAGGCTCCATTTTCAGCTGCAATGGCCTCCTGCCCCCCTCTGCCAGTGAAAATGAGCTCGGGGGGGGGGCGCGTCTACATGTTTTCACTGGCAGAGGGCGGCAGGAGGCCGTCACAGCTGAAAATGAGCTCTGGAGCCCGTTTTCGCTGGCAGAGCACTCGGGCCACCACAGACGTCCCCGACACAAATGACATCAAACTGGCCATGCCCACTCTGGCCACGCCCACCCCGCCCCCGAGGTCAAACACAATCCTGATGCGGCCCTCAATGAAATCGAGTTTGACACCCCTGTCTTAGGCTGTAATTTAGTTTGACCATTTGTCTTTGTAGTAGTGGTCCAATTTTGGGATCTGTATTTGGGATCATTTGATGTCCTTTTTTAACTTGGATCTAGCTAGTGGCCCAGTCTATACGATACCCACTTGTACATTATTATTGATATACACAACCCTAATTGGGAGTGGCAACTCCACCTCGAAGAGAAGTAGTCATTAAGCGAAACATTAAGTGACTGCCCCACTTAGCAATGACAGTTCCAGCAATCTCCGATGGCTGTTAACTGAATCACATACAGTTGTTAAGTAAGACATCATGTGACCGTGATGTGCTACCATTGACTTGCCAGCTTTCCCGTTGACTTTGCTTGTAAGCTGGCAGGGAATGTTGCAAATGGCAGTCCATGACCATAGGATGCTGTGACTGACTTGCACAACAGTTGCTAATCACTCAAAAATCATGATCACATGGCTGTTGAGATGCTATGATAATTGTAAGGGCAGGACTGGTCTTAAGTCATTTTTTTTCAAACCAGTCACTAAATGAATGGTCTTTAAGTGAAGACTACTTGTACTGTCAAGGATTGAATCAAATCCCATAAAAGCAACCTGTGTCTTCCTCATAGATATAATTTGATTGTAATTGATATATTAATTATAAAAGCCTTCAAATTTAATAGTCCTTTCCTTTCCCCTTTCCCCTTTCCCCTTTCCCCGTTCCTTTCCCCTTTCCCCTTTCCCCTTTCCCCTTTCCTTTCCTTTCCTTTCCTTTCCTTTCCTTTCCTTTCCTTTCCTTTCCTTTCCTTTCCTTTCCTTTCCTTTCCTTTCCTTTCCTTTCCTTTCCTTTCTTCTGCCCTTATTTCCTCCATTCCTACAATAATTAGGATATATGCAAACTATTTTGCTTCATTTCTACCTTTTCCCTTTTCCCTGTGCATATGTTTTGCTTTTATATTATGTCTTTTTGCAAGAGCTGATATTTTAGAGCGGATATCAATTATATCAGTACATTAAGTGCTTATCTTATAATTTCTTTCTCTTCATCTTTAGGCCCTTATACCACTGGCCTTGGAAGGCACAGATGTTGGCAAAATAAAAGCATCCCATGCCCTGGCCAAGATTGCTGCCATTTCCAACCCTGACATAGCATTCCCTGGGGAGAGAGTGAGTAAATTCATGTGTCCTGCAACATCTTTATAAAACAGTAAAGCAATTGTGGGAACAAGCTGCATTTCAGTAACTGGAGAGGGATATAAATACATGAAGCTGCCTCACACTACTGAACAGTTTTTCCTGTTAGGAAGTTGTTCGTGATATCCAAACAAAATCTACTTTCTTGTAATTTGAATCGTTTCTTGTCCCGTCTTCTGAAACTTCTCTGAATAATTCTCCATCTCCTATGACAGTCTTTTGAGTATTTGAAGACAACTATCATGTCCTCTACAGTCTCAGGGTAAACATATTCAACACTTCCAACCATTCCTCATAGGTTTTTCCTTCTAGTGTCAACTCTTCAAGTAGACAGGAAAGCAAAGTTGTGAACACTAATGCTATTTTTATTATAAAGCTACAGAATCTTGCAGGTCTGAATGTGTCCCCCCCCCCTTCTCATTATCTTTGTAAGAACTAAGGGAGGTCTTGTCTAAGGTTACAATTTTAGCCAAAATTCCTATTTCCTTTTTCCAAAAGTTGTTTTGGTTGCAACTCTTCCTTATGTTACTCAAGGTTATTCCTTCTTCCCATTATGCCAGGCCTCTTACCATTTAGATTCTACACTATTATTTTTATCCTAGGTGTATGAAGTTGTGCGGCCACTGGTCAGTTTGTTGAATACTGAGCGCGATGGGCTACAAAATTATGAAGCATTGTTAGGACTCACCAACTTTTCTGGAAGAAGTGACAAACTCAGGTGAGACAACTAATTGTGTTTAGATTATTTTTAACAGGCTGATTAAGAAAAACCTTACCATGTCTATCCATATCTTCACAATTTTTCTTATTAACCAAACTTTTTGTGATCTTTTTTCCTCCACTATATTTTATCATACTATTTCTACTTCCATTTATTTATTTATTTGCTCTGTAGGGCAGCCCATCTGGCTAGCTCACAACAGTTAAAAACAATAACCCAATAAGAAAACAGGTTAAAACCCAATATATCAAAAAATGATCAATAACCACTTGGATAAAAATGAACATGAGCAGTAACAAAATCCATTGCGTCAAACAACACAGCCACTGTAAGAGCTCTTCACCATTGATGGAAACCCCCCCCCCTCCCCAAGCGTGGGTGGGAGAGCCATGTCTTCTGGGCCTCACTAAAGGCCAGGAATGTCAGGCTAATCTAAGATCTGATGGGATGATGTTCTTTTACTTAGATCAGTGTTTCTCAGCCTAGGCAAACTTAAGACATGAAGACTCAATTCCTAGAATTCCCTAGCAATGGGTTGGGGAATTTAGGAGTTGAAACCCACACATCTAAAAGAGAAATACTGACTTAGATTATAAATCTCCATAGAAGCTTTATTGTTAACTCTTATATGGTCTATATCACTGTATTTTTAGTCACTTAATAACAAATGATTTAATCAGGAACAGCAGAAACATGATTATAAATTAGAGCTCCTAAACTTTCCTGATTCCATTATAGCAGCAGAGAAATTAATTCAATATTCAGATCAAGGAAAATCAAGATTTTCCATGATTTCTGACTTAAATATGTAAGAAATATCTAACATAATCAGAGAAAACTGGAATGAATGGATGAAGAGCACAGCTGGATGCCAATGTCCTGTGTAAATCCTTCCTCTATTCCAAGGAAGCAGATGAAATAAAGTATGGGTTTTCAAAGTCATCAAATTCATGTTACATTGGTTGTACAAGAAGCCCCGAACCAGGGTTCTAACAGACGGACTTATTAAAAAATAAAAAATAAAAAAACCTTTGCATCACCATAGCAACAGCTGCAGCATCAGAGGAGTTAATACAGTACTGGTGATGCCAAAAGATCTTTTCATTGCAGTAAACTATGATTAAAAGGGAGACTTGTCTTTGAGCCAAGTTTCACAAAGTGGAGATTGGCCTATTCTCAGAGTCCCTGACAGTTTCATACTTTTCATTTTCAGCCCCCTGATACAGTAATTAAAATCCACATGCTTCTTTCAGACAAAAGATCATCAAAGAGAAAGCTCTACCAGAGATTGAAAACTACATGTTTGAAAACCATGATCAGCTCCGACAAGCAGCCACAGAATGTATGTGCAACCTTGTAGTTAATAAAGAGGTAAGCATTTCCATTTCCTGAAAATTCTGGTGAAGGGATCTCCGGTCTACAGCTTCTTCATCTAGGAATGTTCAATATTACTGTATTTTATGGAGCATCCATTTAATTGATTTCCCTCTCCAAACACCCCCCCCCAGGTTCAAGATAGATTCATTGCTGAAGGAAATGACAGACTCAAGTTGGTTGTCCTGTTATGTGGCGAGGATGATGACAAAGTCCAGAATGCAGCTGCAGGAGCCCTTGCGATGCTCACTGCAGCCCATAAGACACTCTGTCATAAGTTAACCCAAGTGGTAAGTCTCTTCTTGCTTTTCAACCTCAGTGTGTAGGTAAAGATGGGAGGTTAAAGTTGTTTTCAAAATTCTGATTTGCTTTATGTAATTCTGCGGTTCCTGCTAGTTATCTTTTCATGTACTGTAGGGTTTCAAGAACATATATGAACACAATGTGTATCTCTGCTCCTTGAATGAGAGGAGGCATCATTCTGCTGTTCTTCCATTTTTTCACTTTTATCTGTCACCTCACAAGATCTGCAAATTGTCCCCTGCTTAAAATGCTATTACTCTGCTGGAATGGCCCAAGGCAATCCAGGAATCAAGATTTTAGGAATATTACTCAGGGGTGGGTTCCAAAATTTTTTACTACCACTCTGTGGGCGTGGCTTAATTTTGTGGGAGTGGCTTGACGGCCATGTGACTGGGTGGGAGTGGCCTGATGGCCATGTGACTGGGTGGGAGTGGCTTGGCGGTCGTGTGACCGGGTGGGGGTGGCCAACTTGTAAAATGTGATGAAAAAGTGACTTATGACCATTTTTCACACTTAACGAACAACGGTCGTTAAGTGTGAAAAATGGTTATATGTCACTTTTTTCACTGCCATTGTAACTTTGAACATTCACTAAATGACTACTTGTAAGTCAAGGACCAACCTGCACTTAAAAGCCACACACAGATGAACATATGAAAGCAGCCATGGAATCACATAAAAGGTGATTGCTGCAAGAAGCAATTACCTCAACAACCAGTTATCACACAGAAACACACAAACTTGTCAGAAATGGTGTAGGCTCTCCTGCTTGGGTTGGAGTAGATAGCCTACAACAGTGATGGTGAACCTTTTTGGCATTGAGTGCCCAAACCGTGTGCATGCCGGAGCACCGGAAACCCGAAGACCAGCTGGTCGGCGTGCGCATGC
>QLTV01004426.1:2102839-2141195 GCA_003457575.1 Thermophis baileyi | reverse complement strand
TCCAGCTACAGCTGCTGTGGCTTAGAGGTAGAACTGTTGCCTCACAGTCAGGAGGTTGTGAGTTCGATCCTAGATAGAGGTCCGTTGGGCTTCAATTTGAAAAAAAATAAAAAATAAAACAAATAAAGCCAAAAAAAGATGGCGACCGCATGCACAGTGCTGGAAGTCACCTTCTGAACATGCGCAGAAAAATAACAAAAACAATCGGAAAAAATTAAAAAAAAAAGATGGCAGCCCCCACGGACCGGCAACCACCGGTTCGGATGATGTCACTAGCGGGTCGCCCCCGGTTCGGGCGAACCGGTCCGAACCAGTAGGAACCCACCCGTTACAACTTTAATATGTTGTCCCTTATTTTATTTTATTTTGTCCCATCTATATTACTTTATAAGTAACTCAAGGCAGCAAACATATATTATACTTCTTCCTCTTATTCTCCGCATGACAACAAGTGGGTTGGGCTGAGAGAGAGCGACTGGCTCAAAGTCACCCAAACAGTTTTCATGCCTAACGTGGAACTAGAATTCACAATCTCCTGGTTTCACTACACCAAACTGACTCTTATTATCTTTTATGGATTCCTGTTCTATTTGGTGATATGAATCTGTCCTTCATTAGTTCCTGTTTCCTCACAAAAAGGTGGTGGGATGGGGTTTTCATTTTTTTTAATGATAAAACTGCATTTAAAAAAGACAATTAAAAAAGAGAAAGTAAATTAGTAAGTAAAGCTTTTTTTTCTCCTCCACAAACGTGGAATAAGGACATAGTAATTAATCAATAATTCACTGAACTGAATACATTTAGAATCAGACACTATCCATTTCAATTAGAATCTTTTAATTAAAATTGCATACATTGTTCTTTTTTTCAGCAAATATGCATTATGACTATAGAAAATTCCATTGGTGGCTATTGCAATGCTAATTTACTTAGTTTTCTGAAAAAACAATGCTTGCCACGCTCACAATCTTTTTAATATGAATAATATCCTAAATTATGATCCTTTTCACGCTTTTCTAATAGGGCCCCATGAACAAAACTGCATAGTGTACATGCTAATCATTCTGATTTCTTCAGACTAATAACTCTGATTTGTTTAGACAACCCAATGGCTGGAGATTTTGCAGAGACTCTGCCTTCACGAAAAGCAGGAGGTCCAGCACCGTGGGGTGGTGATTGTTTACAATTTAATCCACGCAGACCAAGAACTGGCAAAGAAATTGGTGGAGAGCGAGATGTTGGAAATCCTGACCATCATTGGTAAAGAAGCGGATCATCCTAAAAGACAACACATTATCAGTGTGGCTCGAGAATGCCTTGTGAAGTTCATGGACTATGGGTTGATCAAACCCCTGGTTCAGCCATAAAGAAGCAAGGAAAAATAAAATGACACAAATCAGAAATAAAGGAGAAATTGGAATGAATGTGTATGGAATAATGATCAGAAAATTAAAGCATTCAAAGTTGTCACTTATTATGCTTTTGCCTTCAGAAATAATTACTAAAATAATTCCTAATTAATTGCTTGGAGGGTCCCTTTCGTCCTGGCTAAGAAAATTATTCTTTGAAGTGCCTGCCTAGCCAAATTCTTTGACGATGGGAAACCCCTAAAATCAAAATACCTGGTATGTCAGTCAGGTATGCAATGTGCTTGGTAACATCGCAGTTGATGGATACCACTCCTGGTCTGACTGAATCTACAGTGAAAATTAAATATCCATCTCAAGTAGTAACTATCTTTATTTCCAACAATGTCCTGAACCTCTCGCAGTTTCTAGGGACTTTCTTAGAATATAAAAACGATAGGGAGCGGCAGCCCTCAGTATTTTGTTTGAGAAAAACCAAAAAAGAAAAAATGAAGAAAAAAATCCTGGAGATTGGGAGGGGGAAAGAGTGCCCAAGCAGAAAAGTTCAAAAGGCTGGTAGAATAATAGACTTTTCCAAGACCAGGAAAAAATCACACACAAACTCTTGGGATCAAGATTGTATTAATGTGGTTATTTTTATTTCATGTCTGCTTAAAGCCTCACCAGTTCCTTTTACAACCGGTTTTCCAATACGGCTCTTTCTTCATTTTAATTAATCTTACCTTTTGTTCCTTTGATGACACTTGCTCTCTCAATCCAAACTTTTTTTTTTTTTGCTAAGCCCAACCCTCTTCTGTGTTTCTTTTTTCAGTGTTTTCTTCCATGAAATAAATACTATTTTTAAACAGACATTTTGATGCCAGTTGCATCTGAGGTTTGCAGTTGGCTAATGTGGATCAGATGACCTAAGTTTTTACAGTTGGCTTCCAGCTACAGGTAGTCCTCAATTTACGAACACAATTGAGCCCAAGGTTTCTTTTGCTAAGCAAGACAGTTGTTAAATGAATTTTGCTACATTTTACGTCGTTTCTTGCCACAGGTGTTAAGCGAATCACTGCAGTTGTTAAAACTAGTTAAGTGAATCTGGCTTCCCCATTGACTTTGCTTGTCAGAAGGTTGCAAAAGGGGATCACATGACCCCGGGACACTGCAGCTGTCATAAATATGAGTCAGTTGCCAAGAGTCTGAAGTTTGAACACGTGACCATGGGGATGTTGCAAGTGTGAAAAACGGTCATAAGTCACTTTTTTTGCCGTTAAGTTTGAATAGTCACTAAATGAACTGTTTTAAGTCGAGGACGACCTGTACTGGGTTTTTCTTTCCCAGTTAATATTTATTTATTGAAGAAAATTTATGTCACCCAACTCAGTGGCTTCTGGTGGCTTACAAAGATAAAAACCCATTAAAAAAACAATAAAAAAGCAATAACCCCCCATTCCCCCTGGCGGTAACATTCATTCAATCAAACATAAAGGGGATGACATTTTCCTCTTTTTGTTCTTTCCTCTAAATTCCTGGTTAAGGAGAAAAAATTAGACCTTTGCCACATTGATTATGGATTTCACTGGTAGGAGACCAAGTAAGGGTAATCCCCTCGCCCCACCCATCCCCATTTTTAGAGGTTGTGTTCTTTACTGTTTTAGTCCCAGCCTAGACATTCTTCATTTATCAAGCAAACCAAAGTGTCTTTCCTACTCATAAAACACCTGCAGCATCTTAAAGACTAATAGACTTGTCATGAAAAAAGTTTGGTAAAGCAGTCCACTTTATTAGATGTAGCTTAAATCTTTCCTCGGCTGCACAGGTCTGCAAAACACTTTATTTTCCCCATTTTGGATTATTTGAATGTTTGCCTAACTGATTTTTTTAAAAAAGTATTTTAAATATTTTACTAAACTTAAAACATCACAATTCACTGATTTTAAAATCTTAGTAGCATGTGGCATTATAAACTAAATATTATTACAATAGATGTACGTTAAAAGCTATCGAAACCTAGGCTCGTTTTGCCCAATAGTCTAAACAATTTCACGTCCAAAGTTTGGCTGGCAGAAAAATTGAAGGAAATAGATATAGAATGCATTCAAAGATATTTGTGTGATTACAGAATTTACTAGCACACACACACAAAAAAAGACACGAGCTGAAACAGAACACCCCGCCCCGTCCCGCCCCGCTGCCTCGCTGAAGCGTTGAGCTGGGGGGGGGGAGAAACTCTCGTGAAAAAAATTGCTATTTCCCTCAGCGCAATGATTGTTGGGAGTTGAAGTTAAAAAGGATCCTGTGAGCCACCGGAAACAGGAAGTGTGATCCAGACTGCTGTAGGGCTGCCAAGGTGGGACCGGCAACTTCGTCCGGAAGTCCTTCCCTCCCTTGACGCGGGACTTTAAAAATGTCGGAGCAACGCGGTCCCTGCTGGTTATGCGGTAGGCGTATCACTTTGGCTTATATATATTTAAGCGTTATCGTTTCTTATGCAGTAAACTGAACTTAGTCATTTAGAGTGTTTTCAAGAAACCACAGTTAAGAAAACCTTGGCAACTTTAAGACGTGCGGACTTCAACTCCCAGAATTGCCCAGCCAGAAATCTGGGAATTGAAGTCCACACATCTTAAAGCTGTCAAGGGTGAGAAAGGCTGGTTTAGCGGATTGTAAGAACACAACATAAGAGACACGTGACAAGCACAGCGGAAGGCCAGTCCCAGAGGCTGAGCGGGACCAGCGATTGTTCACCATCAAGGAGCAGAGAAAGCTGGATGAAAGTGGCTGCTTAGGAGACTAGTGGTGCCCTCCCTGGCTTTTTATGCCCACAATCTAAAATGAGTAGCGTCGATCTTCCTAGAAATGATCATTTTGTGATATTGAATTGCAGAAATAACGGTCAGCAGTGAATGACTACAGTATTGAAGTACTGCACATGGTCTGACAAAGAGGTTCCTGCAAGATGTGCCAAATGCAATGATGAGTGAAGTCTAGTCTGAACTGGTATTGTCAGAACTTTGGTTTTTGACTCTGACCAGGGCGTGATCACGTAATCTTCTCTCTGAGCAGGTTTTGGCAATCTGGGTCCCCTGGGAATTCTCCGTTTGCATTTGTCTCTGGATCTGTGGCCTATTGCTGGACACGTTAGGGGTGGAAATAGATTTCATGGGGTGGAGGGGTTGAATTTATCGCATTTAAAGTGGTTTACATAGATCATTGCACGTGTGGAGATTCTTTTTCTTCAGTGATTGGTGGATGAAAACTTGAGTTATTCTTGCCACTTTCTCTGGGAAGCGGAAATAGAAAATTTGCTACAATTTTTAGCATGGAGAGCACCACTTCCTTCCAGTTACAGGGTTGACAAGTGACGTGTCAAAGAAAAATCCTAGAGGGTGTAGGAAGTTAGCACCCACCCCTCTCCTAGAAAAATGAAACATTCTAGGAAATATTAAAAAGGCAGAATATTATACCTTCCTGGATGAGAAAAGGAGAAACATGCTCTTGGAAAGCGGCCCCCACAGGGGTGAAATGCTCCCGGTTCGCCCGAGCCGGTCGGTCATCGGAGAGCCGGTCGCGAAGGCAGTGCGAGGCTCCGCCCACCTGCCCGGACGCCGCCATTTGGGTTCTTTTACCCTCTGCGCATGCACAAAGCGTTCTGTGTATGCACAGAGGGTAAAAGAACCCAAATGGTGGCGTCCAGGCAGGTGGGCGGAGCCTCGCTCTGCCTTTGCGACCGGCTCTCCGAGGACTGATCGGCCTGGGCAAACCGGGAGCATTTCACCCCTGGGCCCCCACCTTTGTTAATAGCTCCAGAAAGACAAAAGACATCTTATCTACAACACAAAAGACCTTCAGCTCCAGGGTGATGGGATTAGGACATGGCCCACAGGACATGGTGGGATTGGCCCATCTCACCACATGGCACTTGGGAGGATTGCATCACCCAGCAAGGCTCAACCAAGCATGGGACTCAAAAAAACAGCCTACAGAGTTGCCCCTGCATGGCCCCATGGGAGTCTGGCAACCAATCAGAATACAAGCTCAAATTTGAAAGCCCAGAGAGGGTATAAAACTCAGGCACTCTCAGCAACTCTGCCCTTTTTTCCTTCACCCAACATCTTCAAGGCATGTGATCCTGTCAACCATTAAAACCATCTTTCCAAACAGCCACCATGTTTCCAGTGTCTTTCTCCCCACTTGGAACTGAGCCCAGAAGGATATTTCTTCCAACAAGGGAAAAAAATCAGATGGAATTAAAAATGCAAAGGAAGCTAGCTCTTTCTCACAGCAAAGCCATTTTCCCACCAGAGAAAGACGTGTACTTCTTTTCATTGTAGAAAAGGACCATTAGGGTAAATACAAAATTTAGAATGCACCTGCTTGAGTTCTATAGGAAAAAAAATGATACGTTTTTCACAGGGAATGGCAAATAAACAGTTGAATCTTTTGAAATCCTAAGACACAGTTAATTAAAACTTTGTAGTATAGGGCCTGGTTATTTGCAGCACAAGCCGTTTCTGATTACTTCTGTCCTCCAATAAGATCTGATAGGGTGGACATTCTCGTTCCCATCACTCAAGCAGATGTTAGGATCCAGATGAGCTTCTTTGAGCTTCACCAGACCTGCCCAATGGACCAGAGAGATTTGGAACGCCCTATTTAGAAATCTCTTAAGACCTGTTTTTTCTCCTGGCTACCGGGTTAACTAGTTTGTACCCAACTTGATTATTCTTCGGATTGTGTTTGGTAGCGTCAAGTTGCCCTGGGTGCAACATTTTATTATTTTTAATAGTATTTTTGTGTGTGTTCGCCCCAAGTCACATGGCAGTTGAGTGGTTATGTGCATTTTCAAAGTAAAAGAAATGGAAAATAATGCTAAACAAGATCTGGATATGTGGATGACAGATTGAGATTTTGTTCCAATGTAAATACAATTATGCTTGAGGACGTTGGAAGGGAAGACCATCCAGGTCCATCCCAACTCTAATTCTAAGATGTGATTATTTGGGCACTGTTTCCATTATGTTATAAACTTTTGAGGATGCTAGCTTGAAAAACCTTCTCACAGTAAAAGCAGCATAATAGGAAGCGGTGGACTCCCCTTCACTGGATGTGGTAGAGGGGAGGTGGTGCTTTGATTTGGATTCTTGCATAGGTGATTGGGCTGAAGGCCCAAACGGTCCCTTCCAACATTGATTCTCTGAAGACAATAACAACTGGATTTTGTTTTGTACAGGTGATGGCTTACTGTTGACATGACCAGAGGCAGTAACAAGAATTTTCTGCTTATATGAGGTATTTCTGAAAAGAATTCTTCCTAGCAACATTCTATTAAAAAAAAAAAAACTCATGTAGCAGAGGACACACGAGTTGCAAGATTTGCAGACAAAGGACAACAGTTATGTAAAAACTGTTAAGTCTGTGTTACCGATCCAAATAAAGAAAATGACTAGCATAAGAGATCAGCAGTCTGTGTTGCCATGATATTGTACAAAAGAGGCCTTCTGTGGTGGACTTTGCATATAGATAACTGTCTTTGGGGAAGGAAGGGCAGAAAAATTTGGCTTGAAACAAAAGGCCCATGAGACAGAAAGGGGAAGGTAAGCAAAAAAAAAACAGGTTTGAGCTGAGGGATCTTGCTGAAATCCAGAGAACTTGTAAGGCTTGGTGCTGGAGACAAATTCACATTCAGAGAGCTTTTATGAATAAGTTATCTGATGGCCTTACTACAAAATCGACTATGGAGGACGGATGAAAGTGACCTATCTACTGGTATAGTCTGCCAACTGTATTTAACAGATTTAACAGAGTTGGAAGGGACCTTGTAGGTCGTCTAGTCCAACCCCCCCTCCCCCACTCAAGCAGGAGACCCTACACCATTTCTGACAAATGGCAGTCCAATCTCTTCTTGAAAGTCTCAAGTGATGAAGCTCCCACAACTTCCGAAGGCAAGGTGTTCCATTGGTTGATTGTTCTCACTGTCAGAAAGTTCCTCCTTATTTCTAGCTTGAATCTCTCCTTGATCTAGTCCCCTAATCATCCTGGTTGCTCTCCTCTGCACTTTTTCTAGAGTCTCAACATCTTTTTTATAGTGGTGTGACCAAAACTGGATGCAGTACTCTAGGTGTGGTCTAACTAAGGCTTTATAGAGTGGTATTAGTACCTCACTTGATCTTGATTGTATCCCTGTTAATGCAATTTAGGATTGCATTGGCTTTTTTGGCTGCCGCTGCACACTGCTGGCTCATATTTAGCTGGTTGTCCACTAAGACTCCAAGATCCCTCTCACAGTCACTGCTATTAAGCCTGGTTTCACCCAGTTTATATGTGTACTTTTGGTTTTTCTTACCTAAGTGTAGGACTTTACTTTTCTCTACTTCTATTTCAGTTCTCTACTTCTATTTCAGTGCTGCTTATGGAAAAATAGTTGTTCCTTCCTCAAAGGAGAGGGAGACAGTTTAGGTTGATGAAAGACAGATGGAATGGATTCACACAAGTTGATCTATTCTGAGCAATCTTAATTTGTAAGCAGTGTTTTATGCATTGGATATATCTCTAGCAGATTCTGATATAGCCTATTTAAACACAACCATTGAGTGATCTGCGACCCTACCAAGCTCACTCATGTTAAAACCATTAAGGAACCAGCACCACCCAAAAAAAAAATAAAAAAAAATCCAGAATCAATCCCCTGCATTTATTTAGAAGCTTCAAGGAGCAGCATGGGAGAGAAGATTCCAGTTTTCTATCCCTTATTACTCCTTGTTATGTAACACGTCAAAAGGACCCGGGATTTAACAATTCAAACATCTTGCTGAGTCCCCAAAATGGATGTTGGATTTGTATTTATAATGTTTAAAAACCAAATCCAACTTTCATTTTATAAAACAGAAGTTTATTATCTTGCACTTGTCGCAGAAGAGTTAGAACTCAAATGCCAGGGTGATCTAGGCTTCTAATGTCTCTTAAAGTAAAAACTGATTGAAGCAACAAAAAAGCATTTATTATAAAATGTTAATATTTATCATGATGTCCAAATGCAATCTCTGTTAAGCAGTTTCTTGTGCGTCTATTTTGAGGAATGTATCATTTGTTTGACTTACAGCTGTGACTTTGGGTGGAAAACATAAAAACAATGCAAAAACAATGATCAAGAAAATATGAAGAACCTACAGTGATTGCTAAAATCCCAATAAAAACTGAACAATACAATCTCACCTCATTTCATAGGCTATGCTTTCCTATCCCAATATTCTGGAGAACATCCAGATCTCAGTGCTTTGCAAAAGACCAGTAGCATCAAGGGCCAATACAACCCTGGGGATATGGTGTTCCAGAGGGCAGGTGCTATGACAAAAAAGGCCTGCTTCCTATGTCACCATGGACCTACAGCCAACTTCTTCAATTGAGAGGGCCCAGAGTTTGTCCCTCCAGTTGGACCTAGTGGGACAGACAGAAATGAGGAAAATGAGGTTTTGTAAATAACCCAGCCCCTTGCTGTGAATGCTTTATAGGTGATAACCATTACCTTGCTGCTGCTAGAAAATGTTTAAAAGTTAGCTGCTCAGGTTCCTCTCAGCAGCTTTTCTGTCTTTTCATGGTCACTTACAGCAGTGTTCAACTGAAAGTTATCAACGTATAATTTATGATGAAACTAGACTAGAATAACAGAGTTGGAAGGGACCTTGGAGGTCTTCTAGTCCAACCTCTCAGGCAGGAAACCCAATACCATTTCCGACAAGTGGTTGTCCAATCTCTTCTTTAAAACTTCCAGTGTTGGAGCATCCACAACTTCTGGAGGCAAGTTGTTCCACTGATTAATTGTTCTATCAGGAAATTTCTTCTTAGTTCTAGGCTGCTTCTATTAAAGCTATTTTTTCTAAAACCTTCTCACAACTTGGTCTGTAACCCTGAGCTGGCCCATTAATGACCAATTGTTTCTAGGAAAAGTAGTTTACCCTTAGAAATGTGCCTCAAGTCATACTGATGAGAAGCAGATTGGGCCTTTTTTCTGTCTAATAATCTTTCTCAGCTAATCTGTTTTCACTTAATAGATATTAGGGAAAAATCAGTTAGGTGAGGCAGTCCAAACCCAACAGTTGACTTCTATTGATTCTCCAAAGTATAACCATGTGATGGCGAACCTATGCCACGTGTGCCAGAGGTAGCACGCAGAGCTCTCTCTGTGGGCACACGCGTCATCACCCCAGCTCAGCCAGCTGGTCGTCGGGTTTCCGGCGGTCTGGCGTGCGCGCCTTCCGGTTTGGGCACTCTGTGCCAAAAAGGTTCGCCATCACTGGTATAACCCATAGCTACACTCTTAAAAGCTGCCGCCTCTGTCAGTAAAAACCATGCTTAGTATAATCAGAAAAAAGCACCCAATTCTACAATGTAGCGTTCCAGTTTTTATATAAAGATTGGAGGATGGACCTGTCAGTTTTCAGGCGTGTATAATTTGACAAGGTGCTGAAGTTCAGTGGCATAGCCAGTGATGGGACACCGCTGGTGATGCTTCACGTAAGAATAGACACAGCGATAGCAGAAAACAAAGCCAGAGGTGGAGAGGGCTGTATCGTTGGCACGTATTTTACGACACAATGGACATATTGTCTTGAGCTTTGGCAAAAGAGGTGAATCAGTCTCGTAGTCCAGGTGCACAGGTGGTGGTGGGACTGGCATAGCAGTCAGCGATTTGATGGTCTCTTGATTCTCAGCCGAATACCACCACTCCAAGAACTGGAGGAAGAAGATGCCCACAGAGAGGCCAGTGGAGAGGGAGAAAGCCAGGGCTCCCAAGATTTTTTTCCCAGCTGACTTCATTTGCTCTTTCATGCTGCAGAAAGGGGCAAGATATAAAAAAGAAATTAACAATTCACACTATTGTTAAGAAACACGGAAAGCATTAAGATGCAAATCCAGGGATACAGTAAAATACAATCTCCTGAATTCTCCTCTAAGAGAGAAAAGCCATAAATCCCCGAGATACAACTATGATTAGCTATTCATCCAAATACCTGGTTTCCAGCATTTAACAACGGGAGGTATAACACCCCCAAATTTTTGTAAGATTAGTTTGGGGGGGGGGAGACAGTATAAAAAGTTATAAACAGAAAATTGGCATTCCCACTCAACAGATGGCTCTCAAATGACTCTTAGAGAAACTGATCCTTAAAAATAAGAAAAATCTTAGCCATGACTTTACTCTCGAGGTGTACTTGCTAAATGGGCTACAGGTAATCCTTGACTTACAGCCATTTAGCGACTGTTCAAAGTTACAACAGCACTGGGGGGGAAAAAATGACCAGTCCTTACACTTATGATTGATACAACATCTAGAGTCACATGATCAAAATTTGGGCACTTGACGACTGGCAGGTATTTACAATGTCGAAGGATCATGTGATCGCCATTTGTGATCTTCCCAGCTGGCTTCCAACAACAAGACTTAGAATAGAAAGAATAGAATTCTGTATTGGCCAAGTGTGATTAGTCACACAAGGAATTTGTCTCCAGTGCATAAGCTCTCAGTGTACAAACAACAATAGTGATAGATCAGTTAATGGGTGAAACTAGATTTGCTTAACAACCACATGTTTCACTCAAGAACTGCAATGATTTGCTTAACAACCATGGCAAAAAAGATCATAAAATCAGGTGCGACTCTCTTAAAATGCCTTGCTTAGCAATGGAAATGTTGGTCCCAATCGTGGTGATAAGTCAAGGACTGCCTGCATAAAAGATTTTATAAAGTTTTGACCTATTTCAATCTTTGTGGTGCTTGCTGAAGATGCTTTTCTTGTTTCTTAAAGGTGTAGTAATCATAAGATCATTTTCTTAAATTTTCATCTTTATGTTCTACATTTTTTATGATTAACTGCCTGGCGAGTATTACTTTTTAGATGATATACAAACATTGTAAATATATAAATATACCCAACCATTGAAGGAAGCAAGCAAAAACAGCAAGTGGGGGGTTGTTTTTAGGGTTTTCATTTCTATTCACCTGTTTGATGGCCGCAGGACGTCACCAGCAGCTACATGTACGTTTTCCAAAGCCCGCAGATCTTCTGCTGTCAGCCTAGCCAAATACACACCAGCCAGTCTCAGCAGTGGGGAGTGGTGCCGAGCCTTCCCCAGAATGTAACATAGCTGCTGCACCAGAAACCAGCCCTCCCAAGCCATGTTCACAAAGGGATAGGCAGCCAGGAAGGCCTTGTAAAACCGTTTCCAGCAGGATGACGGAGGGTGGATAGAATAATCGTCCTCTTCCTGGAGACGGGAGATCAACTTTTCCAGTTTAGTTCTCAGATACGGAACAAGGACCAGCAAGCAGAGAGATTTCCAATGATGCTTTTGGGGAAGTCCAGCAGTGGCCAAGGATCTCTGCTGATTCCTTTTGCTTTTCAGTGCAACTCTCTTCAAGCCGTAGAAGTTTTCAGAAAAAGAAGCACTGCACCGGAAAAGGTAGTGCTGCTGGAGTAGAAGATCCAGGACCGTGTA
The DNA here is from genome assembly GCA_003457575.1 of Thermophis baileyi. Taxonomy (NCBI): domain Eukaryota; kingdom Metazoa; phylum Chordata; class Lepidosauria; order Squamata; family Dipsadidae; genus Thermophis; species Thermophis baileyi. The sequence goes on along the minus strand of QLTV01004426.1, from coordinate 2,129,346 downwards.
GATTTCGTCAAACCAGCGCCACAGGAAACCATAATATGAAGGGTTGGATTCAGCCAAAACCTAGTACAAAAAATAATCAAGGGTAAGAGTAATAAACCTGGATGTGTCAAGACATTTTTATCGATATTTGAAACATTTTTGTTTTGGCTACTTTGTGGATTTTTTTTGCTTTGAGATTGTTGCAAGGTAGCACAGCCTTTTTCAAGATGAGGGCTATGTCGCCTTTGAATGACATGCTAGAAGTTGTGTCCCATTACTGGATCAGGACCAGAAAAGAGGATATAGCTAGCACACACACAAAGACAAAAACAGATGTAAAAATAGAGTGATAATGTAGTTAATACTATTACAATATTTCATAATTTGCTCTCTCAAATTCAAAATTTCACAATCGTTGGAAAGTTTCAAGGCCATACTCATAAATTGGAATCCGCTTTGATGTTTTGTATTGTTTTAAACTGGATTTGCTTTGTTAATTATTTTCAGCAGAAAAATGATTAAAATTCTAAGATACGAATTATAATTTATAGATTATATTATCTAGATTTCCGTTGTAGGCTTAGTGGAAAGTCACTGATTTGATTATCCTGGTCTGAGCACAGAGCTTAACAAGATCTGAGGAAAGATTCTCTTTCTGTATCTGATACCTAAAATAAATCTTCCAATTGTAAAAAAAAGATGGATGTCACATATGTACGCAATTTTTTTCTTGTCCTTCCATGCTTTCATATTTCCTTCATTGTTCTGACCATTATTCAACCTTAGATAAGCACAGAAAAGTAATGGTTATCCTTCCCTCAATACTCACTTACCAACCATTCTTCTTACCTTGATCACATGCTGAAATGCTGGCCTCACAGCAGTCATCAAACTGTCTTGGGCAACAACTTCAAATATAGAAGGCCTGTCCTCATATGTGGAGGTGGCAGTGAGATGAGCTCCATGTTCTGCCATGGTCTCTTCTGGAATAAAAAAAAATAAACTTTCCAAAATAATTCATAAATGAAACAAAACAGAATTGAGTTTCAGAAGACATTATTACAAAAGCCTTCAATCTTTCTGTCTAGAATGATATATGGATATATTTAAAATTATTGACCTTTTCATTTCTAATTTGATTGAAAAATGTCAAGTTATTTAATACAGTAAATTATTTCTCTCAAGGACGATAAAGATGCATATAAGAGCTATAAGACCCACATGGCTCTCCGTAGCTGCTGGATGCACCAAGCCACACATCATACACATTTTAGCCTAATATGTTGTGTGAATTCAAAGCCCATGATTAGCACATAGTTCACCTTGCCATGCAAACGAGGTTGCATCGAGTCAACCAAGTTTAACCATGGGTAAGAACTTTGCACAAATGCACCTTGTATTTATCATTTTCTTCCAATTTTTTTCTCTATCTTTTTAATATATATTTTAAGGTGGCAAACACATCTAATACTTCTGCCTATTTTCCCCACAACAGTTGTGTGAAGTGGGTTGGGCTGAGGAAGAATGAATGGCCCAAAGTTGCCCAGCCAGCTTTTATACCTTAGGGAGGCCTAGAACTCATAGGCTCCTGGTTTCTAGCTCCTTAGAACCTTAACCATTTCACCAAACTGAATTTTTGCTCCAAATCTTGCCTGCTGCTTCATAACTTTTCCTCACCAACAGCCTTGCTCCATCCCGTCAATCCCCCACCCAAGTCTTTCTCTCCAGGAAAAGAGCCTGCAAGAAATCTGAGGGAATTCAAGGCTTCTTCATCTCTCTGAAAGGTGTAGATCCATGTGTCGCAGGTACAGTCAGAAAGAGAGCTGGATTCAAATCCTTGCTCAAATACAGGTAGTCCTCAACTTACCACCACAACAGAGCCCAAAATTGTTAAGTGAGAAATTTGTCAAGTGAGTTTTGCCTTATTTTACACCTCTTCTCGCCACATTTGTTAAGTGAATCACTGCAGTTGTTAAATTAGTCACACGGTTGTTAAGTAAATCCGGCTTCCCCATTGACTTTGCTCATCAGAAGGTCGCAAAAGGCGATCCCATGACCCCGGGACACTCCAACCGTCATAAATACGAGTCAGTTGTCAAGCATCCGAATGTAAATCACGTGACCATGGGGATGCTTCCACGGTCATACAAGTGTGAAAAATGGTCGTAAGTCACTTTTTTCAGTGCCGTTGTAACATCGAACGGTCACTAAACGAACTGTTGTAAGTCGAGGACGACCTGTAAACAAATTAACTTGGTGAAGATGCAAAACGAGAGGACACTGCAGTCCAACGGCACCAACCGGAATTAAGACCGAATCAAACCAATAAAGGAAGCCATCTGATGGCAGGAATGACTCTGGCCATTACATTGTATCATATTCATGGCAGGGGCTAGAGGCCCCACATTCTGGCAGGAAAAATCGGGCGGGAAAATTAAAAGGATGGTCTTACACTTCTGCGCCCCGCGTGCCCGGAGAGTGACAGGTCAGGATTTCCCCCACCTCGACCGCCCTCCGTCCACGGCCAACGCCTCGGTGGTGCTGCTGCTACCGCTTTGCAGTTCGGTGCTGTCGAAATTCGGGCCGCGCTAGAATTTCCTTTAGTTTGTTTCTATCGCACCATAGAGTTACAGAGAAGGCAAACAGGCGTAGTCCCCTGGGGAGGACTCTCCGGTGGGAGAAGAGTCGCTCGTGATGTTGAAGCAAATGCCCCATCAATTTATATGAGGAAACTCTCTCTAGCTTTTCCAAACCTCGTCCTGGAAAACTAAAAACGAAAAGCTCTTTCGGAAGGATTGGCGTGATCCCGGAAGATATCATTTGACAAGCAGTCGCATCTAACCTTTTACGGAGCGACGTTCCTCTTTTACAGGGATAGGAGTGTTTTTACCGGAAGGAAGTGAGCGTGCCCATCTAGGCCGCTGAAGCTCTGTGGCTGCGGACGGTGTAAGAAGGAAGGCGTGGCGCATATCGTTGGTTGGTCTTCCCAGACAGCCTGGTTTCCGGTCCCCTCCCAAGCGAGGCAGTTTTACGGTTCCTTCTGACCGTTACTGCTCCATCCTCTTCCTCGTCCTCCGTTGTCGTCTTTTCTTCAGTTATCAAGTCTTTTCGAGGACTCCCTTCTTCGTAGTAGGTTAGTTGGGGGGGACAGGCTGTGGTTCCGCCCATTGAGGAATTGCTGGGTGGGGTGGAGGATGAATGGCTCCTCCCTTGGGTAGGGCATGGGCTTGATAGGAGGGCGGGGGTCGGTTTTTTCCCCCCTGGCATTCTGGTGGGGGGTACCTTACTGGGTGGGTGGGTGTTGGAAAGGTGAATAGCATGATTTCTCCCCAGGTAGAATGGCTCCTTTCCCGGGTGGAGCTTGCAGGTTGCTGTTCTCGGGAAGAGAAGTGTGACGTTGCTTGGGGAGAGAAATAGAAAGGTGATGGGGAGGGGGTGGGATAATTATCTATTTTGGGGAGATGGTCATAGTTGCCCCTCGCTGAATCTGCAGACCTTATTTTATAGCTCCTATTTTATAAGCAAAAATCTAAAGCCCACAAGGTGGGCTCAAGTCCCCTGCCATCGAGGAATTTACAATCTGCAATGGAAGTGTTAGGGGAAATGAGGAAAAGTCAGGAAGAATACTGGAGAAAGTTTCAGATTAGATTAATGGTTAGATTAATAACAAGTATGGGGGGGGGGAGAGAGGCTGGGGTTCCTTCTGTAGATACCTTTTAAGGGAATTTGGGGTCAGGAGGAGTAGGAAGGGCTTTCAGGAACAGGAAAGGATTGTGAGGTGAGAGTGTGCAAAAAAAAAAAATCGCACTTGCAAGATACTTCTCTGCTTTGGTTGGGGAGGGAGGAGGACATCTACAGGTTAGAAAACATAGATGGGAGTAGCTGGAAAAGGAATCTGCTGTCCTTGAGATGGGATGGAGATCTCAAGTTCTGTGGGAAAGAAGTTAAGAGTTGTCTTCACAGTGGGCCAGTGCAGTAGGGGTCGATACAGTCAGTCACCACTTATAAATTAGTAAAAGAAAACAAACAAACATGTATTTATTAGATTTATAGTGCCGCTATTTATATATTATTTCTAGGCAGATATACAGTGCCCTCTCCTCCTGTTTTTCCCCATAATAAGAAGCCTTTCAGGTACAGTAGGTTGGGCTGAGAGAGAGTGACTATCCCCAAGGTGCTGAGAATGGACTAGAATCCTGCTCGTAGACCAACACCTTCACCTCACGGTGGCTATGTAAAGTGGTGATGTTTTATTAAAGAATTTGATAGAGCTGAGCTGGCAGGCATTGAAAAAATGATACCAATGGTACCAAGCCAGGATCTCAAATAGATATCTGGTAGAATTTCCTAATTCATGGTTGGGAGTCAAGTAAAATGAATAAGATTCCTTGTTGTAACTATGGATCATAGCTTTGTAACATGGCATGAAATACATTATAACAAAATAAAATAAAGAATGTTAGATACAAAGAGGTCAAAGCAAGATACAATCGGGGCTAGGATTAAGAACTTGAGTTTAAATGACAGAGCAAAAGTAGCAATCTGGCTACTAAAGTTAGAAACATTATCTGCTACATAATAATTTAGCCATTCGAGTCCAAGCTCTTGAATTCACTTACTATTAATAATGTGGTCAAAATCTGATTGTAAATGGGGCAGTGGAAGACAAAGTGAAATAATGCCCTTCACTTGACTGACACCTTGGGGACAGAAACGTTGTTCAATAAAGTGTTTACAAAATCTCCCCTCAAGATATCTGAAGGCATAGTCTGCAAATGGATATTAAAAACTTTCTGATTGAGATGTTGGTAATATTAACCAGGTACTAGCAGAGGTTTCTATGTTTTCTATAGTGATTAAAATCTGTGCTGCAGTAGCATATTTATTTATTGGATTTTTATCCTGCTTTTATTGCTTTATAAATAGCTAAACGTGGCATAACTAAAGGTCACTTTATAAGTAAATAAAGGTAGCATACATATATGCATAATACTCCTTCCTCCTCCTCTTTTCCCCACAAAACAACCCTGCGAGGTGGGTTGGGCTGAAAGAGACTGACTGGCCCAAAGTCACCCAACTGGCTTTCATGCCTAAGGTGGAACTAGAACTCACACAGTCTCCTGGTTTCTAGGCCAGCACCTTAACAACTACACCAAACATCAAACAGCCTAATACTTTCTGTTTTCCAAGAGCTGAATTAGGAATGGTGACAAATGTGCAGTCCATTGATTCTCAGTTGTGTAATGGAGAAACTAAAGTTTGGCAAGATGGATTCTTGAAGACTTTCTGGTTTCTTATAATGCCCCAGCAATGCAAGATGTATTCTGACAGCAATGGAGAGTAAGCCAACATCCATTCTTAGATTAGCTATGGGGGTGCCTTTGGGAGCCCCAAGATCTTCCTTATGAAGATGTTTTAGACTACTTCCAGTTGAAAAATAACCACCTCATCCCATCCCCAGATTTAAGCCCCATGCAGTATCTGGGCTATCAGCATGTCCTGGAATATTTTAAGTTCAAGGGAGGTGGGAATAAGATTGGTGCAGTTCTTATGGAAATGTTTCTGATCTAAACAGGCCAAGAGGAGCCTTGTATTAATCTTGGTTCACACAACACACTAAATTGGAATCTGATTAGCCACATTTTTTCCTACTATGTATGAACTAACCTATCTGCTTAGTTTATCATTTCTTGTAGAATTCCAATCCTGAAAATTGAGGGTTTCCTCCCCCCCCCAATCATAGTTAGTTAACCATGAGTTACAGTACTCTAAACACAGTCAGATTGTACAGAAGGGAAGAGTGTACTAAAAGCTTGGTAGAGGCATTTGGTTCTTTGCAGAGACATTATTGCTCATTATCTTATCTAGAAATGAGGTATTTGTATTATGAATCACTGCTTGCTCGGGGAGGCCAGTATTGTTTCATGCGTGTTCTAAGAAAAAACAGATATTCAGTTAAAGATCCGGGAATCATTTTGCACTCTTAACTGAATATTTCTGTTTCTTGCACCTGAAGACTTCTTGCATTTGTACGTTGATTCATATCCTAAATGCATTAAAAAAAACATTTAATTCCTAGGTTCCAATGACAAATTCCATGGATGAAGACAATACCATTTTGGCTCCCAGCACCATGGTTAGCAATAGAGATACTTTAAATTTCCTGTAAGCCAGTATCAAATTTAATTTCTTTGAACTGAATAGGATTTTTTCCCCCTTCCTTTAATCTGATATAGTTTAGTACGTTCTCCCCTCTGCTAAACAGGCACAAATATGTTTCTGCCCTGTCATTAAGCAGGGGTTTGATTCCCTGCTACAATATGAGGGTGGGCTGGTCTACCAGTTTCCTATGCTAAGAAAGACACATTGCTTGGAAATGCTGGCTCTTGCTGGCACCAGTGAAGCACCTCCTCCGATTAGACTCTTAAAGCTGTTGGAGAGAGATGATTCTCAGATTGGAAACAATATAGTTTGTGTCTTTCTTCCTCTGAGGTTGTGGAGTGGCTGGGGGATGCAGGAACTGCTGTGATGAAACAGCTTTCAGTCACGAAGTGCTGCTTAACTGAAAGAAGCGTCTTCTGTGTGTTCGTTTATTCCTTCCTGGCTTCTTGAATTAGATGGGTAGACTTTAGCTTTGGAGAAAAACTCCTTTTATGCTTGTCATTATTTATTGATTGGATTTCAAAGCTTCCTGACTGCAAAAAGATGCTTACCACATTTCAAAGAATACATAATTTAAGAGAAATAGGATACCCAGATAAAATTACACAAACAAAATCCAGGGAAATAAATTGACAGGGCTTCCGCAAACATCCTGACCCCAGGCCTGGGAACACAGCCAGATCTTAAGAGTCATCTGGAACATTTAAAGTGTGGGAGCCATATCTATTTCTGGGGGTGCTGTTCCAGACAGCAGGGATGGGACAGAGATGGCACGCTTCCTCCGTCCCATAAGATGACAATGTTTAATTGAAGGGACCAGGAGTGCATCTACTTGGTTCGATCATACCAGATTGGCAGAAATTGGGAGAAAGGCAGTCCCTTAAATAACCAGTTCCTATTCTATGAAGGGCTTTATTGGTGACTAGAAGCTGGCTGGTAACCAGTGCAGCTCATAAAGCAGCAATAACACATGGGCAAAAGGTGCTATATCCTACATATGTATCCCCTACTCCCTTTGGAGGAGGTACTCTCTTGGAACAGAAAAAAAAAATGTTGATAGGTTGCACTTTCCCATTCAAGACTAATGCGTAACTTGGGGTCTTCCTAGACTTGCAGCTACTGTACTGCACCTAAAATAAGTGGCACTTATAACCGAGAGGGCCTTAATTTTGTGAATAACCACAAGATTCACCTTGTGCCCCAGTTGCACCCTTTTGTTGACCACTCAGGTGACACCTATGCTTCAGTCACCGCACAATTGGATACTGGGTTGTTCTTGAAGACCATCCAGGAGCTACAACTGGTTCAAAATGCAATGATATGGGTGCATCACAAGACTGGGCCCCAGGTAGCTCACTTGGTCCTGCTCAGAAAAAGTGCAAATCCAAGAAATTTTTATCCCCCAGATAGCATGAATACCCTTTGCTATGGCCCTGGAAATGTTCCAGGCCTTCCCTGCCTAAGTCACTTTTTGTCTTCCTGTAATGGTGCTCTCGGCATCTCTTCTTGCACTTCATCTCCTGGAGCGACTCAGAGAATTGAGGTGCACTTCAGAATCAGTGCACAGAGAGGCTTCCTAGGAACAATCCTCAATAACTTGAGACACAGGTCAATGGTTGACTTTATCACCATCTATACTTAAAGAAGTGAAATGTATTTTTATATATAATTCTGAGCATAAAAACTGCTTCATATCTTTAGAGAGTCGTTTCCCCCCCCCCTTTTGCATTGTTCTTCCTGGTACATACTCTTCAATATTAATGATTACTTAATATTATAGATAAAACGTAGCAGGACACTGGTTGAAGACCTTTTATTACCATAAAAATTATCATTTGTCAATTTGCAACTTAGGATCATCAGATATTAGAAAGTGTCATTAGTTTAACTCAGCCTGAAGCCTCGCAGTAAAAAAACAACAACCTATAGTTGATTATTAATATTATTTGACCTATTAATTTTCTTTGGAATGATTGTCATACCGAAGGTTATTAAAAAGATTGGGTTTTTTTAAATATCTTGAATACTATTTACTATTCTGTGGAACTAATAGATATACAGTTTGAAGCAGATAACAAAACAAGACTGTTTTAAAGCAGTCACAAATGCATTTGCCATGAAAAGAGGTGCAGATTTCTTAAATTGTGTCCTTTCTCCCCCCCCAGGTGCAATAGGAAACCGAAATCATGACAGACTCCAAATACTTCACCACCAATAAAAAAGGTTAGATTTGATCTGTGATACGATGTTGGATGTTAACTCTCTACAGTGGATACAGTCTGCCTCCCCATACCTCTTGCTGGATTACATGAGAGGGCAAGCTGATACGAGAATTAAGATAAAAACATTAGGAAATGAAAGAATAGATGTCAGAGGTCTGATTCTTCATCCCTGCTGTAGATCAAATGGATGAAGAGACTGGGTTGGTTCACATATGTTGCTAAGCCATTTCTAAAATGGCTTTATTAATAAGCTGGGATGGCATGGTTCATCTAACAATCTAGCCAAGACAACCAAATTAAGCTTAGCTCTGAGGATTTTTTTAAAAGAAGGGTAGTTGGTTTTTAATCAGTGGAAATATAATGAAAAGTTATTTCCACAATTTCAGCTTTTTCCACACTCATAGTGGAAAGTGGGAAACAGTGGAAAGAAAATTAACCTTACATAGGCTGCAACAAGAAGAAACAATACTACATAGATCTCAGTATTGATCTTCCAGCCAGTCTCTTTGATGTGGCTGCAGTAACACGATCAAGTTATTCTTTATTGAACCAAATGTTTTGGAATAAATAAGAACTGGTTGAGTTCATACAACATGTTGACATGTAATCTACAAATCATAGCAATTGGACTCTTAAAATATGCCAAACCATATTTTGCATATTTCAAAACCAAAGCCTTATAACCAAAACTTATAAGATTTATATGGCTGCCCATCTTAAAACATAACATTGGGCAGCTCACAACAACAATAAAATCCCAGAACCGTAAAACCATAGAACCAAACCCCATCCATAAGTTGAAATGGAGACACAAAATAGGTTTAATCCTATCTCAGATGGTTGTGTTGGGATTTTTCTTTTTCCACTTTTTATTTTTGCAGGCTGGGTGAGTTTTTCTTTTAAAAAAATAAGTCTGGATTTCAGTTTTTCAATTTCAAAGTAATGGGAAAGGGCTCTGCTGAATTTCCTTGTTACGAAAGAAAAGGGGGCAGATTTTTGATGCCCACTACTTGTGGAGCTCTTCAGGCAATTAATAAGGTAGGCTTTGTTTTACCTCGAAGGGACTTTTTGACTTACCACTTGATTGCTGAGGTTGGGATTACATCTTGCGCCTCAGCTAGTAGATCTCCTGCTGAGGTGGTGAGATTGGATAAGACCATTTATACACCTGCTGTTCTGATCATCCCTGACTATCAGAGATTTGCAGAGCCTGCCTATTCTTGCATTGCCACTTCTCTTTCTTCCCCCCTCTTAGGTAATGGAGATTCCTGGCTTCCAGCTAGGCTATTGATCTTCATAGCTGCCAACTCCCGGAAGTCACGCAGTCATTAAACAAGCTGATGATTCCTCCCTTCCCCCCACCCTCTTCTGCTCTCCTGATTCGCAGGGCCTTTCCTAATTCTGCTTAAATTCCTAATTCTTCATTCTGCTTTCCTAATTCCTAATTTTGCTTAAAAGGGTGTTTAATTTCTCCTCTCTTCAGTATCATAATTTATAAATGCTAGAAGGATTTGACAGTGCCTGTTGCAGTAAAGTATCATAAATCATCCCAGGGTTTCTCAACTTCAGTGACTTTAACATACATGGGTTTCAGCTCCCAGAATTCAGAAATTGAAATCCACACACCTTAAGTCACCGAGGTTGAGAAACACTGCATGCTTCAATCCAGTTTGTGTGTTTGTTTACACTCAAATCAGCTGGTCTCTTGGAGAAGCGAGATAACATGAGATATTTGTGGTAGGTTACCAATGTGTCAGAAGCTCCTTTGACAATCGTGTTCTCCCCTTCTCTCTGGTTCAAACTGAATACAGGTTTGTAGCAGGGATGTGTGAAATTAATCAAATCCAAAATTAAATGCTGTGTTCCCAAATCAGACTATTGCAGACAACCAAAACACCACAGATGGCTTCCGAACCACTCCTGGAACAGCTTGTTCCATGAAAAAGTATTTGCTCTCCTTTCAGATATTCTGAATCTTGGCATATCTTTGCTCCCAAATGGTATCAGAAGTCTGCATTGCTCCCACTGAGCTCTGATAACATGCAGTGGCAAAGATATTTTTAAAACAGGAGCAAATACTTTCCTGCAAAACTGTAAGTGCTGTCTCCAGGTTGCCAAAGCACTTAAAAATCATTAATGTTAACCCTTAACCCTGCTGCTAATATTTCAAGTTGTGGCATTTTTGAGCATAGTCTTTTTCACTGTTCTATATACTTAAATTGTGAAAGCATTTAGTGAGAACTCTCACAAAAATTGCTGCCGTGGGGGACCTGTATGTTCACAAAATGACGGTCTGGTGAATGTGCCTAATTGCAGAGCAATTTACCCAAAGAGGAACTGGAATGATTTCACCAAACAGCTTCTGAAAGAAACTGAGCCCTGTGCTATTTGGGCTTTTTCCCCCTCCGTTCCTGGCAAAGAGGAATTCATTCTTTTAACAGCAGTTAACCACTGCATAAGGCTGAAGAGAAAGGGTTCCTTCACACTATGCAATTAATGTGTGAAGGTCATTCTTGTAGCCTATGGTTAAGGTAACCTAGTTCACTTTAAAAGCAATGGATTTGCTATAGAAGTAGTCCTTGTTTAGTGAATGGTTCATTTAGTGACTTCACAGTTACAATGGTGGTGAAAAAGTAACCTTATGACTATAAAACTTTATGAAAAAAAACCTTTATGACTAAAGCCGCGGTGGCGCAGTGGTTAGAGTGCAGTACTGCAGGCTACTTCTGCTGACTGCTGGCTGCCTGCAATTTGGCAGATCGAATCTCACCAGGCTCAAGGTTGACTCAGCCTTCCATCAGGGGTGGGTTCTAACTTACCTCGCTGCCGGTTCGCTTCCTCCCGTGCCGCGTGGCCGCGCCGCGTGGGCGCACGCATGCACAGTGCAAAAAATAAAATAAAAAAGCCAAAAACAAGATGGCGACGCATGCGCAGTGCCGGAAACTCTGCTTCTGCGCATGCGCAAAAGAAAAAAAAATTCAAAAAAAATTCAAAAAAAAAAAGATGGCGGCGCCCACGGACCAGCACCGACCGAACCGGATCCGTGACATCATCATGACATCACCAGCGGGTCACCACCAGTTCGGGCGAACCAGTCCGAACCGGGAGGAACCCACCTCTGCCTTCCATCCTTCCAAGGTCGGGAGAATGAGGATCCAGATTGTTAGGGGCGATATGCTGACTCTGTAAACCGCTTAGAGAGGGCTGTAAAGCACTGTGAAGCGGTATATAAGTCTAAGTGTTATTGCTATTCCTTCCATTTACAATCCTTGCAAGTCTGCAAAGCAAAGCTAAGCTGAAGGAAAAGTGTAAAAATCTTGATGTTTCCGTTTAGTGACAACAACCAAGTGGTCGGTCCAAATTGTGGTTGCTGAATAAGAACTGCCTGTATCTGTCATAATAATTAAATGTTTGGATCTTGGCAGATTCTGAGGACCACCTTAGACAGAGTTCCCGATTCTAAGGGCAAGGATTTCCTGGATGCCTCTGTTGTCCACTGCTGAAAGCAGAATTCATAGTTGGAGATGGTGGATTAGTTTGCTCTTGCTGAACTCTTTTGACTGTGGTCCTCGTATGTTTGCCTGCAGGGGAAATTTTTGAACTGAAAGCTGAACTCAACAATGAAAAAAAGGAGAAGAGGAAGGAAGCAGTGAAAAAAGTCATTGCTGCCATGACGGTGGGGAAGGATGTCAGGTAACATCTCTCTAATGGCTTTCCTGTGCCGTTTTTCCCATTTCTTCACCCAAGTGTAAGTTTTCATGAGGCAGAAGGGGAAAACAATTAAACGCTGAGGAAATGTCTCCGTGTTTGCTTTGCCCAGTGTTTAAATGGCATGCCACGGGCCATCTACAAAGATCAAACATGGCCCCCCAAATGTTTGCCTTAGATTCTAAGGCCTATGATACAGTTTGTGTTCTGCAAATGAAACATGACTTTATCTGAAAACTTAGAGAGATTCTGTCAGATGATGATGTTTTCTTAGTGAGATTAAGGCAGTATAGATTTCCCCTTATTTTATCTGTATAGCAGTGTTTTTTCAACCTCAGAAACTTCAAGCTATTTGGACTTCAATTCCCAGAATTCCCCAGAGAATTCTGGGAGGCGAAGTCCACATTTAAAATTGCTGAGGTTGAGGAACACTGCTCTACAGTAATACTATGCATTAGGTTGGGCTGAGAGAGTCTTAGACCCAAAGTCACCAGGAGTTCTTTAACGAAATGGGGTCTTAAATTTGAATCTCTCTAGTTAATATTAACCACTGCCATCAGTCTAGAAATTATTGCTTTAACCTGGCTGCCCTTCTTGTCCAGTTCCCTTTTCCCTGATGTAGTGAATTGCATGCAGACAGATAACTTGGAGCTAAAGAAGCTGGTGTATCTCTACTTGATGAACTATGCCAAAAGTCAGCCAGATATGGCCATCATGGCTGTGAACAGTTTTGTGAAAGTAAGTTGCAATATTTATGTGTCTTTCCTGTATTTCAATAGCAAAATAATAATTTGGTGTGAAATTTCTGCATATGTTAATATGGTAAATCACCCAGAGCCATATAACCTAGGTAGTATATAAGTATATGGACAGCGTGATGGCAGAGATATGCATGAATTTCAGTAAGGGCTCTTTTTTATGTACCGTATTTTTCGGAGTATAAGACGCACTTTTCCCCCACCTAAAAGAGGGTGAAAATTTGGGTGCGTCTTATATACCGAATGTAGCCAAAAACGTGAGGCACGGAGGAGGCGATGGTCTTTGGCAATCCCTGCAGACTGGAACAGCTGATTGGGGGTATTCCGGGAGGCCGATCCACCCGCCAATCAGCTGCTCGTGCTGAATCAGGCTGCAATAATGTGCTGAAGCTGACCTGGCTGTTCGCTATTTGCTGCAAGGACTCAGAGTTTGCAGCAGCAATCTCATCCAGAAAGCACACACAAGTAACTGATTCAGCAGGATTCAGTAACTTCTCTTTATTTATAATATAACACATGAAGTAAATATACAATACCAAAAGCAGGTTTTCCAACGTGGTAGTAAATACAAGCAAAACACAAGCAACAAATACCGTTTCAGTTTCCAAACAGCCCTGAACACTCTCACACACTGACAGGACGCTAGCCAGATGAATACCGACGGATGCTGGTAAGCAGAGGCAGAATTTTTTTTTCTTATTTTCCTCCCCAAAAACTAAGGTGCGTCTTACACTCTGAAAAATACGGTAGATATACAGTATTTTTTACCCAAAATAACCCCTCATTTTCATCTCTGCCTACTTTGAAGAAGTTTAGAATTATACACATTCATTACAATATCCCACCTTAATTATTTTTATAAAGAACTCAAGGCGAGAACATAATACTCCTATTTTCCCCACAACAACAACCCTGTGAGAGAGTGGGCTGAGAGAGAGTGACTGGCCCAAAATCACCCAGCTGGGTTTAATGCCTAAGATGGGACTAGAACTCTCAGTCTCCTGGTTTCCAGGCCAGCACCTTAACCACCACACCAAACTGGCTCTCAATATGATTCTTTTTATTATTATTTTAGAATACAAATCAAGTAAGGCAGAAAAAGTAAATGACTAAGTTTACACATTGTATAAGCCCACACAATGATAATTTATTCAGCAAAGAGTTAAGCAAACTAAGTTTAATGTACCGTAGTATGTAAACCTATCGAGTTTCAAAATAATCAGTCGGAGAAAAAAAAAACCCAGCATGTTCTGTAAAGATTTGAATCCAGGTCTTATGGGTGAAGTACAACATTCTTGATTGATACTACAGTGGCTCGGCTCACACATGCTCCAAATTTATTTTTAACTAAATCATTTGGCTGGGTGTGTGTAAAAGGCTTTGCACAACATCCTAACTCATTACATTTTTATTTAGAAAGGTTCTTACCTCTTTTCCTTCTCCTCCCCCCCCTCCCCCCCCCCCCCCTCTGCCTCTGTCCCGCTTCCTTCCGTCTTTTCTTCATCTGCAGTTTCCCGCCCTGATCAGCTGCCACAAAGGCTCTGGAGCAGATTTGTGATGTTCCCTTACACAGCTCTTACATCGTAGAGCTAAACCCAGCCAGGTAGCCTCATTCAAAAACTTATGCAAAACACCTCGGAGCACAGTATCTGGCAGGGATCCTGGCCCTGAGTGCCGTGTTGTGGCTCAAACTTTTTCCCAACCCCCCCTATCTTTTCATTTTTTTTTTGAAAGGGTTTTTCCCCTTTTCCCCCCCCCCCCCCCCCCCCCCCCCCCCCCGCAAGCTTCCAAACTGCAATCTTACAATGGTGCTGCTCTGTCCTAGCTGACTTTCTCAGTTTCTTTTCTGTCTGGTACTGAGTGAGTCCAGTATAGTTAATTGCCAAGCCATTGATTTCCCAGCTGCTGATGTAATTTTACTTGACAGCAGAAATTACATTGAGAGATTCCTTTCTTTACTGGCAGACATAGGTGGAAAAATCCACTTTTGAGCAAAAAGGACTCTGTTCCATTTGGAAATCTGTTATTTTTTTTTCCAGGAACTAGAAAACTTAAAATTAATCACAGAATCTAAGGATTCTGTTTAAGGGCTGAATGCATTTCTGATTAATATATCTAATTCAGTCCTTGCTCCTGATCAAGATCATTTTTCTTCTCTCCCCGATGTACCCCAGAACATAGGTTTGTGTGTGTGTGTGTGTGTGTGTGTGTGTAGGGTTCCTCCTTAAATCAACTTTCCACTTATCTGCATTAATGGTTATCCTTTCCCTGCACAGTAGTAACACTTGTCTGATCCTTTTGTAATGTCACAGTAAGTTGGGTAAATAGGAACTCATTGACACTTTAAAGGGGTAACATTATTTTGTCCTTTTAGAGGCAGATAGGACAAGCACTTTTTTTTGGGAATTGCTGCTGTTAGGTATGTGCAAAATGTTCCAGAGATCTCCTGTTACATTGTTTGTTAGATGGTTTCTCAGGATCCTGGCAATCCACCTGTTCTAAGAGAGTTCTGCAGTTTTCCAAATATAAATCCTCCAGAACATGGAGTGGTTTGTGAGGTTCCAGGTGTAGTTTGACCCAGAATAGGAAAAGCTGGATAAAATTCGTAATGTTTGTTGCATAGAGCCCATCTATATATTTATTAATTTCCTCATCCCAGGACTGTGAGGATCCCAACCCCCTCATCCGTGCACTAGCAGTGCGCACTATGGGATGTATCCGCGTGGACAAGATCACTGAATACCTGTGTGAACCTCTCCGGAAGTGTCTGAAGGATGAAGACCCGTACGTGCGCAAGACCGCTGCTGTCTGTGTGGCCAAACTGCATGACATCAATGCCCAAATGGTGGAAGATCAGGGCTTTCTGGATTCGTTACGTGATCTCATTGCAGACTCCAATCCCATGGTAAAGTACTAATCCCATTGAAATTGGCTTCCTTCAAATAACAGGTGATATACTGCTTGGTTCTGGGAGAAACAGGAGCTTAGTGGTAGATCCCATGCTTTGCAGATAGGAGACCCTAGATTAGATGTAGTCTTTTCCAGTTTTTCCAAAAAAAGGAACATTGAGTTCAGGGGTGGGTTCCGGATTCTTCTAATGCCAGTTCACTCAAGGATGCGACACGCAGGCGGTTTGCATGCGCACGTGTGCAGTACTAAAAAAAGCTGCGCATGCGTAGAAGCAAAAAACAAGATGGTGGCGCCTATGACGCCGCCGAGAGAACCGGCTCGGGGGCGTGGCAGGCCTGGGTCGCTGCCGGTTCCAGCGAATCAGGCCGCCAAGTTACTAACGGTTCTATAGAACCGGTCCGAACCGGTAGGAACCCACCTCTGATTGAGTTGCTAACTGTGAGGGCTATATTTAGCTTAGGACCTTCCAATCTGAGCAAACAGTTTTAATCCCTTTCTCATACCAAAAGGAAATTACATGCATTTTGCTTTTTACCTTCACTTGGTACTTGCTTCTGACTTGTTGATCTTCCAGTTTGAAATGCAGCATGGCATGGGTCCAGGCTATCTGAGGAACTGGCTCATTCCAATGGAATTAGTCTGCTTCATCCATGCTGGCAGAAGGGGCATGATGCATTCCCCCATCAGCCAAGGAACTTCTTGCCCCCAGAGGTCAGATCTGCTCCCAACTTTCTGGCCTTCCGAAAGGCCTTGAAGACATGGCTGTGCCAACTAGTCTGGGGCCCTAATGGGGATGTGACATGTTGGAAGTGGCTGATGGAGTGTGCACACTTTGCGGCCTCCTTCTTCATCCTGCTCAGTTTTATTTTAATTTAAATATAAGATCTGTATTTATTATTTCAATTATTTTATATGACATTTTATCCAATGTCTGTAAGCCACCTAGAGTTACCTTTGTGAAATAGGTGGCATATAAGTTTTGATAAATAAATTTAAACTAAACGTTTAAGGAGCTGTGGTGGTACACGGTGGCGCAGTGGTTAGAGTGCAGTACTGCAGGCTACCTCTGCTGCCTGCTGGCTGCCTGCAGTTTGGCAGTTCAAATCCCACCAGGCTCAAGTTTGACTCAGCCTTCCATCCTTCCGAGGTGGGTAAAATGAGGACCCAGATTGTTGGGGGCAATATGCTGACACTTGTAAACTGCTTAGAGAGGGCTGTAAAGCACTTTAAAGCGGTATATAAGTCTAAGTACTGTTGCTATTGCTACAGTGTTTAGAATGCAGTATTGCAGGCTAACTCTGCCACAGCCAGGAGTTCAGTCCTGACCGGCTCAAGGTTGACTCGGTCTTCCATCCTTCCGAGGTTGGTAAAATGAGGACTCAGATATGCTGACTCTGTAAACCATCCAGAGAGTGCAGTAAATCACTATGGGACAGTATATAAGTCTTAAGTGCTATTGCGGTTGCTATTATGGCAAAGGTGAGCCCGCTTACACTGATCAGTTTATTAGAACTGAAAGATGCTAACCGATTAAGGATTATTTTAAAAGAAGCTTTTAATTCATCTTGGACAAGACACTTTGGAAAAAAATGGGCTGTTGTGAGCTATAAGTTGGTTGTTCTGAATGGAATGCGGCACTAAACAAAAATTCAGCTTTCTGAGAAATGTTTATGGTTTTGTTTACTCTCACCCATGGTCGCTTTGTGTCATCTGCTGCTTTCTGAGTAGACATTTTGTCTGCCCCCCTCCCAGCTTCATATTTAAGACACCTTGAAACATTAAGGTACATTATTCATATGTGTCCAAGCTGTGCCCAGAAACTTTTGTGACTGGGCTGCAGGTAACATTGGCATTGGGCAAGGGAGATGATTGTCAGAATGATGTTATGTGTGAGTAAGGCTAGAATGTTCTCTTTTCCTGGATTTGGGATCTTTCGTTTTTGTTTTCTTAAATACTGGGTTATGCCAACTTAAGGGCTATCACAATTTCACACATTTCCAGTTTCCAGGATTTTTGGTCATTGCCATTCAAAGGTGTTTGGGAGTAGCAAAAATAGGATTTGGTGGTCAAAAGATTTATGGAAGAAGAGTAGCTGATGGAAAAGAGAGGGGACTGTGGAGATTGAGGATGAATGGACAAACTTTTACTCTGGAACAGCACTTTCTCTGTGTTTTGCGTGGGGGTCGTATAGGAGACCTTCAAGCTTTCCAGTTTTTCCATTTTGAGAGGGTTTAAAAATTGATGCCTTAGGTCAGGGGTGTCAAACTCGATTTCATTGAGGGTCGCATCAGGGTTGTGTTTGACCTTGGGGGGGCCGGAGTGGGCGTGATGGGTGGGCATGGCCAGCTCGATGTCACTTGTGTCGGGGGGGGGCTGTGGTGGCCCGAGCACTCTGCCAGCGAAAACGGGCTCCCAAGTTCCGTTTTTGGCTGCGACGGCCTCCTCCAACCCTCTTCCAGCTCTGTTTTCACTGGCAGCGGGTTGCAGGAGGCCGTCGCAGCCAAAAACGGAGTTCGGGAGCCCGTTTTCGCTGGCAGAGGCACTGTAGGCCGGTCCTTCGCTGTTTCCAGGGCGGCCCTGCGGGCCAGATCTAAGCCCCCCGCAGGCCGGATCCGGCCCCCAGGCCTTGAGTTTGACACCCCTGCATTAGGTGTTGCAGAGACTTGGGACATCTGTTTTGATCCTGATACCTCCACAAAGGAGTATTTGCAGGGGGGGTTGGAGGAATTTGGCAGTGCGGTGTACCTTCAATCTCCACAAGGCTTGTAGCACCCATTTCACCCCATCCATTCCCAGGGCAGAGGCTGATACTAAGAGCCTCCAAAGGGTTCTGGAGCATCATGCAGCTTTTAAGCCATGGGTTGCTCAGTGTTTGATGCTTAAATTTGATGTTCTCGCTGCCTTTTCCTTTCAGTTCTGGAGCAGATGAAGCTGACCAGAATACTGTCTCTGTAGCCCAAACCTTCTTAGTAGTGATGTAAGTGTTGGCAAGATGCCACAAAGTTTCCCAGACCATGATTTGCAGGGGAAAAAACCCAGTAGTTATTGATTGCCTTGTGGTTTTCCTGAGATGGTAGCACTGAAGTCTGGTTTTTGCTGGTTCTTCCCTGACTGTTCCTCCCCCCCTTATAGAAAACCATACACCCTTCTGGCTTTCAGAAGGCATCTGTCTAAGATGCCTGCATTCAGATTTGCTTGCATGAATATTGATGACTTCTCAGCAACGTTATCTTCTCGCCACAGCGAGAAGCTTTGTGAGTGAGCCGAAAGCCAACTTGATTTCTTTTTTTTTTATTTTGCCCATCATCCAGACTGCAGGTGGAAAGGAACAGAGGAGAGAAGGAGCAAAGGGATACGTTCCTTTTAAATGAAATAAATGATTTTGGCCAATGAAACAACCCACAAATAGATTAAAGCGCAGATGGACTGTTGAACTCATGAATTGCTGAGCTGGTTATGCCCATTGTTGTACTACTGTGCTATCGTAGATGTTTTGGATGATTTAGAAAGACAGGGAGATTGCTAGGAGGAGATTGTAACAGTAATGGATGTAAGAACAGAAGAGAATCTGAGGAAGCAGCATCCCAAGGGAAAGGACACCAGGTGGAGACAAAATGCTGAGAGAAGAAAGGCGATATGCTGCTGGTAGAAAAAAATAATGTGGAGGGAATAGTTGGAGAATATCTGTCCAGGATGCTAATTTAGAACTCTTTTTGAAGGGCAGCTAGATTATTATTTTTGTAGAGAAACCATTTTGAATGGTCGTTGGATTTTTAGTCTTTCAGTTTTTCCTAATAGATCCCAGAGTATATGCTTTATGGCGGTGACAGCATACTTTAGTTTGGCAAGATTCTGTCTATGGGTGAGGAACCATAAAGAAGTGTGCTTGGAGGAATCACATATATCTTTCTTGGTTTTTGAAGGCTGACAGTTGGAGATTGCTGTTCCTCATCAGACAAGTGAATAAGCAACAAAAGCAAAAAGAGACCAATAGACATTAGCCCTCTGCTATAGCTTTGGTCCTCTGTAAATGTCCAGTGATGCTGGACCCTGACCTGCAGTGCTGGACCTGACAGAGCAACTGACTGCAGGGCAGGGTTAGATCAGAATTTGACCTAAGCCTTCCATGAGTCCTCATTTTAGGAAATCTGAAGCACTTTGGACCAATTCTGTTGTAATTAACAACGAGCCATTAGAGGGCAGCATGAACTTCTTTTATGATCAGTGATTCCCCAAGTTATAAGGAAAATGTTATACTCAGCTTCAAGGAAAGTTAGTGGTTGATCTATAATGTAGGGATTTCTTTTTAATTTTTTCCCTTGTGTTATGTTTTTATTTCACAGTGCCTTGCTCTATGTGCTACCTTGCTTTTAAATGTTTTCAGGAATTTTGTTTTAACATTGTAATCCGTCCCCATGCAACCATGGTCTTTGTTTGGCTTAAAAGAATAATAAATAAAGCTTTTTTTCCTCAGAGACTGACCTAGGCAAAAGCATCACTCTTCCCATCCTCCAGTAATGACTTCTTTAAACAACCTGGATGCTTTCAACTACAACTCCCATCAGTCCAGTTAGCATGGTTAATAGTTAAGGACTATGGACACTGTAGAGCCGTGATGGCGAACCTATGGCACGTGTGCCACAGGTGGCACGCAGCACCCTCTCTTTGAGCACTTGAGCCGTCGCCCTAGTTCAGCTCCACCGCGCATGCGTGCGTGCCTCCCGCCGGCCAGCTGGTCGCTGGGTCTCTGCCGTGCATGCGCGGGGTGCGTGCGGGGGGCCATGTGTGCATGCATGCGTGGGGGGTCGCATGCGGGGTTGCATGCGTGGGGATGGACCGCATGCACAGGGGCCGCATGCGCATTGCATTTTGGGGGTTTGGCCGCGCGCTTTGGGCACTCGCTTCAGAAAAGGTTCGCCATCACTGCTGTAGACCAAATAGTTGAGTTGGGGTGGATATTGAAGTCAGTATAGTCTGCTTTAAAGCAGTGCTTCCCAAATCTGGGTAAGTTGGGTAAAAGTGATTTTCCTTTGGATAACTACGCATGAACCCATTACCCAATCACTACAAGGACATTTAAATTGACTTTAATTGACTGAGTAAAAAAGTATTTTACTTACATTGGGTAAAACGGATTTTCTGATAAGGAAGGACTGAGTTTGGAAAACGCTGCTTTAAAGCTGTCAGGTAGAAAACTGAGGCAGTGTCTTATGCTTCAGTCAGTGTCTAGGTCAGGGGTCTCCAACCTTGGCAACTTTAAGCTTGGCAGACTTCAACTCCCAGAATTCCTGGCTGGGGAATTCTGGGAGTCGAAGTCTGCCAGGCTTAAAGTTGCCAAGGTTGGATACCCCTGGTCTAGGTTATATCCTAAAGGCCTTGAAGACATGGCTACCCCAGCTAGTCTAGGGCCCTAATGGGGATGTACGTGTTGGAGGTGGCTGGTGAACTAGGAAGCACCACACCTCCTCCCTGTGCTCACTTTGCTCCCTTTCTTTATTCTGCTCAGTTTTATTTAAATTTAAGATCTGTATTTATTGTTTTAATTATTTTACATGGCATTTTATTCAATGTCAGCTGCCTAGGGTCGCCTTGGCGAGATGGGTGGCATACATGTTTAAGGAGCTGTGGTGGCACAGTGATTAGAATGCAGTATTGCAGACTAACTCTGCCACAGCCAGGAGTTCGATCCTGACTGGCTCAAAGTTAACTCAGCTTCTTTGGATAACTACGCATGAACCCATTACCCAATCATTACAAGGATATTTAAATTGACTTAAAGTATTTTGCTTACCTTGGGTAAAAAGGATTTTCTGATAAGGAAGGACCAGGTTTGGGAAACACTGCTTTCAAGCTTTCAAGTAGAAAACTGAGGTAGTTCTTCTTGTACTTCAGTCAGTGTCTAAGTTATACCTAGTGACAAACCCTAAATCCAAGATAACAAAATACATTTGGCTATGTTTATATAAGAGCCTTAACCACTACACTTTGCTGTAGTGGTTAAGGAATTAGGCTGGAATTCGAGAGACCATAAATTCTAGTTCTGCCTTGAGTACAAAACCCATTTGTGTGGCTTTGGGCCTGTGACTCTCAGCCTTAGGAAGAGACAATGGCAAACTAATTTTTTAACCCGCCTTTATTATTTTTATAAATAATTCAAGGTGGAAAACACCTTTCTCCTCCTATTTTCCCCACAACCACCACCACCCTGTGGGGTAAATTGGGCTGAGAGAGACTGGCCCAAAGCCACCAGCCAGGTTTCATGCCCAAGGCAGGAGTGGAATTCAGTCTTCTGGTTTCTAGCCAATAGGTGGTGCTTTAACCACTAGACCAAAATGTTGTCGAGAAAACTGCAGGGACTGTTGTCCACGTAGCATAATACTGTGCCCAGACAGCCTTCGCTGGTGACAAGGATCTGGGATGTTTGTTTGGGGTTAAGGGAGATCTAAGTGGGATATAATCATTCCTGCTTTTTAAGCCCCTGTTTACATAAGTTCTTTGTTGGCTTGCAGTTCTTGCACTGTTGATCTTTGCCTACACAGTGTCAGAAATCTAGAAAGGGGGAATGTATCCCTTCACTGCACGCCCAAAGATTGTACCTCACCCTCTTTTCACACCTCTAAATGGCATCGAGGGAGGGTTTAGGCAAGACCCAAAGAGTTGAACCTGCCTGAGTCTTTCCTAGCAGGCAGATTTGCACATAATGGCCTATTCCTTTTCACCCAAGCAGCACATCCCTAATGTTCCACTCCTCCCAATATGCTTTTATTCTGAACGTGGGATGGGGGCAGCTTTGGAAAGACCCCCGTGGTTCTGCCTCTTTCATCTTCCCAGCCCCTGTGAAGGCCAGCTGTGATTTTCCATTCTCAGAAGTTTTGCTCCAGTAACACGCATTCTTCATAGGCTGTTGGATATAAAGTGTTGAAATCCATTTTTCTCCCTCTTTTCTTCTGCTGTAAAAGAAAACCGGGCTATTTTTTTTTAAAAAACTGAATTTTAAAAATTCTTTTTATGTAAGACTGTATAGGATAGGGACAGGAATTAATTACATTAAGTATAGTGCCCTGCTTTTGAGTCCTAATAATAAACCATTGCACCCCAGAGTCACTGTATTTAAATGCTTGATCGTATCTCCTGTTTCATAGATTCACATTTGATGCCATTTTTCTGGAAAAATATGCCTTGTTTCCACTTTCCTCTGTTAAAATTGTATTGCTGTGAATTTTGAGCCAGTGTAGGAGAATTCTCATTGTTGGTCAGTACAATCAGAACATGGTAGATAAGAATCTGCTGTGATCAGATAGGTGGCAACTTTCCAGAGCAGTGTTTCTGCTCTGTCTTTAGCCCCGTGATGGCCAACCTATGGCACGTGTGCCGGAAGTGGCATGCAGAGCCATTTCTCCGGGCACGCGAGCCGTCGCCTGTTCTTCCAGTTTCTGGCGCGCCAGCCAGCTGGTCTTCACGCGTGCGGGAGTGCCGGAAACCGTAAGAGCAGCCGCCCGGGGAACATGCGCGCCCCGGGAAGATGATCTTCCGGTTTCCGGCACGCGCATGCACACCGGCCACCTGGTTTTCTGGTTTCTGGCTGCATGCGTGCACAAACACCAGCTGGCTGGAGCGCATGTGTGTGCTGGAAACTGGAAGATCATCTTCCCGGGGCATGCATGCGCACCGGGTGGCTGCTCTTCTGGTTTCTGGCGCGCACGTTCCCATTTCGGCACTTGGTGCCGAAAAGGTTTGCCAACACTGGTTTAGCTACTTGAAGCTGTGTGGACTTCAACTCCCAGAATTCCCCAGCCACCCAAAAAGAGAGGCTTCTTGGGTTGCAGAAAAACACTGAACCTGAAACTTAACTCTGGAGCCTTTCCATGCATCCAGAGTCTAGTCCCTGAATATCTTAAGCAGCTGACAGTTTCTCTTATACATAAATGATCCACTTTAGCTGTATAACTTTAATTTTAGTTATCTTTTTATTCTACTTTAATTGATTTTGTTTTTGCACTTTTACACTTTTATTATATTGTAAGCTGCCCAGAGTCACTGCATGAGTGAGATAGGCGGCACAGAAATCCAATAAATAATAATAAATAATGATGTTTTGGTTTAGTATGTTACGTGAATCTGGCTACTGTATTGTAGTTTATAGGCCATGGCTTATGACAGTGCAGTGTGCGAATCCCGCTAGTTATATCTTGTTTAATCATCATGATTCAAAATGCCAAATATAGACACAGTGACATGTGTAATCTCAGAGGAACCATTCTCTCTGTGCATGTAATAGAGAAATGGGTGATATCTCCCAGGAAGATCCTTCTGGGTTAATTTTTTTAATATATACTCGTGTTTATATTACAGATTGTTTTATGTATTTATTTTTATTGATTGAAGGGATTTTGTAAACATCAGCCCATGTGGAGAAGTAGTATATAAGTATATGTACAGTATTTTTTTATTGGTTGAATACAAAACAGGGATTTTGTAAACCCCTCTCACAGGGGTGGGTTCTAACTTACCTCGCTGCCGGTTCGCTTCCTCCCGCGCCACGTGGCCGTGCCTCGTGGGAGTGCGCACACTTCACACGCATGTGCATGCGCAGTGCCGAAAAATTTAAAAAAAATTCCAAAAACAAGATGGTGACGCATGTGCAGTGCCGGAAATTTGGCTTCTGCGCATGCGCAGAAGAAATTTTTTTTTAAAAAAAAAACCCCATCCCCCCCCCCCCAAAAAAAAGAATTCCAAAAAAAGATGCCGGCGCCCACGGACCGGCACCTCTGCCCTCTCAGTCCACATGGAAAAGTAATATATGAATATAAAAAAAATGTGGCTGAATTGATCCATTGATCAGAACTTCTGATTTTTTAAAAAGGAAGTGGGCTATAACCCAACTTAATCATTTCAAAAAAAAAAAAAAAAGAAATCTCAATCAGCCCTGCAGACTGACTCCAGAAGTTTGTGGAAGCTTCTGCTCTGCTGCTGAGTATCCAGCTTTTTGCTCTCTCTTTCTGCCAGGTTGTGGCCAATGCTGTTGCTGCCTTGTCTGAAATCAGCGAATCTCACCCCAACAGCAACCTGCTAGATCTGAACCCTCAGAACATCAACAAGCTACTCACCGCTTTAAATGAGTGCACGGAGTGGGGGCAGATATTCATCCTAGACTGCCTTTCCAACTACAACCCAAAGGATGACCGTGAAGCCCAAAGGTAGGCTGATCCGTGACCTCCCCTACATAAATGGGAATTCTCCTTTCTAAGAGCTTGATAAAGTTCTGTGACTTCTTCACTGTGGCGGGGCATATAATGCCTTCTGACCTATGGAAGCCCCTCCCCGTAGGTTTTCTAATACCCAGTCCCTGGCTGGGTTCACAGATCACGCTAAGTTAACCCTGGCTTACTTACATTTGTTTAACTTGGTTATACAACCAACTGCCCAATTTCTCTTGGTCACCAATTATAAAGAACCAATGTGAAATAGAGACATTCAAAGTAACTAAACAGCAAGTTAAAAAAAAAAAAAAACAAAAAAACAAAACAAAAAGTAAAAAAAAAAAAAAAAGGCAAATAAAATGAGCAAGTATAATGAAAGATTAGATCGGCAGTTAAAACCGGTTTATGACCGGTTGTAGCATGCCACAGCCATGGGATTGTGATTTGTGCCATTTCTGCCATTTTCCAGAAAGAAAGAAAAACACCCATTGGATATGCTGAATTCGCTTAATGGGCTCATGATTCGCTTTAGAACCACATTGACTTACTTTACGATTGTTGTAAAAATGGTCATAAAATTAAGTTCAGCCATGTGATGCCTCAACCTATGACTGCAACAATGGCGTGCTCCATTGTGGTCGTGATGCGAGGACTCTCCTGGAGAACCATTGCAAAGCCATGTGTCCGATTCCCAAATCTATTCGATGATCCAGAGGGATATTATGTTTCATGGTATCTAAAGTCAATGAGAAATCAAGAACGAGCCACCCGTCTTCTCTCGATCCTCAGATAAATAGAACCCAAAGCAGTCTCAATCGCGTAGCCATTTTGAAATGGGTCAGGAGAATATTCTGCAGCCTCCAGAATTGCCTGCAGTTGAGAAGCTACCATATTGTCAGTCATTTTACCCAACCTTGGGAGTTAGAGAGTGGCTTATTATTAGCTCTTTTTGACAGTGAATTCTCAGATCAGGATAATTGCTAATTTTCATCGTCTCAGACCTTCTTTATTTCTGTCAGTATAAAAATTGCTTAGAGTAGAATTAAATCCTAGGTAGACAGTTGTTAACTTTGGTTATTCTTCAATAACTCTTTGGGGTATATACAATTTGAGAATAGTGGCATGTTCAAGAAGCAGACTTGCATTATTTTTATGTACTGTATACATTATAGCATTGTGGAACGCTCCCCATTTTCCCCCCAGAACATCAACTCTGTGAAATAGGTTGTGTTGGGGCAAAGCAACTGGCCTCAAGTTGTCCAGGAAGCTTCTGTGACTAGGACTACATTCTCATTAAAACCAGATATTGAGAAAACCCAGTGTTGATATTAAACCACTAACAGAGTTGGCATGCAGACCTTCAAAACTTTCTTTGGTATTATCCAAAGTACCGTATTTTTCAGAGTATAAGATGCACTCCCCCCCCCCAAAAGAGGCTGAAAATTTGGGTGCGTCTTATACTCCGAATGTAGCTTTTTTCCCCAGCCCTAACGAGGTGCTAACGATCTTCCAGGGTCTTCCAGCTTGCAGGCTATTTTCATTGCTACTGGATCTGAAGATTTTTTCCA
>QLTV01004426.1:2080827-2102643 GCA_003457575.1 Thermophis baileyi | reverse complement strand
CCTGTCTGTCTGTCTGTCTGTCTGTCTGTCTGTCTTTCTATCTATCTATCTATCTATCTATCTATCTATCTATCTATCTATCTATCTATCTATCTTCTTTCTTTTCTTTCTTTCCGTCTGTCTGTCTGTCTGTCTTTCTTCCTTCCTTCCATCCTTCTTTCTTCTTTCTCTTTATTTCTGTCTGTCTTTCTTCCTTCCTAACATCTTTCTTTCTTTCACAGGAGCGTGTGGGTCTGGCTGGCGCTCGGCTTACCTTCCTGGCAAGGCTCGGAGACCACCCAGGACGCCCATCCGCTGGCTCTTCACTTTCTGCCTGCCCCGTCAAAGCCCCCGCCAGCCCCGGACGGCACATGACGGGACGCGACGCTGCCGGAGCGCGGTTGCCGCCGCCCCCGCCCCTCTCGCTTTCCCGGCTTCAGCTCCGGGACCTTTGTCCATAGGTGTGCGCCCCGACGCTTCCCAACCCGCAAAGGTCCTGGAGCTGAAGCCGAGAAAGCGAGAGGGGCAGGGGGGGGGCGGCAACCGCGCTCCGGCAGCGTCGCATCCATAAGTGTGCGCCCCGATGCTTCCCGGCCCGCAAAGGTCCCAGAGCTGAAGCCGGGAAAGCGAGAGGGGCGGGAAAGTTCGTGGGAAGTGGCGGCGGATGGAGCTGGGCAGGGCGGAGCCGCCGGTGCAGCAGCGCCCGGCGAGGAAGGCTGGGCGGGGAGGCGCGGTTGAGCGGGGCCGGGGCAGCACAGCCTATTGTGCCTCCTCTTGCCCTGCTCTCCATCCCAGAGGGCCGCGCATCCCCCCCCCTGCCAATCCTCCGTAAAACCGCCCGCCCCGTTTCTGCAGGGATCGCCCTGCAAAGGGTGGGGGGTCTGTCTTTGTAGAAACGGGGCGGGGGCATGTGCAGCAGCCCCTCTCAGCCTCTGCATTTCCAAGGGCCACCCACTGGCCAGGCCGGGCTGGGCTGGACGCCGACCTCGGAAGGCAAGCGGGCGTCGGGGACCGCCAGGAAGGCTGCGTGGAAGGCCGCCAAGCATGGCAGGGCTGTGGGGAAGGGAGTAGGCTGCTACCCCCCCTTCCCCGACATGCTTTCCTGCCTTCCACATGGCCTTCGGCTTTCCTGCCTTCACAAGCTGGCCACGGGAACACCGGGAAGGCCCCATGGAAGGCAGGAAAGCATGTTGGGGCTGCAGGCCACAGGGAATGGTGTACGAAAGGCAGGCTGGGACGGTGGGACCGCCCCCCTTGCCCCTCTTACCGTCCCCCTGCCGCCACCCTTGCCTCTTACCGCCCCACTAAGTCATCCCACCGCCCCCCAGGGAGTGGTACCGCCCACTTTGGGAACCACTGCTTTAGAAGCTGTTTTTTATCCCCAACCAGGGGATAAAAAGCGCGTGCGCGCTCAAAACGAGCAAACTAATGCGCTGAAGCTGACCAGACTAAGGAGGCTAGCCAGATGAATACCTGGTAGGCAGAATCCCCCCCCCCTATTTTCCTCCCCAAAAACTAAGGTGCGTCTTATACTCCGAAAAATACGGTAGGTTTCTGTAACTGGAGCAGGAGGGGTGTGATTTCCCCTTTCTACTTCCCACTCTTAAAATCTGCTCTGCAGACTTCTCAGATCTTACAGAGCAGATTTTGAAGGGGTGTAGGAAGACTGTGATGTGAAGCAGAAGTCAGATGATACAGTCTTCTTTCTGCCATCCCATGAACTGAGAACTGCCAACCGTATTATCCCAATAGGTGGCAGTACCTGGGCCCTCTTATCTAGCATCCAAAGCTAAGCAGTATCAGGCCCAATTAGTACCCTGATCTGAGGCTACCAGGGAATCCCAGGAGCATAGCAACAGAGATTGTGAAGTTGAGAAACATCTTGGAAATAGCAGAGACAGTACTTCCGTACTGTCGGCAAGAAAATTGTTCGGGTATCTCCATGTCATGAGGAGTCAGGCTTGACTTGAAGGAGACTTAATTTTGGCCTCTGAGCTTGTTTTCCAAGGGCCAGATAAATGACAGCTATTGTGACACTTTTGTTAGTTGCCTTTAGTGAAACTTCCTTTCCCCCTTTAGTGCTGATTCTCAGTGCACTTTAGGAGAACGGTAAAATGTTTCTTTTTGAGCTATTGTTTAATGGCTGAGAATAAGCAAACATAGGAAAGCAATCTGCAATTGATTAATCCAGGTATTTCAGATTACATCTGAACCAGTTTTATTTCCAGATGTTGGGAACTATCAGCAGCAAATTAGCTCTATCTCCCAATATGCGCTGCTTGTCTGCTTCTCTATTAGCACCTATGACTATCAACAGAAAATATTGTAGTTAAGACTCTCAAGGATCTACTTACTGTAATGGGATATCTGATTCCGCACAGCAAAAGCTTTTCAAAAAACCCCACTCTGTTGCTCGCTAATTTGAAGTTATCAAAATGTGTCTCTCCAGCATAGCCAGGGTTTTCCAGGAGGAAAGAACAGCCTTAGCTGTTCTCTTACTCTTGTTTCTCTTCTTTGGCAGCATATGCGAACGGGTGACGCCTCGCCTCTCTCATGCCAACTCAGCTGTTGTGCTTTCGGCTGTCAAAGTGCTGATGAAGTTCCTAGAGCTCCTTCCCAAGGATTCCGACTATTACAACATGTTGCTGAAGAAACTGGCCCCTCCACTGGTCACCTTGCTGTCCGGCGAGCCTGAAGTCCAATATGTTGCTTTGAGGAACATCAACTTGATTGTGCAGAAAAGGTCAGGCGGAAGGAAGGAAGGAAGGAAGGATGTGGTTTCAAAGATTCGGATTGAATAACTGCATATAAGACAGTTTTGTTTGTCCAACCTGGATGGATCCTGGTATTCTGCAACTTCAGGGATATGTTAATGAAGAGTTATTTAATGGCATTGGCTAACAAAGAGTGCACTCCTGATAAATAGTTTGAAATGCCGTTAAAGGGGGAATCAGACAAATTTGGAGCACTATTATTATTCTATTTGCAGATGACTTAATACAGCTTTTCTCACTTGCCAGATTTCCTGGTAGGTTGGATTATATCTCCCATCATTCCCAGCCAGTACAGTGCCTGTGCTAACTAGGATAATATAATGCAACATATTCAGAGGTGCAAGTAGGTGATGGGAAGCTGACTTGAGTTGCTTTCAGATCTCCTGTTAGGCGGCATGGCAGTTCTTTAAACAAATGCAAATCTGCCTTTTGTCAGGAATGAACAAGAGTGCAGCTTGGCGATCATTTTAGCATGCGTGCTCATTCCTTTCCCAGGCCTGAAATCCTGAAGCAGGAGATCAAGGTGTTTTTTGTGAAATACAACGACCCCATCTACGTGAAATTGGAGAAACTCGATATCATGATTCGCTTAGCATCCCAGGCCAACATTGCTCAGGTCAGTCTGGGACCCAATGGATCTCATTTCACATTTGTCTAGAAAATGTCTCCCAATAAATGCTTTGCTATTAGCTTTGCAGTTACTTGTAATCCCTGAGCCCCCAGCTTGGTGCCTCGGGGTGACATTGTGACAAATAACAGGTTTCTTGACTGTGTCCAGCTCCCTGCCTTCCTTAGTTCTTTCCTCTGACAAGTCTCTATGTTGCATGACTTGAACCCAACCTAAACATTCTTAGACAATAATAAGGGTGTGGCTACAGCCCACTGCTTGGTTGGCCTTCTGATAAATGGATCTATGGGTGTGGCCATTCCTACCCTGGGAATTCTTTGATGAGCATGCCCAGTACATGGTCCCAGTATTCCAGATCTGCCCACCGGCTTAAAATGATTACGATCTCCTGCTGTAATACATTTGCAATGTGTTTGTATTTCTTTGTAACAGGAGGTCTAGAAACTTGTAAGCAAGATGTTTCCCTTTTATTGGATCATATCAGTGGCAGCAAGCCAATAGGGGACAAGGGCAACAAGAAATAGTACCGCCCTCAGTTTTGATCTGAGTTGTTTGTTTGTTTTTAACGTATTTCCAACAGGTTTTAGCAGAACTGAAGGAGTATGCCACAGAAGTGGATGTGGACTTTGTACGGAAAGCCGTCCGTGCCATTGGACGATGTGCCATCAAAGTTGAAGTGAGAAGCTTTTTTCTTCCTTGGTTTTGCTTTTGGGTTTTAATTGCTACAGCCAGCTGAACTTCAGTTCAGGAGATGAACTGTAAGGGTTATCCTTTGAAAACAAATAATGTTAAAAACAAAGTTGACATCATCTATGTGGCCCAGATGTAGATCACTTGGTGTGACACACAAGCACCGCAGTCAATTCTGGTGCATTCATGAGGTCAGGTGTTGGAAGATGAGGTCAAAAACGGGAAATGAGGTAGCTGCAATTGTGGGATCAAATCTCTGCCCCTTTTTATATGCTTTGAGGTTGTTGTTGTTTTTTGCTTTGTCACACCTCCTTGTGGGACAGCCCTGCACCAAAAATATGGTTGGGGAATAGAGTATCTGAGTGTAGTAAATTCTTTTTCTTACTCATCCTAAAAGAGAACATTTTCAGCATTTTGATCTTCACTTCACACTAAAAAACATATACGTCAGCTTTCAGTCCTTTGGGAAATCCTGTCTTTTGTTGTTCTCTCTGCTTTCAGAGCCCTTGATTTAGACAACACCGTTCAGTCAGCGGGGAACTGTTATAATTTAAAATGCATTTATCTCTGGAACAGACTGACCTCCTCTACCACTACCAACCCCCTCCCCCCCAAAACTCCCTAGCTGTTTTTCTAACAGTAAACATTCTTTGATGTTTATTGAGCTTAACTGGCATAGGAGCCAATACTGGGAAATGCTTTTTCTTAGAAAAAGGGCAAATATTCGGGGGGTGAATCAGGAAGATTTCATGTTCGGTTAATTCAGCAGATAGCAATTTCAAAAGGATTACTATTTAGATGATGAATTTCTAGTTTCTAAAACAAATAAGGGGATGCCTGGCTTTTCCATGGGATATAGGTGCTCTGCTATTAGGCTATGCAGGTAGTTCCTGACTTATGACCACAGTTGAACCCAATATGGCTGTTGCTAAATGAGACAGTTCTTAAGTGAGTTTTGTCCCATTTTACGACCTTTTTGCCACAGTTATTAAGCAGATCACTGCAGTTGTTAAGTGAATCATACGGTCATTGAGCAAATCTGGCTTCCTCCATTGACTTTGCTTGTTGGGAGCTAGCCAGAAATACATGCCAGTTGCCCAGTGGCCGGATTTTGATCACGTGTCCGTGATAACAATCATAAATGTGAAAAACGGTTATAATTCACATTTCCGGTGCCCTCGTAACTTTGAACAGTCACTAAATTAATGGTTGTAAGTTGATTGGAAAGAGGCACGACACAAAGATGCAGTCATTCGTTCATAGACTGATAATGTGCCTAAGACAATTTCCATAACTAAAAAAAAATATTAATGGTGTTAGCAGCAAAAGTATTTCGAGTATAGTATGCAATCTCCATTAATCAAATATAGACTGAAATGTCTCATTTCATGCCACTTAGGGAAGTTTGCCATGCAAGGATAATTTCTTGTGAATGGGTGGAACATGACCTCTGCTTTCTGATTTCTAAAAAGGGAGGTCTTCTCATAGTGATGTGTTTTTAAGCCAGGAGGTCACAAAGATTGTCTGGCTGCCGTTGTGGAAGACTCAGCCAACTCTGTGTTGTTGGCCAGGGGACGCCCGAGTTTAGGATTCCTACACTCTTCCAAAGCAGACAGTGTGACATATTGTGGAACAGTACCCTCTGAGCGCTTATCAGGGAAACCCCAGAGGTTTTCTGTATGCAGCTCCATCATGTATCGACTATATAAACAGTCTTACTTTTGAATTTATGCATACAGTAAATAGTTTCATATTTGCTCCTTGAGAATGTAATTGTGATGTGCTTTTTAACATTTTTGTCATGCACTAAATCAGGGGTGTCATTGAGGGTCACATTAGGGTTGTGTTTGACCTTGGGGCCGGGGTGGGCATGGCTGGGGTGGGCATGGCCAGCTCGACATCACTTGTGTCGGGGGCACCTGTGGTGGCCTAAGCGCTCTGCCAGTGAAAATGGCCTTTCGAGCTCCGTTTTTGGCTGCAACAGCCTCCTACAATCCTTTGCCATTGAAAACAGAGCTCAGGAGGGCTGCACGCAGCCCTCCCGAGCTCTGCTTTCACTGGCAGAGGGTTGCAGGAGGCCATCGCAGCCAAAAACGGAGCTCGGGAACCCATTTTCACTGGCAAAGGCACCGCGGGCCGGTCCTTCACTGTTTCCAGGGTGGCCCTGTAGGCCAAATCTAAACACCCCATGGGCTGGATCTGGCCCCCAGGCCTTGAGTTTGATACCCCTGCACTAAATAAATAAATAAATAAATAAATAAATAAATAAATTTATGATTTCAGCCTTTTTAATTATGCTGTCATTAAGGGCTGCTTCATAGATTCGTAAGAATCATGCATGAAGTCCACTAAATAAATAAATAAATAAATAAATAAATAAATAAATAAATAATAAATAAATAAATAAATAAATAAATAAATAAATAAATCTAAACAGGGAGTGGATGTGATACATGTAGGTGAAGTTATAGAATTGTAAGGCATATCCAGGTTAGCCTTTATACTCGAGCTGACTTTCTACTTGAAGACCTCTGTTTTGCTATGTCCTTTTTGACAGCAATCTGCTGAGCGCTGCGTGAGCACACTTCTGGATCTCATCCAGACCAAGGTCAACTATGTGGTGCAGGAAGCCATCGTGGTCATCCGAGACATCTTCCGCAAGTATCCCAACAAGTAAGTACAGCTACCAAATGAAGTATGCAGAAGCAACCTTGCCTATACTAATTGTGGATGACCTAAGGGGTGCCAATTTGTATGGCCTTTAGGTGACCTAGTGGAGGAACACCTGAATAAGTAGGGACAGGGCAACTTAATTTGAGAAAAATCAGATGGCATTGACTAAATATTCAGAATCACAAAGTGGGAAGGGAATTTAGAATTTGTTTAGTCCAACTCCTGTTCCATTAGAGCATTTCTGACAGATGACCAGCCATGCATCCTGTGAAAAAGAATTCAAGACTTCATGTGGCAACCTATACTACAAATTGACAGCTTGTACAATCAGGAAGTTCCTCATGATGTCTAGGCTGAACTTTATGGTTTTATCCCATTCCTTCCCTCTGGGGCAGTAGAGAATAATCTCACTTGCATTTAATAGCTTTTTATAGTCTTCATCATATTTGCCCTCAGTCATCTCTTCTGTATACAAAATATACTTAGATACATTAAATGTTCTTCAAAGAGCTTGGTATACCCAGACCCCTCACCATTTTGGTAGCTCTCTTTTGAACTTGTTCCAATTGGTCAATATCCTTTTTAGACTGGAGTATCCAGAATTGGACACAATACTACAGGTTATGTCTGACCAGGGCAAAATAGATTGGAATATTTTTTTTTCATTTGCCTTTGTAGCATCTGAATCACAGAGCTGGCTCATATTGAACTTGTGATCAACAAAGATAACCAGCTTCCTCTGACATATACCACTGCTAAAACCTAATCTGTGTTTGCTACCTGCCTTCTACCTGCCTTCATTAACACTAGTAATTGATGACCTGAAATACTAATAATTATTTGAGAACTGGAAAGCAAGTATGGGACACACTGGGATGGGGTGCTTTGCATAGTCTTCAAGTAGACAAGGGAAGCTACTTGATTAACAGAGGGTAGGGGATTATTAAAGCGGATGTAACAATTGTTAAAACCAGGATCTGAAGTCCTTGGAGCAAAAAAGAGAGTGAATGTAAGGTTTGTTTTGGGAGGAAAAAAAAACCTGAGAGCACAAGAAGGTTTGACAATAATAACCCGATCCAACTCTGCCTTGGTTAAATTAGGTATGAGAGTATCATTGCCACACTTTGTGAAAACCTTGATTCTCTGGATGAGCCAGATGCCCGAGCAGCTATGATCTGGATTGTGGGCGAATATGCAGAGAGAATTGACAATGCAGACGAGCTCTTGGAGAGCTTCCTGGAGGGCTTCCATGACGAAAGCACCCAGGTAATACTGATCTCTCCATATTCCTGTCTCAGTTCTTTTGAAGGAAGAAACTGGACCCTTGATTTCAGCAGCTTGATTCTGGCCAAAAGCTTGCCCGTGTTTCTCTTTCCACAAGCTGTTTGCTTCTCCACCGTGCTGCTTCTCTACTATGTGCTGCTAAACCTCTGCTGGTGCAACTTTTTTCCTATTTGCACTCTGGATATGTCCAACTGTCCCTAATTCCCAGCACCTGGGGAAGAGTTTGCTTTTCATTAACTGTTTTGAGACAGAACTGGGATTTCATCTTTGTGGCCACATATCTGCCAAATTCCAAGTACATTCATATCTTTGACTTTGGCAGACAGCTGTCACGTCATCCCTGAAGGTATTTAAAAATAGCTTTGCAATGTAATCAGGATATTATCTCGACAGAGAACGGTCTGTCTTTGTTAATTGTATTTGTCTATCATCCTTTTACTGACTCAGCTTTGTTCTTGCTTCTCAGCAACTGATCAGAACATCTCCCCCTTTTTTTCATGCCTCAGCATTACTTTTCCCCCTGCAAAGTATTTTGCATTAGTCTATAACTCGGGTTCCTTTGGATCTGCCCATCTCTCTTACTTTTGTGTGGTTGTGTAGCTTATGCAGAAGCCTCAGTAGTATATAGATAATGGGACATCCTGGTTTAGAGCAATATGGCCTAAGTACCATCTGCTCAGGGGTAAATATGGAAGACCTGGTGGTTTTTTTTTTTTTTTTTTTTTTTTTCTTTTTTTTTTTTCTTATTCCCACACCATTCAAATGGTTTTCATTCCAGTTATCTGAGGGACCGTCTCTTGCCGGTCACATCTACCTGCCCCACCAGAGCGGGGACGCAAGGAATGTTGCAGGTCCCATCCCCTAGGGAGATACACCTGGTGGGACCCAGAAGAAGGGCCTTCTCTGTGGTGGCTCCTTCTCTCTGGAACATCATTCCTCCAGAGATTAGGCGCTGAAGGCCTGGTTCTGCCAGTGGGCCTGGGGAACCCAGAGCGGGATGGAGCCCATTAAATGGCTCGTGTGATCTACTGTCGCCGGGGCGGGTGTGTGTGTGATTTTGTTATATTGTACTATATTAATTTATTTGATTCTTTTTGTTAGTTTTTATTGTTTTAAATGTGGTCTTTTATTTTGTAAGCCGCCTTGAGTCGCCATGGGCAAATAGGCGGCAATATCAATTCAATAAATAAATTGGGGGAAGCAGGATGCTAGGTTAAATTTAGAGCTGATCCCATAAGGCTTCTTTTCTTTGTTAATTGCAGGAAGAGCTGCATCAGACAGATGCTTAACCTTTCTGTCTTTCTTTAAACCTTGTATCCCATTGAAGGCATTATTCCCCGAGATCAGCTGGTACTGGAAATGTAATTTGTCCACCAGAAACCTTCCTCATTTCTTTGTTCTTGCTTTTCCTCCAGGTGCAGCTCACTTTGTTGACTGCCATTGTAAAGCTATTTTTGAAGAAGCCGTCCGAAACACAGGAACTGGTCCAGCAAGTGCTGAGTCTTGCTACCCAGGTAAGGCACAGACCCTGTTCACCTGCACTTCCTACGCTGAAAAGTGTTAGCATCACCGTTATGCTATCAAAAGGTCCTCCCAATGCTTGGTTAGTTATATTGTCTGCAGTGACATTGGAACCATGTAGCATCTTCCCTTTCCATGGGGTTGCTGGTAACATTTGAATAATATCAACATGGAATGGTCAGCAATGTGTGGCTCATTTCCATGCCAGTATCTGTACAACACAGTCCTTTCAGAAGTTCCAAGAAGGCTCCACACCCATTTGCACCACTCAGGTGACCCTGAGGACACAGATAAACCTCCAAGTGGCCTCAAGGACTCGCTAAAAGAATGCAAATGAACAGCTGTCTGCAAGGAACGTAAATCCTTCCATTCCCCACCATCCAGTCAGAGCTGAAGAAGCTTCTTGGAGGACAAGTGAAACGTCTTCAAAGAAAAACAAGAAAGGACAGTTGCCTCTTGAAAAAAGCACCTTTGGGTGCTGGTAGTTTCCTATTAGTTTCCCTTAGTGGCATGAGGCAAGGTTCTTTGAGAGACTGCATCTCCCAATTCTATTAAATCCAGCTGGAGAGGCATGCTACATGTCCCATCAAAAGGTGCCATCTGGCAGGATTTAGGAGGAGAGCCTTTTTTGTTATGGCATCTGTTCTTTGGAACATCATCTCTCCAGAGATTAAAGTAGCCTGACCCAATTGGCCTTGAAAATGTTCCCGTGTCATTGGGCATGAGGGTTGGAATATGAGGCAAAGCCATGAGATGGCTATGGTGATAGGTTTGTGGAAGAGAGAACCTGTGGCCCTTCATATACTGCCGAACAATAGTTTCCAGTGGCCCAGCTAATGGTAAGAAGTGCTGTGAGTCATAATTTAATGACATCCAAGGGAACAGAAACCTCCTATGACTGTTAAACCATATTATACCCTGTTTCCCCCAAAATAAGACATCCCCTGATAATAAGCCCAATTGGGCTTTTGAGTGCATGGCAATAAGGCCAAGCGCTTATTTCAGGGTTCAAAAAAATATAAGACAGGGTCTTATTTTTGGGGAAACATGGTAGAAACCATGAGTTTAAAAATTACACTGCTCCAGAACCTATCAGGGAGACCCTAATTTATATGTGAAGAATCCAAAATGGAAAATAGAATATACCTCCACAAGTTTCAGGAACCAACTAAAATGTATTTTCCTTGATAATATAAAATATACTTCTAAATATTGACATCCTGATAGCTTCTCACTGACAGCTCCTAAAATCACAACCCCAAGGGGGCATCTGTGCTTTCCTGTTATTGGGCATTCATATGATGAATGGTATGGTTTTAAAACGCCATCAAAGAGCACAAATCTCCAGAAATAAGCAATGACCAAAACAGAACATGGTGACCAAAACCAACATTTTGCAATTAAGTTTACATGAGTTGGCATAGCTCGACTGATGAGTCAGTGTATACTCAGCAAACAAAACTTAACTTTGTGTTCCAGCAGCTTTCTTTATTTGTTTGTTTAATAACTGTACCACTTCAGTCCAAGAAGACACTGTGCCGGTGCCCCATCAAATAGGGAGTAGCCATTTTCACTGTCCTTACAGCTGCTCCCAAAGAGTCTGTAAAGATTAACAGAGTTGGAAGGGACCTTGTAGGTTATTTAGTCCAACCCCACACCCAAGCAGGAGACCCTATACCATTTCTGACAGATGGCAGTACAGTCTCTTCTTGAAAACTTCCAGTGATGAACTTCCAGTGACTCCCACAACTTCTGAAGGCAAGCTGTTCCATTGGTTGATTGTTTTCACTGTCAGAAAATTTCTCCTTATTTCCAGGTTGAATCTCTCCTTGATCAGTTCCCATCCATTATTACTTATCTGGCCTTCAGGTGCTTTGGAAAATAGCTTGACCCCCTCCTCTCTGTGGCAGCCCCTCAAATAGTGGAACACTGCTATCATGTCTCCCCTGGTCCTTCTCTTCACTAGACTAGCCATGCCCAGTTCGTGTAACCGTTCATTATATGTTTTAGCCTCCAGTCCCCTAATCATCTTGGTTGCTGTTCTCTGCACTGTTTCTAGAGTCTCAGCATCTTTTTTTATAGTGTGGTGACCAAAACTGGATGCAGTATTCTAGGTGTGGTCTTACTAAAGAGTGGTAGAGTGGTATTAGTACCTCACTTGATCTTGATTGTATCCCTCTGTTACTGCAATTTAGGATTGCATTGGCTTTTTTGGCTGCCGCCGCACACTGCTGGCTCATATTTAGTTGGTTGTCCACTAAGACTCCAAGATCCCTCTCACAGTCACTGCTATTAAGCCTGGTTTCACCCAGTTTATATGTATACTTTTGGTTTTTCTTACCTAAGTGTAAGACTTTACTTTTCTCTACATTAAATTTCATTTTGTTAGATAGAGCCCAGTGTTCAAGTCTGTCAAGATCCATCTGGATCTTGAGCCCACCATCTTTCTTGGTTTTTCTTTCCCAGAACATTAAATAAAATCTACAGGTTCAGTGCTCCCACAGTCTGGAGCAGGAATCTGTCAACTTCTCATCCCTATTTGAATCATACAACAGAGGGACAGGGAAGGAGCTGGAACTGGTTCTCTTTACACCACTTTTACACCTCCATTCTTTCGCTAACTGTTAACATTGCACACTAACCATGCCCCCTGCACTTAATCCATTTAAACACAACTGTGCAAACAAAACCGTAAAGGGTACTGAACTCACTTCTGACAACATTGTTGAAATTTGTAAAACACTACATTTTTTAAAGAACTCTCAGCCTGCTAAAAAGTAACTTAAATGTTTATTTAGAAGTGAAAAGAGGCTTACAAAATGTTCTTCTTTAAACCAAGGATTTCAAACAGTTTCAGGCTAAAGAACTTGCAAGTTTTTTTTTAAAAAAAAATGCCAGAATCTTTGATCAAGCTTTAGTGATTAAAAACAACGGCTGCATTTGAGTAAACTTTTTTCCCTTTAGTTTCTCATGGAGCCTGTGTCCCATAGAATACAGATTTAAAGTTTTACAGACAGGACTTTTTATCACTGAAAAGTCCCATTCTGGGGTGCCCAGTCTTGTGTAATCTTATTAAACCTCAGGTATGTGAGGAATGTTTGTGATTGTTCTGTTGTTGTTGTTAGTCGCGAAGTCGCATCTGACCCATCGCGACCCCATGGACAACGTTCCTCCAGGCCTTCCTGTCCTCTACCATCCCCCGGAGTCCATTTAAGCTCATGCCTACTGCTTCAGTGACTCCATCCAGCCACCTCATTCTCTGTTGTCCCATTCTTCTTTTGCCCTCAATCTTTCCCAGCATTAGGCTCTTCTCCAGTGAGTCCTTCCTTCTCATTAGGGGGCCAAAGTATTTGAGTTTCATCTTCAGGATCTGGCCTTCTAAGGAGGAGTCAGGTCTCCTCTACGACTGCCCGGTTTGATCGCCTTGCAGTCCAAGGGACTCACAGGAGTCTTTTCCAGCACCATAGTTCAAAGGCCTCAATCCTTTGGCGCTCAGCCTTTCTTATGGTCCAGCTTTCACAGCCATACATTGCAACTGGGAAAACCATAGCCTTGACTATACGCACTTTTGTTGGCAGGGTGATGTCTCTGCTTTTTAGTATGCTGTCTAGATTTGCCATAGCTTTCCTCCCCAAGAGCAAGCGTCTTTTAATTTCTTGGCTGTAGCCCCCATCTGCGGTGATCTTGGAGCCCAGGAAAATAAAATCTGTCACTACCATTGGATTTTTCTGTAGAGAATATTAAATGTCCCAAAGACCTACTTTTGACCTTAGATTCCTGGGCATTCTTTTCCCCTTCACCCTCGGTATTCCTCTGTCAAAGTTTGTTCCAAATCGGTATCCATTAATAGACAACCTTTTTCTGCCTCAGGATTCTGACAACCCAGATCTACGTGACCGTGGCTACATTTACTGGCGACTCCTCTCTACAGACCCTGTCACTGCCAAGGAGGTGGTCTTGTCAGAGAAGCCCCTGATCTCTGAAGAGACCGATTTGATCGAGCCCACTCTGCTGGATGAGCTCATTTGCCACATTGGTTCGTTGGCATCAGTGTATCACAAACCACCCAATGCCTTTGTGGAAGGCAGCCACGGAATCCACCGCAAACACCTGCCTATCCATCACGGAAGGTAAGAGAGAGACAGAATGACTTTGTGGGTTATTTGCTTTTTAAAAGTCCATATATAGAGATATTATCCTGTCCTGATGCCCTTACAATTTTATGTGGCCAGTTTGTAATAACAAAATTTAAAAACAGACTCACCATTCACATGAAGATGGAAACAATACAGGTAGTCCTCCACTTATGACCACAATTGAGCCCAAAGTATCTGTTGCTAAGTAAATCAGTTGATATGAATTTTGTCCCATTTTATGACTTTCTTGTCACAGTTGTTAAATGAATCATTGCAGTTGTCCCAAAGGTGCTTTTTCAGGAGGCAACTGGACTTTCTTGTTTTTTCTTTTGAAGACGTTTCGCTTCTCATCCAAGAAGCTTCTTCAACTCTGACAGGATAGTGGGGAATGGAAGGATTTATATTCCTTGCAGACAGCTGGTCATCTGCATCCTTTTGGCGGGTCGTTGAAGCACTTGGAGGTTTATCGGTGTCCTCAGGGTCACCTGAGTAGTGTTCCTGGTTCCTGTAGTCTGCAATTTTTTTCCCTCTGGAAATCCATTCCTACTCCCACACCACTCAAAGGGTGTTCATCCCAAATTGTATAGCTAAAAGTGTGTAGAGATTCTCAGTCACCCAGGTTATGGCTGTCCCAAAGGAAACGTCTTCAAGAGAAAAAACAAGAAAATCCCGTTGCCTCCTGAAAAAGCACCTTTGGGACAACCATAACCTGGATGACTGAGAATCTCTACAGACTTTTAGCAATCACTGCAGTTGTTAAGTTAGTAGCATGGCTGTTAAGTGAATCTGGCTTCCCCATTGACTTTGCTCGTCAGAAGGTTGCAAAAGTGACTATGGGACACTGCAGCCGTCATAAAATACATGCCAGTTGCCAAGCCTCTGAATTTTGATCACGTGACCATGGGGATGCTGCAACATTTGTAAGTGTGAAAAACAGTCCATAAGTCACTTTTTTTTCAGTGCCATTGTAACTTTGAATGGTTGTAAGTCGAGGACTATCCGTATTACACATGGGAAGAAAGTTCATAAGCAGTCACATAATTAATATCTTGCCAGAAAATGTGAGAAATACAGGAAACGTTGCCTTAATCAGGCTAGGTCATAAGCAGGCACATCCAAGTAGTCCTTGTTTTAAGATCATAATGGAGCCAATGTCAGGGTTCCAAGTAATAGATCCATTGCAAGCAAAAACTCCGAGGCAGGTGGATTCCTCAAAGAATAGCTTTATTGGAAATATCATGTTGGCACGTATCTGGTGAAAACAAATTCTGAGGGGCCCCTTGGTTTTCACCTACCGTATTTTTCGGAGTATAAGACGCACCTTTTTACCCTCAAAAAGAGAGTGAAAACTTGGGTGTGTCTTATACACCGAATGTAGCCCCACCCCGCCCCCCCCACCCTTTGGCCCCCTCCCCCCCGCAATTTACCTCCCTNCGTCTTATACACCGAATGTAGCCCCACCCAGCCACCCCCACCCTTTGGCCTCTGCCTCCCAGCAATTTACCTCCTTGCAGCAAACAGTGCAGAGCCTGATTAGCAGAAGCAACTGATTATGGGCCTCCCGACCATCAGCTGATAGAGGCTGCAGGCAGGCCCAGGTGCTAAAATGAAAGTGAAACTACAAGGAGGCAAATTGCTTGGAGGGAGAAGCAGAAGCAGAATTTTATTTTCTTGTGCTAATCAGACTGCTGAAACTGGATGCACGGAGGTAAGTCAATAACTATAAATGTCTATAGAATGTTCAAATTATTAGACTTATTTTTTAAAGACTGCTTTATTATTGTTCTAGACAACTTAACAAAATGAAGAAGCTTTTTAAAATAAATGCTTGATCTGAAGAGGCCCAGTGCTATTGTATCTTCTTTTAAATAGCAGAGAATAATGTATACTTCAAGAAAGCCACATCAATTTTAACAGCATCTGTACAAGTAATAATCTGAAATGTAACAGTGTCCTGTTTTAGTATTAAAATAAGGCAGCTGAGTTAAACCCTGACTTAGTCATGTTTGGAGTAGAGCTATTTAAATAAGTGGGAGGAGTTAGTGTGACTACATTTAAGATAACTTTCTGGCATTAATATACTGCCATAATGTACATTTCTCCAATTCTTTGCTATTTCTATGGGTCAGGAACACATGCACAGAAATACACAGCAAACAGTGTATATCATCTGTACTGTTTGCTGTTTGCTGGGACAAGCCAAATGAATACATGTTAGGCAGAATTTTTTTATCTATATTCCTCCCCAAAAACTAAGGTGCGTCTTATACTCCGGTGCGTCTTATACTCTGAAAAATACGGTAATTAAAAGTAAAAGTTTTTCCCTCAACCCCAAACAATCAGTCACATGGCCCAATCAAAGCAGCATCCGCTGGTCTGGTGACATCACTCCTTCCTCCTCCGGGTAGGTGTGAGAACGTCCTTGGTTCCCAAGAGAAAGTATTTTATTTTGACTACACAACCCCAGCTATCTCTA
This sequence comes from Thermophis baileyi, assembly GCA_003457575.1. NCBI lineage: Eukaryota > Metazoa > Chordata > Lepidosauria > Squamata > Dipsadidae > Thermophis > Thermophis baileyi. The sequence goes on along the minus strand of QLTV01004426.1, from coordinate 2,086,482 downwards.
ATCCCTCCTCCCTATCCCTCGTTCCAGTGTGGCAACACTGAAGCTCCAAGATGGCTTCGGCCAGGTCAGCTTCAGGGTTGAAAAGCCTATCTTTTTTGCAGCAGTTGTTAAGCAAACCGATGGTTTACTGTGGGTGCAGTTTTGCCAAAAACCAAACGTTAATGTTGATTTTTGGCAAAACTGTCAAACTGACTGCAGGATGCCTCAAACAGTAGTAAATGCAGAGCATCCGAAATGCAGTCACATGACCCAGTGGAGGGGGGGAGCGACTGTCAGAATTTTGAATCCAGGTTGTAAGTACCCCCAGGTAGGGCCATCAGAACTTCAAACAATTGCTAAGCGACTGGTCCTCAGTGGAGGAGTATCTGTTAATTTATTCATTGAATTTATATGCTGCCCATTTCACCCTACAAAGCAGCTCTGGGCAGCTTGCCAGAAAAATATGATAATTTGCCTGGACATGTTGGCTGAATCAGGGCTGAGGAACTTGTGATCCAGAAGATAATGTTGCCCTCCAATTCCTAATGGCCTAAGTCAGGGGTCTCCAACCATGGCAACTAAGCCTGGAGGACTTCAACTCCCAGAATTCCCCAGCCAGCAAAACTGGATGGGAAATTCTGGAAGTTGAAGTCTGCCAGGCTTAAAGTTGCCAAGGTTGGAGACCCCTGGCCTAAGTAATGGTGAGGAAACCTGGGAGTTGTAGTTTAGCAACACCTTGAAGCCCACAAGTTTCCCTTGCTTGCTTTGGATGAATGTTCTTCCCAAGCTATTTGGCAGGTTATTAATTCCAGAGCTGCCCCTGTTCTTTCACAATGACCAAATGGCCTAGTTTAAAATTTTCAGTCCGGTATTTTAATATTGGAGTTTATTTGCCCAGTGTTTTATTCTGTGTTTCAACAGCTTCATATATTGGGTAGATATTTATGGAATTAAACTTTTAAAAGAAATAACAGTTGTTTGCCGTCAAATTATTTTACAGTTCACACCCCTCTTGCAAGGGTTATTTTTACATGAATACTTGCACTGCCAAGTCTGTTTAGAGCAGCTTGCACGAGAAAGTCTTTTGTGTTGCTCTCTTCTTTGACAGTGAAACCAAGTAACTCTTTTTTCCTTTCGCCTCCCCCCCCCCCACACACACCTCGACATACCTTCAGTACTGATGCAGGAGACAGCCCTGTGGGAACCATGAGTGCTACAAACCTGGAGCAAACTCAGGTGATTCCATCCCAAGGAGATCTCTTGGGCGACCTCTTGAACCTTGACCTGGGGCCTCCAGTGAATGTTCCCCAAGTGTCTTCCATGCAGATGGGTGCTGTGGACCTTCTAGGAGGTGGACTTGATAGCCTGGTGAGTAAGCATGGCTTTTGCCGAACATGGACTAAAATTCTTAGTGGTGTGTGTGTGTGAGTGAACGAACGAACGAACGAACGAATGGTTTAGCTCTATAGTACCAAAAACCTAGGCTGCTGGCAATCTTCTTTTCCTTTATGTTAAAGAATTTCTGGGATCTTGGATCCAAGTAGCTACCACTTGGAGGAGGCAAAGATGTTTCTCTTCTTTCTGCTCCTTTTCAGCTTTGCAGATTACAAGTTATCAAGTTTACTGCCTCCTTTGCTTGCTTATTTGGGGTATTGCTGGGTGGCTTTGTTGATTTGTTTGTTTGTTTGTTTATATCCCGTCTTCACAAATACACAGAGAAGGTAAGGAAAAATTAAGTGACGTTGTGGAAAACGTTGGTAGTGCATTTTTAAGAGATTCGTGGTCTGATCCCAGCAGAAACAAGGAGCACGGCTGTGTCGTGTTTGTCTTTCTTGCTAGGATGCTAGCAGAGAAAAGAGGAGAAAAAATGCTCCTGGTTTTTAGCATTAGGTACATGTTTCATACAATATCTAGCATCACCCTTGGCAACTTTGGTTCATTGTGTCAGTGCCTTATAATAATGAATTGTAACAGAGGCTGTTATTTTGCGTAACAGCAGGGAAGAGCAGGCATGGGATCCATAAGAACAAAGCTAGGACACAGTATAGACCCATTACATGAAACCATATCATAAGTTGTTTATTGTGCATTAGGTCGTGGGTGAACCAGTTTTAAGGAAGAGACCATAGTTTATGAACCAAAGTTGATCAATTAGCCCATAGTGCTAAGTTTGGAACAAAAATCTCACAGTCCTACCATAACCGCCTTTTCTTTTTGTAACATTGCTCAGCCTTGCAATATATGGTTTGTCCTTGCTACTGGTATATTGGACAGTGATGGTTGAATGACATTAGAAACCATTACTGTGGAGGCAGACTCTGGATGTGACATATAATATTTTTTGTGTGTGTAATTTTTGACCCTCCATTAGCTTTTGCATATATTAGAATCTTCTATAAAATGCTTTAACTATAATAACTGTGGTAAGTAAATGGAGTTACCATGCTAATTCTAAAAAGTGACAATTTGTCAGTGTGGATGGACGGCAGATGGACAGACAGACAGACAGACAGACAGATACCGTAGATCAGGGGTGTCAAACTTGATTTCATTGAGGACCGCATCAGGGTTGTGTTTGACCTCGGGAGTCTGGGTGGGCGTGGCTGGGGTGGACGTGGCCAACTCAACATCACTCGTGTCGGAGCCGCCTGTGGCGGCCCGAGCGCTCTGCCAGCGAAAACAGGCCCCCGAGCTCTGTTTTCGGCTGCAACAGCATCCTGCAACCCTCTGCCAGCAAAAACGGAGCTCGGGAAGGCCGCACATGGCCCTCCCGAGCTTCGTTTTCGCTGGCAGAAGGCACCGCGGGCCGGTCTTTTGCTGTTTCCAGGGGAGTCCTGTAAGCCAGATCTAAGCACCCCGCGGGCCGGATAGATAGATATAGATAGATAATAGATAGCAATAGCAATAGCACTTAGACTTATATACCGCTTCATAGTGCTTTACAGCCCTCTCTAAGCGGTTCACAGAGTCAGCATATTGCCCCCAACAATCTGGGTCCTCATTTTACCCACCTCAGAAGGATGGAAGGCTGAGTCAACCTTGAGCCGGTGAGATTTGAACCGCTGAACTGCAGCTAGCAGTCAGCTGAAGTAGCCTGCAGTGCTGCACTCTAACCACTGCGCCACCTCGGCTCCTAGATAAGATATTTATAAAAAAACAACATGCCTTGAAATTATGCTTTTTCATAGATAGATAGATAGATAGATAGATAGATAGATAGATAATAAATATGAGTCAGTTGTCAAGCATCTGAATGTAAGTCATGTGACCATGGGGATGCTGCAATGGTCATAGGTAGGAAAAATGGTCTTATGTCACTATTTTCAGTGCCGTTGTAACTTTGAACGGTCACTAAACGAACTGTTGTAAGTCGAGGACTACCTGTATAATTAAACCTACTATCCCATCAGTTAGCTGTGGCCTGGATACAAGATGGGTGATTTGTGTTTCTCAGAATTGGACAAACAACCTAATGACTTTCAATTCCCAACCCTCCTCTCCATTGCAACAAATGATAATCAACCCCCTTCTACCACCGCTAGGCAACCACAGCTAGTTTATGCATCTCCAAACTTTTTTTCTTTTCTTATTGCAAAGACCTAGGAATTTATTTGCATGTTTAGCACAATATGATGATATTTCCAACAAGCTGATATTTATTACCTAGTTTTATGATCTGGGCCTTCCTGCAGAGGTGTAGCAGTTCACAATGATGCTTGGATCCCCATATTTAGCAAGCAAGCAAGCTTCAGTCTCGTGTCCATTGCATATGTATAGAATTGCCTGTGCGCTCTCCAGATGCTGTCTCGCACTCTGCAGCAAGGCATTTCTGGGTAACCTTTAGCTCTCCGATAAAATCCAACTGTTTCTTAGAAAGTGAATTAAGGCTTCTCACACAGCTTCCAACTGCTTGGGGGCCCTGTGCTCCTGAGATGCTTAAGACTTTGAACACAACCTCAAGGGTCTCTGAGGTTTGGCTTCTCAATGACAGGATTTACATGCTCCATGTAATATTGTAAGATGTTGGCAACACCATGACAAAGATTGGCTCACTTTGATGTGGGCTTTCGGTGGAAACCAGGTCCATAAGGTTTTTAGCAGATTTCTGGAATTCAGCCTTATAACATGGAACGAATCTGTTCTTGTCAAATGAACTCTCAGAGTAGCAGATCCTCAACCTCAGCGGTTCTTGAGGTGGCAGCCGAATTAAAAAAATGTCAAGCAAAAGAGCAAAGGAAGAGGAATGCTAGGGAGAGTTTGCAACTTTGTTATTTGTCAAGATATCTGCAGTCTTCCTGGTGTCCTATCTAGAAGCTGCCACCACATCCACTGTGAGGATTTTTGAGGCCTGTGTTCTTTTATCGCTGACAAAAACTAAATTTTGCATGCGGTCTTGAATGCCTCAGATAGCAGATTTACAGTTCTTCTATAATTTGCCTATATGTACCAGGGCAAGCATTTCTGTTCCAGCCTGAATTCTTGAGGTGGTAGCTTTCATATTTGGGCTATAATTGGTTTTCTTCAGGAGAAAGATCCAGTCAGACGGGTTTCTACTTGCAGTTTGAAGTGGATAAAATTCTAATCAAAGCTGGCCAGCATGTCTGGCTTTTGTGAGAAGGAGGTATCTCGGCAACTGGAAGTAGCTTAAGGGCAGTTTAAGCTGAAAAGAATCTGAATACTCTACAAAAGAAGGAGCTTAGTCTTAGAGTCAAAAGTAGAATTTGCAGCCCTAGATGTGACAGATTCAAAGCCCCTAGCAGCTTCAGTCAGCACAGTTAATAGGGGTTGTAGGAGTCGTGGTTCAGCACTTCCTGGAGACTGCATATTTCATCACTTCTAATTTATCCAGCCAGCCGTCTATGTACCATTTTGAACGCAGTCCAGTTCACCCTGATACTTGTGGAGTGGAGCAAAGCAAAACCTTGCTCATAAAAGATTCAGCTTTCTCTGCCAATCATTCCCATCCAAAGAACAATACACTAAAAGGACCAGAAATCTGGGATTCCCAATATATTTGGCAAACTTCAAATAAAACTACTTCTTCTCACCTTTCACTTTGTCTCAGGATTGTTTTCTATGCTTACCTTATTTGGGTACTGGAGTTTTAGATAACCTCAATTCAATTTAGTCTGGAGCAGAGGTGGGATTCTACCGGTTCTAACAGGTTCTCTAGAACCAGTTGTTAACTTTCTAAGCAGTTCGGAGAATCGGTTGTTAGAAGAAATCTCCTTTTGTTTTTTTCCACTTTACAGGGTTAATCCTGTAAGGAATTACAACATTCTGGTGGTGTTTCTATAGCCTAATCTTTATTGCCCTGCTTACAGAAACTGCCTCTCCTTGTTAACCTTTATTACATTCTTGGCAGTACATCTCTGGAGTTTTTTTTTCTTTGCTGGTACTTTTTTTTCCTTTGCTTGACTTTCTTAGAGGGGAAGGGTTGTTTTAAGCTTTTTACACTGCTGTTGGGAGGAAATACTCCCCTGTTGGAGTTCTTCCAGCACAGAGCTGCCGGAAAGAATGTCAAGATGAGTGACATTCAGCAAGGCTTCTTGGCTAGCTAGAAAGATTGACATTCAAACGTGCGTTTACATACCCTTTCTGACTTTTGGTCTAAAACTGGTTTTTGGTGAAGTTTAATTCTGTGCTTGGTGATGTTTAATCCTGTGTTTATTGATA
>QLTV01004426.1:2032526-2065417 GCA_003457575.1 Thermophis baileyi | reverse complement strand
TAATTTGGGGGAAATAATCAAGACAAAAACATAGAGTTTATTCTCTATGGTGCCAGGAAAGTTGCCATTTATTTATTTTATTTATTTATTTTTATTTGTCAAGCGTATATATGATTACGAACAAAGTATCAACAGAGTATAAACATGTTTGTGAATATATACGTACAAGCATGGTTATGAGTACAAGAAATTTTACAAATACATGGGAACATTAGGACAGGGACGGTAGGCACGCTGGTGCGCTTATGCACGCCCCTTACAGACCTCTTAGGAATGGGGTGAGGTCGACGGTGGACAGTCTAAGGTTAAAGATTTGGGGGTTTGGGGAAGAAACTACAGAGTCGGGTAATGTATTCCAGGCATTGACCACTCTGTTGCTGAAGTCGAATTTTTTGCAATCTAGTTTGGATCGGTTTACGTTAAGTTTGTATCTATTGTTTATTTATTTATTTATTTATTGTTTATTGGTTGTCCAATCTCTTCTTTAAAAAGAAATAGATAGATAGATCATGCAGAAACAGCAACTCTTCTTGGTAGGTTTTATTCCAACCTTGTTTCCCCCTCCGTTCAGTCCCAGGATATAAGTAAATGAATTAGAAATAAATGTGACAGAGCTGTCTTCCTTAATTGAGTGATATGAAAGCAGGGGAAGTTTTCAGTAAGAATTTGGATGGAGAAAAGAGCCCAAATATATCCATTATGGTGATATGTTTTCTTACGTGTTAACGCTATTTATCTGAAGATGTTGCAAGGGGCAGCCCCACAAGGAGATACAGAAGTTAAAACCAAGCCACATGCTGGCTTAGCTGACTGTGTCTCTCCAGGAGGTCCAGGAATTAGTTGCTGTCAAGCAGAAGGACTCAGAAATGTCATTGTTACCGAAGAATCTGTTAATGATAGAAGAATTTTCTGTTCCCGTTTATCTTTTTTTTTTTTTAATCCCCTCTGAAAAAGCTTGTGCATGTAGCTGATTCAGCTTCAAGGGAATTAAAGTGTGCGGAAGCAATTCTGGGGAAAGGAATATAGATATTTAAATACTTTGTCCCTTTCACCCTTTTTTCTACTCTCTTCCTTCCTACTCATTTCTTGCCCTTCTTTATTATCACTGGGCAGATCTGGGATGGGAAAGCAACACCACAAAATTTGTATTGCCCTTCATGATTTCCTTGCCATCATGTTCTGCATTAGAGCCGGATTGAATTAATGTGACATGATATTTCTTGTATGTCCATCCATCCCCCCCCCCCCCATTTCAGGCAGGGGCAGGAGACAGAATCTTTGTTCCAACCTTGTTCAAGGCTCATTCGTTTGTTCTACAGGGGCAGAGGTTTGGTGTTTTGATTTGATTTGATTTGATTTTTTTTTTAATAATGTGCTGCGAAGTCATTTTAAATTCTGACAATAATGTGGATAGATATTCTTCGTAATAGTCTTTCGGGTCTTCCAATGATGTCCCCATCACAAGTGTAACTGAATCCTTCCGGTTGGTGCCTAAAAGAGAGGAGCAGGAAATGCAATGTTTTCATGCAGTTGTCATGAGATAGTTTACAGATTTACAGATTAACAGAGTTGGAAGGGACCTTATAGGTCATCTAGTCCAACCCCCCCCCCACTCAAGTAGGAGACCTTACACCATTTCTGACAAATGGCAGTCCAATCTCTTGAAAGTCTCAAGTGATGAAGCTCCCACAACTTCTGAAGGCAAGCTGTTCCATTGGTTGATTGTTCTCACTGTCAGAAAGTTCCTCCTTATTTCTAGGTTGAATCTCTCCTTGATCAGTTTCCATCCATTATTCCTTGTCTGGACTTCTGGTGCTTTGGAAAATAGCTTCACCCCCTCCTCTCTGTGGCAGCCCCTCAAATATTGGAACACTGCTATCATGTCTCCCCTGGTCCTTCTCTTCACTAGACTAGCCATGCCCAGTTCCTGTAACCGTTCTTCATATGTTTTAGTTTCCAGTCCCCTAATCATCCTGGTTGCTCTCCTCTGCACTTTTTCTAGAGTCTCAACATCTTTTTTTGTAGTGTGGTGACCAAAACTGGATGCAGTATTCTAGGTGTGGTCTGTGGTCATCACAGAGAGATGCACATAGATGGCTGTGGCATCCCATTTGAAGATAACAAGGGTTAGTTCAGTATTGTCTTAGTTTCTTTCTCTGGCAAAAAAAAGTACTAGATAGATGAGGGATTTTCATACTATTCTCAGAACATATAAGAATTCCTCGGAAACTAGTCTAGTTTACTTTTTATAGTATTATTATGGCTGTGGACCACTCAAAACACAAACTTATGGTATATCCAATACTTACAAGTTACTCTTGTTAATGACAGCATGATAGTTGAATTCCATCCCTGTGGAAATTTTTTAATTTTACAATTAAAGTTGTAAAAACTTTAAATACGATATCTTAGGTTCAATATTAAAAATATCTACACCAATCTTATTCTGATTTTAAAGATGTAGTACCGTTGCTTTCTAATGCTTTACCCTTCACGTTTTATAATTTATCTTGCAAATGTGTTGTCTAAGGATACTCAGATTCAGTCCCAAAAATAATAAGATCCTGAAGATCTTGCCATAATAAAACATTGGAGCATGCCTAGACTTCGTTGCAGGATTGTTCAGGATTTCCTTGGCAATTGCCTTTAGACAGGAAAAGCTTCTGGATGGCAGACACTTTGAAAACTACTGAAACGTGTTTGATTAAAGCAGTCAAAGGGGATAAAAAGATGTTCTTGAAAGCTCTTGCGGAGCACTTGGCAATTTGAACGTGAGCTCATGGGGCAACAAAAGGTCTCTTAGGGTGAGTGGCTCAGAGCTGATTGTAGCATGTAAGGCTGGATGTGCAAATCTACTTTGTCACTTAATTACATTTACTTAACAAAGAGTTCCAATGGGGAATGAAACTCTCTATCTTGGGTTTTAAACCTCTCGACTCAGTATGTCTTCTGCATTGATTTTCATGCATAATTCTGCCTGTTCCACAATGCTTTTTCTAGACTAGTGTTTCTCAATTTCAGCAACTTTAAGATGTGTAGACTTCAACTCCAGAATTCCCTCAACACCATGGATGGCTTGGGAATTCTGGGAGATGAAGTCCACACATAGCAAGAGCACTTAGACTTATGCACCATTTCACAGTGCTTTACAGGCCTCTCTAAGTAGTTTACCAGAGCCAACATATTGCCTGCAATAATCTGGGTCTACATACTGACCTCAGAAGGATGGAAGGCTGAGTTGACCTTGAGCCGGTCAGGATCGAACTACTGGCAGTCGGCAGAGTTAGCCTGCAATACTGCATTCTAACCACTGCACCACCATGGCGCTCCACCGCACCACCACGGCCACATGTTAAAGTTGCTGAGTTTGAGAAACACTGCTCTAGACTACTTACAGATATTTTCAAGCCCCCTTACTGCCTGGCTTCCCATTGACAATGACATAGTTGCAATCAAAAGCAGAACAGCATAAACCTGATTTGAGGCAGGTTCCCTAAAATTATGATGAAATCATTATCAGTACTGATATTGGCAGAGCTATTAAATCCGTAATATATACTAGTTGATGGTATAATGGCTTTTTTTTTTTGGCAGTATAATTTTTCAGGTTTCTACATGTAAAGCTCAAAATTACCATAAATGTATATTTTGTGTTCCACGACTACCCTGTTTTCCCCAAAATAAGACATCCCCTGATAATGAGCCCAATCGGGCTTTTGAGTGCATGGCAATGAGGCCAAGCGCTTATTTCAGGGTCCAAAAAAATATAAGACAGGGTCTTATTTTCGGGGAAACACGGGACCAAATTGAAAGTGGGGTTGAGCTGAAAATCTTGGTCTCCCTATTCCAGTGTTGTCACCATATCATTCTTTCTATTGCTGCCGGAAGCCTAAATAATTAATTAAAACACATCTTGAAGGAAAAACCTGCATGGCCCTACCTTAAAGAGAACAGTGGCGCTACTTTGTGGTTCAGGTTTACCAGCTTTCTTTTGGTCTGCAGGGGAATAGTTTTGCCCTGTCTCTTAGCCAAGACTCGGAGAAAACGAGAAGCAGCCAGAAATGACCCAACATGCAGCCTCCATGAAGGAATTAATTAGCAGGCTGTGCTAATTGATTCCAAATAAATCCTCACATACTGATTTAGGATTATTTGAAAAATAAACACTGTTTTTCTTCTGCTTGTCTTCCAATCATGTCTGAATGCCAGCTTCTGCCCTTTCTATTCCTGCTGGGTGCCCAGAACACTCATCAGTGGCAAGCGGCAGAAAGCTTCTGATGCCAATTTAGACATTCCCTGTCAAAGAGGTTGGAAAAGATGTAGACGGGCTTTCTCTCAGCACTTCCAGATTCAGTCCTTACAAAATCCGGGCTGGCATTCTGAATGTTTGTTCCTAATCCTCTTCCAAGCTGGAGATCTTAGATTTAATTATGCAGCCATTGCTGTACGCCTATGATAATGCCGAGTATGCTAATGTTCCTCAGCACCTCTGCCCAGTTCAGGATGATCTTCTAAAATGCGCCCATGTGCAAATGTGGTTTCCTCAGGTCAGAATTACTTTTAAGTTAATTCTGATACAGGTTATATAGTAAATGTCAAGTAATAGAGTACGAGAGTCACCTAAATGCGATTTGGCCACATTCCTTGGTTTACAACTGAGAAGTGGGAAAGCTAAGTCTGTTTTTCTTTTTTAGTAGTTTAAAATTCTTCAGCTCCAAAATGCTTGCCCAGATTCCAGACATTTTTTCCTAACTTTGGCATTTTAAAGAATGTATGCTTGTGTATATCCATACAAATAATATAAAATGCAAGACCCTTATTTTTTTTAATGTACTTGAGAGTATCTCAGGAAATGGATCCTCACACAAGACCTAGAAGGGTTTCTGCAGCAAGCAAGCGAGCTTGGGGTTTAATGGCTCTGAATTATTTGAACGAAATAATAACAGTGCTATTCTTTGAGGGTCTGGCCTTCCCCACCAGGAAGGGTTTTGTATTCTTCTGTATTTCTTTATGCCATACTGACATTTTAAAAATCTTTTTAGGAATCAGGGTGGAGAAATTGCCTTTTTTCTTTTTCTTTTAAAAAATAGCAGATTTATTTTTCTCTTTTGGGGCAGGTGGCTGTAAAGAACAACATTGACGTTTTTTACTTCAGCTGTCTTATTCCCCTCAACGTGCTTTTCGTAGAAGATGGCAAAATGGGTGAGTGGTATATCTGGTTATTAATAGGCCCTGAGGGAATTAAAGGGAGGGACGGGATACGTATCATGGAAGGACGGTCACCCTCCTAGGTAAAGGACAAACAATAAACGAAGTACTGCAGCATTTGCTATGTGGACCCTACAATAGCAATAGCAATAGCAATTAGATTTATATACCGCTTCATAGTGCTTTACAGCCCTCTCTAAGCGGTTCACAGAGTCAGCCTATTGCCCCCCAACAATCTGGGTCCTCATTTTACCGACCTCGGAAGGATGGAAGGCTGAGTCAACCTTGAGCCTGGTGAGATTCGATCTGCCAAACTGCTGGCAGCCGGTGATCAGCAGAAGTAGCCTGCAGTACTGCACTCTAACCACTGCGCCACCGCGGCTCTACAGAGTCCAAACCAGGGGTGAAATGCTACCAGTTCGGCCCGGTCCGGGTGTACCGGTAGTGGTGGCTGCCGGTGGTTCGGAGAACCAGTAGCGGCGGCAGCGTGAGGCTCCGCCCACCCACCCACCCGGATGTCGCCATTTTCTTTTTTTTAACCCTATGTGCATGCGCAAAGCGTTCTGCGCATGCGCATAGGGTGAAAAAGTGCGCACAACAGGCGCACGCGCGCACTTCCAAACCGGTAGGGAAGGTAAGTAGATTTCACCCCTGGTCCAAACTGATTTTCCCCAATCAAGGAAATGTGGCCTTCCTCTCCCAAAATTCCCCCATCAATATGGCCATTGTCCATTGAAGTCCTACACTGCTTGTCCACAATGAGAATGCTGATTTCTGAAGGCTATTTCACCATATACCTTTTAAATTACTCTTTAAAATAGTTCTAATACATACTCCAAATCAGCCTGTCCTTTTACTCTTACAATAATTGGGCCACGTGGAGGCAGGATATTTGGATCTGAAAAACGCTCTTTTCACTCCTGCCCAATTTTGGAGGAGCAGGTTAGGAGGAGAGGACTCTTTAATCCCAGATCCCATCTTCATATTATAATTCAGCAAGGGAAGACACGGAGGACTTTATTTATGTTATATACATTTACATGGCCACTCAATTGACCTGTGAGTCCTGATGGTAGGAATCCATAAGAAACATAACAAATGTCAAAAACAAATTTATTTATTTGTTTCCTGCCTTTATTATTTTTACAAATAAGATGGCAAACATATATCCAACACACCTTCTTCCTCCTATTGTCCCCACAACAACAACCCTGTGAGATGAGTTGGGCTGAGAAATGGTGACTGGTCCAAGATTACCCAGCTGGCTTTCATGTCTAAAGTGGGATTAGAACTCACAATTTGCTGCTTTGTGGTCTGGTGCCTTAACCACTAGACCAGTGATGGCGAACCTTTTTTGGTTCACGTGCCAAAAAGGGGGGCGTGGGGGGTGCTTGTGCCCACACCCATAATTCCATGCGCCCCCCCCAGCGCATGCGCGCGTGACACCCCACCCCCCCGCTCCCGGCACGCGATGGCATGCCCGTTTTTCTCACTCACCAGGCTACAGAGCCTTTCTAGGAGCCTGGGAGGGCGAAAACGGCCTTCCCCACCCCCCCCGGAGGCCCTCCGGAGGCCAGAAATGGCCCGTTTCAAGTTGGGAAATGGGCCATTTCTGGCCTCCGGAGGGCCTCCGGGGGGGGGGTGAGGCCGTTTTCGCCCTCCCCAGGCTCCTAGAGAGGCTCTGAAGCCTGGGGAGAGCAAAAAAATGGGACTTCCGGTCCAACCGGAAGTCGGCCAACGGAACGTTTCTGGTCTCCGGAGGGGTGGGGAAGGCCGTTTTCGCCCTAGAAAGGCTCTGGAGCTTGGGGAGAGCAAAAAACGGGCCTTCCCCATCCCCTCCGGAGGCTGGAAACAGCCTGTTTCCCGACTCCCAGTGGGCCCAGAAGGGCGGACCTGAGCTTGTGTGCCCACCGATATGGCTCCGAGTGCCACTGCCACAGGTTCGCCATCACGGCACTAGACCAAACAGGCTCTCATTAAACTAAAAGAACAATGTGTCTCTGGATGAAAGCCAAATAACAATCACATACAGGAAGTCCTCAATTTAGCAATTGGTCTAAGTTACTATAGATTCTCAGGGCATATTCTCACACACACACACACACACACACACACACACACACACACACACACACACACACACACACACAGCTAATTATGATCCATTTTCAAAATTACAGATGCTGCAGCATCCCCATGGTCACAAGTACAACATTTGGGTAGATTCACCCTATGACTGGCCATATCTCATCCCGCCAGGTCCCCGCAGGCCTTTCCCACTCTATACTTTCCTCCCCAAGCCCCCCCACCTGTCACCAATCACTCACTTTCCTTTTGTAGATCTCTGGAGCTCCAGAGCTTGTGTTGGAGAAAGGAAGCAGGCCGCTCTATCCCTCAACATCCCTAGGTCGCATGGTGCCATCTCATAAATTGTGGCCGCTTCAAAAATGGCCCTCTGAAGGGATACTGAGGGGTGGAACAGTCTGCTCCCCTTCCCCAATGCAAGCTCTGAAGCTCTACAAAAAATATGCTGGAAGAGAGTGCTGTTGTTAATATTTGGGATGCTACATCACTTAGCCCTAAAAGTGTGGGGGAGGGAGGGGAGTCTCAAACAGCTCCCTATAGAAATATGGAAAACCATATAGAAATATGGAAAACTCAGTTTTACGGTTTCTGATCCTGCAGAACGCCAAGTTTTCCTTGCCACATGGAAAGACATCCCAAATGAAAATGAACTTCAGTTCCAAATTAAAGAATGTCACCTGAATGCTGGTAAGTTGCATTTTTTTAATTTCAAAAATATCATCTCTATAGCTTTGCCTAAAACTGCCAGTTTTGATTTGTGACTCATGATTTGGCTTGGAAATAGCTGCTCTTTGGGTTTGGTGTAGCACTTCCTATGTCTCATATTCAACATGACTTTTATGACACATTGTGCCCCATGGATAGGGATGGACTCCAGTGGGAGCTTAAGGAGTTTCCCAGTGATCGGGTGGGGAGGGGGCAGTTTCTTTAGTTCTCTGGTTGACCACTGGCAACAAGAGGTGAGCCAAGCTCCTGACAAGGTCATGCTCGACCTGACTTTTTTTCTTCCTCAATCATGATTGAGGAGCACTTGATCAATGTATCAAGGACCTTCAAGAGGTACAGCACCAGAAGTTATACCCAAAAAGCAGGTAGAGAAAGATGATTAAAAAGATGATACAAACTCAAGTTTGAAGCTATATCATATCAGTAAGGGAAGTGAGGTATATATATTTCTTCTCCCTTAATTGCTTCATTAGGGTGCAATTCAGCAGCCTATTTAGGATTGAAAACTTCCTGTTGGAGATAGTTGAACAGGAAGGTCTCCTGCTGGGCTGTTGTGACTATTGTGCACAACACTTTGATAAAGTCACTCAGATTTGCCTGAGCCTTGGAGTCTAATGTAGTGACTAGAACATTATCTTTGTCATTAACTGAGTTTCTTTTTGGCCTGCGTGTTCCAATCAGTGGACAGAGTTAATATAACTTCTGCCACCTGTGCTATAAGTCCGTGTCTTTCCTGGTTGTTTAGGGGGCAGGGGAAGGTGTCAAGGTTGCAGCCTTGAAAGAGGCCGTGATACTCCTGCTCCTCAAGAGGCCCTCTTTGGATTCAGCCATATTGGACAACTATAAACCTGTTAATCTTTCCCTGGAAAGTCAGCTGCAAAGGACTCTAGAGAAAGTGGATTATCTGAATCATGTCTGTCCAGTTTCAGCCATGGGGCATGTGATTCAAATGGCATTGGTTACACTGGTAAATGACTTGTTGAAACCTGTGTGGAGGAAAGCATCTCTTGTGGTCCTATTAAACTTCTCAGTGGCTTTCAGTATTATGGTATCCTACTGGACCACTTGCTTAGGTTAGAGATGAAGGTAGTTTTGCAATGGCTCAATTCCTTCCTGAGTGGATGGTTCCAGTCTGTGGCAGTTGTGGTTCAGTTCAGTGGCCACACACCTGATGTGTGTCACAGAGTTCAAGTTTACTTCCCTGTTATTTATGATCAAAATCAGGAATGTCAAACTCACGGCCCACGGGCCGGATGCGTCAAGCACTGGCCACCCCCACCCCCCTTTTAGCAAAGGGGGAAAAAGTCACAATATGTCACGTGATGACAACGTGACGACGCGAGTTTGACACCCCTGGGTTAGATGTAACCTTGAGGTTATGTGTCAGTATTTATGTCTGGAGACAGGAGAGGTAGGATAAGACAAACTTGGAGTAACACACAGTATAAACTGAAGGGCCCCTTTAGGACCAGAAAGTCCAGAGTCTGCAGTAGTTTAACTATGTTAATGTGAACAAAGTTATTGTGTAACAAAGAGGAAAAGTAAAACAAGGACAAATAGGCTGAAAAACAGCTTCTATCCCAGGGCAATAACCATATTGAATTCTACGGTATAGTGCAATATCGGGTTTTCAATTTCAATTATACAGAATCTAAAGGATGTATGTTTGTGTTTTTATTTTTTTTATTTATAATGTACACTGAAGACGGCATTTAATTTCGTTGTACCATGTGCAATGACAATAAAGTAAAGTAAAGATCATCCTTCTGTGCAGTAACATTAATATGCCCAATTGTACATTAACCACCCCATGCTGGTTCAGTGATGCAGTGCTGGTCTTGTCTTGGTGTTAGGAGAATGAGAGGGTCTGGATGGGGAGTAATAAACTGAAATATTAACAAGATGGAGTCACTCTTGATCCATCATGATTCCTCTTGTCTCTCAAAAGGAAGGCACCAACCCTGAGACAGCAGGTATGTGACTTGGATAACATCCTAGGCACTGTAGGAGTAGAATGAGTAATTGAAGGCAGTGGCCAAGAGGATCTTCACCTAGTTTCTTCATCAATTGCACTTTTATCTGGACCATAATGATCTTAACTACACTCAGTAATACACCCCATTGCTACCTGCCTAAACCGCAATGCATTCTAAAATAGCTGAGAAACTTGCAATTAGTGCAAAATGCAGCAGATCATTGACTGACACATTGTAGCTGTCAGAACATATAACATCAGTGTTGCATGTCCTACATTGGCTTTGTGTAGGTTCTGATGTGCAATTCAATCCGTTGATTTTGATCTATATCTCCTGGCATGTACCATGTTTCCCCAAAAATAAGACCCTTCCTTATATTTTTTTGAATCCTGAAATAAGCGCTTGGCCTTATTGCCATGCACTCAAAAGCCCGATTGGGCTTATTATCAGGGGATGTCTTATTTGGGGGGAAACAGGGTAGTTGCTTATTGGACCACCTCTTTCAACCAGAATTAGCTCAACTGATCTGCTGTTCTCAGAAAAAAGCTGTTAATTGTTCCCTACTCCCATGAAATGAGGGGAACTGATGGCAGGAATGGCTGTTGTACCGTTGCAGCACCAGCCCTGTGGAATGGTTTCTGTTCACACTGAGCCTCTGTTGTCTATTCTCTACCACTAAGCCATCCTGGGTTTGAGTGGGAGTGGAAGGGCAGAGAAAGGCATGCAGTGGAGATGCAACTTGTGAGAGAATAAGACAGGAACACTTTTTCAGAAAATAAAAAAATGGAACTATAGCACAGCACTTTATTTGTAAGTACATCCATCTGACTAGACAGAAGGAGAAAGAATAAGCAGAATAGGCAATCTCTTCTGGAAATGGAAGGTTTTATGGCAGAGGTCTTCAAACTTGGCAACTTTAAGACTTGTGGACTTCAACTCCCAGAATTCTCCAGCCAGCATAGCTGGCTTTTATGGGGAGACAAGTGCTATTTCCATAAAGTGGGCTTTGCAACCAGTTATGTCCCTGTAGTAAAAAAAAAATTGTGAATGAGGTACCCCTCCCAGAAATCCTTTTGCTAGAGTTTCCCCATCATATTTTTAAAACATCAAATGTGCCGCTAATATAAAGCACATATTAATAAAGGAAGGAATGAGGTTATTTTATCTGGCAGACTTTTGGGTAACACAATGTATTTAAATTATGTTCTATTGCTGATAGGAAAGTTTGCCTGCAAATTCAAGTGTAATCTGGGGCAATGAGTGGGCTTGGCCCACACAAAGCACAACGTATGTTTTATGTGGAAATGGGTGGCATTGTCAAGACATTTTTAATCTTTAAAACTATCATGCATCTGCAGCCTTGAGGCCTCCTCCAAGCATCTTCCTTGAGCGGGGATTGGGGGGGGGAGAGAGAGAGAGAGAGAGAGAGAGAGAGAGAGAGAGAGAGAGAGAGAGAGAGAGAGAGAGAGAGAGAATGAGAATGTCCCATACTGAGCAGGTCTTGAGTTCTATTTTTTCTTCCTGGGCTTTTGTGCAATGTTTTGGTGGGTTCTTTTAACTATAAAAAAGACTCTTTTATGGTAGTTTTCAAGTATTTTCTGCTTTAAAATGGCATTTATCTTCGATACCAATTGAGAGGGGAGGGGGAAGGATGTTGGGGGATTCAGAATCTGCACACCTCCGAGGAGCCTCCTGTTGCCCACCTCTTCATTACAAGTTCCTTTTCTTAGGAAATCATCAGCTGAGCTTCTGTAGATTTTCTTGCCAACCTCTTGCTCCCAGCAGAGTACTACACATCTAGCTGGCAATATTGCTTCTTCTGTCTTTCTCTTGCAAATCTTGGCAGCCCAATCTTCAGACACCAGCAAGTGGAGGAGCAGGAGGAAAAGGCAGCCCAGAAAAGCTCTCTAATTGCTGTGAGAGCAAAACATCAGCTCGGGAGATGGGGGAAGCCAATCTAATGAAATAAAATCTTGCTTATTACACATGACCCATTTTTCATGTTCTTCACAAACCGAGTGAGACTGGCAGATTCCCACACACGCTGTCACTTCCCCAATGATAGCTCACTTTTGAAAGGCTTCACTTCCCACCACCTTTTTTGTTATGGGCGAGGAAGCTCATTATCGGGGGAACGTGGCTGTGTACAGCCTTTGAAACGCTGGAAAGTTTTCAGTCACAGGATCCAAAGTTGCCCTGCAACAAGATTGGAATCACCCAAACTGATCTAGTCAAATCAAGATTCAGATGAGGAACTGTGCAAATGCAGGTCCTAGATCAGGGCTGTCAAACTTGCGGCCCACGGGCCAGATGCATCATGCGCTGGCCATGCCCACCCCCAGTTTAGCAAAGGGGGGGGGAAAGTCCCAATACGTCACGTGATGCTGCCATGACGACGTGAGTTTGACAGCCCTTTTCTCGATCAAGGGTTTTTCAAACGTGGCAACTTTCAAGATGTGTGGACTTCAGCTCTCTGAATTCCCCAGCCAACTAGGGACATACACCATCTATTTGTATATCATTTTTGTTTTCTTATCTAACTTCTCATGTTCCCCCCCCCCACATAAAGGTGTAATTGAATATGTTCCTTACATTGATCTTAGTATCTGATTGCATGACTTCAAGGTAAAATCTTGATAACATATTCAGTTGACTAATTTTTGAAGTTTAATCCATGTATTTGACATCAGCAATTCACGGTCTGTTGCACAGTCGTCATGTGAAAAATCCTGACTGACTGAATTACATTTATTCATATTCTGTTTCCTGTTATGTAGTCAATTTGATTCCAAAGTTATGCATTCAGTGGTTCTCTAGTGTAGACTTTCAGTTTTTGTTGCCTCCAAATGTTGGCAATAAACTTATGCCCTACTTATCGTCCTCATGACTGTTTCTATAAAATCAAGAGAGAGAGAGAGACTGGCCACATTTATTTGTGGGTTAATGTTTTAAGAATTTTTATTATAATAGTAAAATCTAATGCAAACTAAACTTAAGGACAAGAGAATAGAAAGAAGGAGTAAAAGGTGCCAGATAAAAGAGAAGGAGAAAAGTAGGAATATAATAAAAAAATAAATATATAAACAGGTGACTTCCAACTTTCACAAGTATAAACAAATTTGGTGACTCTTCACCCCCTCTAAGGTTACAGCCATTTATCTCTTTATCCCATTACCCATCTGTTATCTTTAAACAAATCCATAAAACATCTTTTCAGCCCTGGTATCAGCAGAAAGTCCTTAAAGGGTTACCAGAGGTAATGTACAGTGAATATAAAAAAATCTACACACCCCTGTTAAAATGCCAGTTTTTTTTGAGATGTTAAAAAAAATCAGAACAAGATAAATAACTTCAGATCCCCCCCCACACACACACTTTTAGTATATCATATAATCTGTACAATTCAATTGAAAAACAAATTGAAATCTTTCCATTTGTTTCTAGGATCAAAATGTTATTTAGCTTGTTGCTGTTTAATTCAGATTCTTTAAATTCTTACGATTAATGTTTTCTTTCATTCAGAATTGGCAGACTCGCCCAGTGTTTTCAGAGTTGTTGTTCCAAAGGTCTAGAACAGGGGTGTCAAACTCAAGGCCCAGAGGCTGGATCCGGCCCATGGGGTGCTTAGATCTGGCCCGGGGGGCTGCCCTGGAAACAGCGAAGGACCGGCCCGCGGTGCCTCTGCCAGCAGAAACGGAGCTTGGGAGGGCTGCGCATGGTCCTCGCAAGCTCCGTTTTTGCTGGCAGAGGGTTTCAGGAGGCTGTCCCAGCCGAAAATGGATTTCATGAGGGCCCGGGGTGTCCCCCCCCCCGCCAGCTCTGTTTTCGTTGGCAGAGGGTTGAAGGAGACCGTCCCAGCCAAAAACTGAGCTCGGGAGCCCATTTTCGCTGGCAGAGCGCTCAGGCCACCACAGGCGCCCCCCCCGACACGAGTGATGTCATGCTGGCCACGCCCACCCTGGCCACACTCACCTCAGCCCTCCGAGGTCAAACATAACCCTGATGTGGCCTTCAATGAAATCGAGTTTGACACCCCTGGTTTAGATTTAGTTAAAGGGCAATTTCCAAATGATTAAAAAGTAGGGTTTGCAAACTTAGTGTCCTTCAGCGAGCAATATGCCTAAACCCATTGCCTCCAGGAGTTCAAACCCACAGAAAATCATTGTCCTGCTATCTCCTCATGAGGAAGAGCCATCTGGAGTGCATGTGTGCAATCTCCCATCATCTCCTTATCCAGAGAGGTTCCAAGGGCCGGTGTACTCACTGGTTCCTTGGTCTTTGCCACAGTTGTCAATTCTGCTTTTGCAGAGTCGTCTTCAGTTCACCATACCTCCCTTGGAAGTCCTATTTATTTCGTTTTATATGCATGGTGAAAACAATTTAAAGGGGAACCACAATATCAAACCTTAAAGTGCACAACGCTAAACATAAAATTCAAAACAAACTGGCAGCTGAGTGTAAAAAGTAATATTATGCAATAAAGTATTAATACACCCAAGCTTCACTATTTTACAGATCTGCATTTCTTCCCTAGTAACTAGAGGGATGCCTTCCAATATAGGATGTTCATTATCTGGTATTGTACCTACACGTTTATTTGCTGCAACCATGTCCATGCATTTTCTTAATTCCTTATATTCATACCTGCAGAGCACATCTGCCCTCACCCTCTGCTGTAGATTACTCTTAAGGTCACCTCTCCCCTTTTGATTTTGTTGGCAAGGATGACTTTACCTGGAGCTTATATTCCAATTTACATCAGTCGCTTGCATCAAGAGTCACTGAAGCTACTAAATCTGCCTGTAGCATTAAGGCAGCAATCCCCTGGTATGAAATAAATCTCTATACTTTAGATTTATTTCCTGCCAGGGGATTGCTATCTTAATCCATGTGGGTGGTACTTTACATCTGGTGCGATAATACTGTATCTATCCAGCTATTGAACTAAACATTCCTTCATTCCTTAGCATTGGTCATGCTCATTGTGCAATATTGCCAGAAATTGGCCTGACCTATTTGACATAGCAAATAGCAAATAGTTAGGCTGTTGTAATCTAAATCTTAAAATTGGGAAACCAATATTAGGACGATGAGGAAAGTAGGAGAAAGATACTAGTTCAGTTGATGATTCAGTTAGTTGAGCTTATTTTCAGCAGAAGACAAGGATTTAATTAGCAACAATACTAATTTTAACCATAAGGCTCAGTAGCTAAGAGTCTATGTTTAGTTACTACGTGCAGTGTTTCCACAAAATGTCTACTATGGCCTCAACTGAGTTGTACAATCTTTTATAATTAAAAATATTTTTAGAGGAAGAAAAATCCATTTTATATAGTTACGTACACACGGTAAGCTTTTCAGGATGGCAGAAAGTTTGCCTTGTGCTCAAAATGTCTTCAAATCAAAGGAAGTCCGTGCATTGATGTTTGCTTCAGGCAACGAGTTACAAGGACGGAATCTGGTTTCCGTGGAATAAAATTCCATTTGTTTCTCAGCTTGCTGTGCGGTGTTGCCTATTTCTAACAGCCATTGCTGCCTCCTCCCCCACACACACACACAAACACACATCACCAACCACTTTCCTTGCCCCCTTTCTAAAATGTTCCAATTATCACTACGCCCAATTATCGCTACAAAAGAAAAGCAGGCATGCCGTTTCTAAAGTAGGTGTTTCGCACAATCGCAGGCTTGTGTCCGACTAAGCCAAGGCAGACTCTCGATGTCAGATTCCTTGTGTGCTCGGGGCTTGCCTTCTCTCCTAATCTGCTGCCACCCCCATCTTTAGTTGCAAGGTCACCCTCCTGCGGTGACTAAGTTCAGAGTGTCAGAAAGGCATAAGCATAGCAATTAAGTCCCTGATCGCAAAGCCAGCGCCTTTCCCATGATAGCAGGCTGGGGGTGTTCTCTCGCACATGTCAGAATAATTCTGCTGAGCAGGAATTAGGGTAGTCAAGGCTGTATTTAAGTGCCATCATAATGAGAGCTGCAAGGGGGATGGGATGGGTTTAGAGAAAGCTTTGTTAGGGCTGTTCTTATTACGTTGTGTGGAAGAGCCTGAAAAAGGTTGGCAGCCCCCCTTGTGAGTGGAACAAATATTTGCAATGTACCTAGCAGATATAGATATAGATATAGATATAGATATAGATATAGATATAGATATAGATATAGAATATATAAAAATCTAACATACATACATACATACATACATACATACATACATACATACATACATACATACATAGATAGATAGATAGATAGATAGATAGATAGATAGATAGATAGATAGATAGATAGATAGATAGATAGATATAGATATATATATGTTTTTTTCTCTGTTAAATCACCTGGTATACCCAAATATGGGAGAAAGCGTACTGCTTCCTTTTTGCCTTTCGGCCCCTCCAGGGGCCATCCAGACAGTTAATTACAAACGACAGTTCGTTTCTATATACCTCTGGGATTCAGCCCCTCCCTCATGGCAATCCAGACTACATTCCACCACAAAGCCAGTGTGAAATAATGGATAGGCTTGTACCGTAGCAGTCATTGTTCATGATCAGATTTAAGGAAAATGTTGGGCCCTCTCATGCTGTCTCCTCCCCAATCCTCTTTCATGGTCTTGCCAAGGTTGGACACCCCTGGTATAAGGTACGGTATTACCTGTAGCAGAACAATGGTTTTAAAAGAGGTCAAGTGAATTGTCCCACTTAGTCAGTCTAGATTAGATCCATCTATCCAAGTCTTTGGTAGTTTACTTACGTTCGGTATAATCCCCTGAAATGTATGCTCTATGTATTCAACACAAGATAAATTTCTGTCTTCAGGCATCAACTGAACAATCTCCTGAAATGGAAGTGCATCAATTCAGATGCTTAACACTTCTTTAAAAAGAAAAAAAAAGTTTTGGAGAGTGTTATTTCTGGAGGGACTGCCACTGCCAGGGCGAACTTTTGACTGCAGGTTTTTGTTTCCTCCTCCAACAGATAATCAAAAAGCAAAGCTCTGATGGAATCCAAAGTATTTTTAACAGCAACCCAGCTGTCGGGATAAACCAATAGCAAATGGGGAGGGGTGTTCCTTTCAAGTTCCGTGACTCTCCAGGAACCTTTGCCAAATGATCTGCCCCATTTGGTGCTAAGGTTGTGCTGCCACTCTGCACAGGGTCCCATTTATAAAGGCAAGCCCGTTACATGCCCATGCCGGTCTACCTCACGTGTCAGGCACTGCCGGGCAATGTTGCCTAGCAACCTGGCTCATTCCCTGAGAAGCTGACATCAGCCTTGGCATGGGAGGGAAAGGGAGGAAAGGCTGGCTGACTGGCATTGACACCTTTGAAGGAAAAGGAATGATCCTGTTCCCCAAAGGAGACGTTCACCAGTTGTTTTTTTTAAAGAAACTAATTAATGTATTAAATGCACAGTGTGGGGGTAAAGAGAATGCATCCCCTGCGCCAAAGAGCTTACAATTACTCTTAGGTCAATGTGCAGCCAACTTGACTGGCTTCAATCATGATTCTCCTGTTTAAAAGATTTACTCTCCTCTCCTCCCATATCTATATCCGTTGTTCCCCAAAACCCAGCTCATTAACTCTCCTGAAATCTTGCAGGCTTCTTAACTAGAGCCACTTCTAATCTCCATGTCATTTTAATATTAATTGCCACAAAAATGGGAACTTATGCTCAAATTATCAAAGCCTCTCTTGGACAGCCCTCATGTGTATCCTCCTCTGAAACAGCAGGTTTGATCATTGCAAGAGGCAGCTATTTTGCTGGAAATTCTTGAGTCTGAAGAAAAAGTCTGAAAATAAACATAAAAGTTGAAGGTGGTGTGTGTGTGTGTGTTTGTATGTTAAAGTCCCTGAACCTATTTATTTGAAATTTGGCCTTTGTCATCCCCTCAGGTGGGACTACTTTTCCTGTACTTTTCACCCAGTTCTGTCAAAGAGAATCTAGACTGTAGTTAATTTCCAGGGACAATCAGAAGGATTACATGGACATTTGGATTCCGAATCAAAATTTGTATTTGGGCTCCAAGTTGTTTGTGACCATGGAAATTAACCCAACGGTATTGGGCTGTTTTGGAATCCTTCAGAATGCAAACCAGATCTTAGTTTATAAAATATGTGATTTTTAAAATAAGTTTGGAGAATTAATTTTTGCAAGGACAGTATGCAAGTGATTACAGGGTTTTAAAAAAAATTATTTATGTATTTATTTTGGTGTCAGTCAGCTTTTTGATTTGCTGGACTGTCCTTGCAGTTTTCTTGGCAAGATTTCAGAAGTGGTTTGCCATTTCAGAAGTGGTATGAGCCACGGTTAGAGTGCAGTACTGCAGGCTACTTCAGCTGACTGCTAGCTGCAGTTTGGCAGATCAAATCTCACCGGCTCAAGGTTGACTCAGCCTTCCATCCTTCCGAGGTCGGTAAAATGAGGACCCAGATTGTTGGGGGCAATTTGCTGACTCTGTAAACCGCTTAGAGAGGGCTGTAAAGCACTATGAAGTGCTATTGCTATAGTGCTATTGCTATTGCTATTGCCTTTTTCCTAGGGCCGAGAGAGTGACTGACCCAAGGTCACCCAACTGGCTTTGAGGCTCGGGGGACTAGAATCCTCGGTCTCCCAGGTTGTAGCTTGCTCCCTTAACTGCTACACCAGATGGGCTCTGCAGGGACTCGTCAGGCAATTGCTAAGAATCCAGACTGGCTTAAGATACATACACAAACCCCCCAAAATTATAGAATATAAGAGGCTTTTTTTGTCCCAGGATTCTCAAGGGGAAGTCATGTTTTCAAATCTCCACAGTGGTGAGCAGCTGTTAATTCTGCATGGAAAGGGGATGACTGTTCTGTACGGTGAATTTCTCAGAGAAAAAAGTTGGGGTAGAGACATAGGACACAATCCCTGGAAAAGATGAGTTGCCTGGGTGTCTCAGTTTCCACAGCAACCAAGAAAAAGGCAAAGCAAGCCCATTGAATTGTGAATGCAGTTAAAGAGAGATCAAATGTTTATGTTTCCATATGTGTGAGGTGGAGGGGGCGAGTAATGACCCCTTCAGCATGACCCCTTAAGTCAACCATTCTAGGATCTCAAGTGGATCCAGCACTAATCTGATCCACTTGGAAGCTTCTTCTGAATTTTACATTAGGAGAACACAGAAAATGAAAGCGTTCGTTAAAAGGCATCTGTTGGCTTATGGATATATTTGCTGCATTTCCCAGCTTTGCTCTATATTAATGATACAGCATTTGGGGAGGGTACTGCCGCAGTATGGAATCTTCTGGCAATTAAGGAAGAAATATGAATGGAAAGGAAGTCCTGGAAAGTGAGGATGACTCCTGAAGGTCTTGACTCTAAGCTCCTCATAAGCAGGGACTTGTCTCTCTCTCCCCCCACCTTTTCTTAGTTACCCGGTCAAAAGCAGAACAAATTAGAAGAAGGTAGGAGGGCAAACCAGAGACCCACCTACTCAGTACTCTGATTCCCACAGAGGCTTTGAAAGAGCAGGCACTGGCAACCTTCTCTTCTGCTGTTGGCCCCTAACAGTTAATAAATGTGCAATTGCTGAATTAGTCTACCTGGATCCATGAACAAGAGAGAAGGAATGAGTATTAAAATGGCCGTTCATCTATTGCCCCAAATCTGGGATAGTCTCCTTAGAACTGGGCCCTTTGTAACCCGAGTGGGTCTCTTCTTAGCAGATTGTTGACTCAGCCTTCCATCCTTCTGAGGTGGGTAAAATGAGGACCCAGATTGTTGCGGGCAATATGCTGACTCTGTGAACCGCTTAGAACTGTAAAAAGCACTGTGAAGCGGTATATAAGTCTAAGTGCTATTGCTATTGCTATCTTGCATGTTACTGCATGTTCAGCTCATCTATCTATTGCTATTGCTATTGCTATTGTTCCAGCCCCAAAGCCCTGCCATCTTAGGGCATAGAGCCGAGGTGGCGCAGTGGTTAGAGTGCAGTACTGCAGGCTACTTCAGCTGACTGCTAGCTGCAGTTCAGCGGTTCAAATCTCACCGGCTCAAGGTTGACTCAGCCTTCCATCCTTCCGAGGTGGGTAAAATGAGGACCCAGATTGTTGGGGGCAATATGCTAACTCTGAACCGCTTAGAGAGGGCTGTAAAGCACTATAAAGCGGTATATAAGTCTAAGTGCTATTGCTATCTTGCATGTTACTGCATGTTCAGCTCATCTATCAGGCAGAGGGAGACAAAGGGTCAGAAACAGAATAGAAGTAGATTGTCAAGTGGATTCTTACTCCTAATGTTGAATTGTGGGCCCGAATAGTTGGCAAGAAGAGAACGCTGGCACAGCAAGCAACGAAGCATGATCCAGTGACAGTAATTTGTACTGTTACAATTTTCTAGATTGTCTCCTGGTATGATCTCAGACAGGTGATATGCTTGGAAGGTTTCCAAAAATCTAACGGGGCTTTCCTTCTTCTGTTAGATACGGTTTCCAGTAAGCTCCAGAACAACAACATATATACCATTGCCAAGAGAAATGTGGAAGGCCAGGACATGCTGTACCAGTCACTGAAGCTTACCAATGGCATCTGGATACTGGCCGAACTACGCATTCAGCCTGGCAATCCCAACTATACGGTAAGGTCCTGTTGCTGAGGCAACAGTGCCCTGAACCTCTAGGTTTTACTTTGGATCTCGCCTTTCCTCTTTCTGTCTTAACTTGCTATTTCCTTGGGGAAACTGTCCCTGAGCTGGTGCTCGCAGCTTAAAAAGAAGTACAGGTAGTCATCCTCAATTTACGACCACAGCTGAGCCCGAAATTTCGGTTGCTAAGTGAAGCATCTGTTAAGTGAGTTTTGTCCCATTTTACAAACTTTCTTGTCACAGTTGTTTGAAGTGAATCACTGCAGTTAAGTCAGTAACACGGTTGTTAAGTGAATCTGGCTTCCCCATTGACTTTGCCTGTCAGAAGGTCACAAAAGGTGATCACATGACCCTGGGACACGAAAACTGTCATAAACACAAGCCAGTTGCCAAGCATCTGAATCTCAATTACCTAACCATGGGGAGGCTGCAGTGGTCACCCGTCACTTTTGTCAATGCCATTGTAACTTTGAACGGTCACTAAACAAACTGCCGTAAGTTGAGGACTACCTGTACTCCATGTTTTCAAGAAGTTCAGTTAAATATCATAACCGCATTTCAAATTATCACTTTGGGAAATTTGGAGGACAGATGAAAATACTAAAGCTGTCACCTGATTAAAGAAAATCATCTTTAATGAATCATCCGTTTAATCCACTGACTGGCAAATTTTGGGCCTGTCCAGTGTGCACGTCTCCAACACTCATCTTTGTTATCATGGTCAGGTTGACAATAATTGATCAGGCTTGGAATTCACTCCATCTGGTAGGCACCAAGTCCCTTTCCTCTCATTTATTCCATGAAATGATTGAACCCTTATACATAAGAGGAAAACTGGCTGGTTTCACCCTCAACCCTCAAGCCAGGTTAATGAAGGGCAGTTGTGCTGGCAGAACATGCTGTAATCAGATAAATATGCTATTTTATTGTTGAATGTGATGGTCTGATTAGAATACATCAATCACGCAACCATGTTGGGCAAGCTTTCCTGGCCAGTTTTATTTTACAAAGAAAAACTAAATCCTGATTAATAATGCCAGGCATGGTGTTGAATTGAAGGGACTTGGGGCCATCTTCATGCAGTTTTTAGCTCTGCCCTCCAACCGTCCACCATTGGTGTATTGTTCAGGGGCTCCTGAAATAATTCCCTTCCCTCTTTTCTCCAACAGCTGTCTCTGAAGTGCCGAGCCCCTGAAGTGTCCCAGTACGTCTACCAAGTCTACGATGCCATTTTGAAAAACTGATCTGTCAAACCACCACCACTGCCAGCACCTCACCACATGGGGAACGGGAACGGGGCTAACTCCACATTCTACTGCCACCGCCCGTGTGTTGGTGTAGGCCAAGAACATTCCTTCCCTCGATCTGGGAAAAGCAGCTCTGTGTTGTGTCCGAGATCTCAGCTCCAGATGCTGAGGCTAAACCAAGGTAGCAAGTAGTGTCCACGTGCCGGTAACAGTAGGGGATGTTGCATTTGATACTTTTAGCATCTGTGAGAATTTTGTAACCACTCCGCATCAGCTGTTTTTGCAGTCCTGTGTGCCATGTCTGTCTCGTTTGTTCCTGTGGCTTCTTCATCTCGTGCCAATGCTTTGCATTTTCTAAACCACTGTCGGCCTCTGGTTAATATTTTGTAATATGCTTCTTCGTTTTAATAAATGCACACGCACACACACACACACACACACACACACACACTGCCCAGCCAGAGGCATCTGAGAGAAAACACACACACTGCACTTTATTATTCTTTTGTATTTGCGTACTGCTGATTAATTTTTGTAATGAACCGGCTGTCTACAATAAGCAGGAATAAAGGAGGGGCATTGAAACAAGACTAGTTGTACAACTGTTGCAAGGAAACCAATGCTGGCTTATTGATTTAACCTTGGGAAAATTCGATTACCTGGTACGAATTGTAGTTTATTATTATTATTTAAGGCCTCTCCTTGCCTGCCCTCCCTTATAGACTGAAAATCCCACCATTTACTAAACCTAATCCTGTGGACACCTGAGAGGCATTGCTGCCCCTGCATCCGTCAGTGTGCATCACAGCTCCATATTCTCTTTTCATGTGCTGCCGATTGAACAGCGGGTTCTGATAGCTTTGTGCATGTGTGGTCTATTTGAGAAAAAAACCATGGCAGCCAAGACAGTGGCTTTCAGAAGTAAAGAAGAATGGTAGGTAGCAAGGCTGGGAAAAGGAAAAAAAAAAGGCAGCAGAAAGGGCAGTTTGGTTATCCTGGTAGTTTAATCCAGTTTCCATTTCCTCTTGACCTGGGTGTCAATCTCACTGGGCAAACTCCTACGGTGCCCTTCTTTGCCATTTCTGTAATGGAATCTCTCTGGAAACCTAAAACAGTGATATTTTTCTGCTACCACATAAACGTGCCAGATTCAAGCCATGCCCCAGGGTGGCTGAAATGGGCTCTCCGCTCCAACCATCCTCATGCCACCAGAATATAACCTTTAGCAAGGATCTACGCCAGGGGTCCCCAAACGTGGCAACTTTAAGACTTGTGCACTTCACCTCCCAGAATTCTCCAGCCAGCTATGCTGGCTGATGAATTCTGGGAGTTGAAGTCCACAAGTCTTAAAGTTGCCACGTTTGGGGACCCCTGATCTACGCCCTTCAAACTTCAAGTTTGAGAAACACGTTCTTTATGTGGAATCTGGTCTCACCGTTAGCCCCCTAACATGTTCTGTCTAAGGAAAGATAAGATGGTCTTTTTCCTCCATGTCAGCTGCCTCCTGGCTTGTCTGCCTTTTTTCTCCTATGCCCCCATCTCCATTGCCCCCTTGTAGCTGTTTTATTTCCCACCCTATTTGGGAGATGTGGTGTCTAGGAGATCCTCTGAGCAAATTCTGCGTTGCAATGATGCAGGCTATTCCCGGGAGACTTCAGTTTCCTCCACCCACCTACCCCCCCCCCCCCGCACAAGGAGCATAAACTTTCCAGAGGGCTGCTGCATTGCCTTTGAAACTTGTATATAGAACTAGGACAAGATAACATTCAGTGGGCTTGGTGGAAAAGCCTCTTCTTATTTGTCTATGGAGATTCTCAATCATCCAGGTCATGGTTGTCCCAAAGGTGCTTTTTCAAGAGGTAACTGGACTTTCTTGTTTTTCTTTGAAGACATTTCACTTCTCCTCCAAGAAGCTTCTTCAGCTCTGACTGGATGGTGGGGAATGGAAGGATTTATACTCCTTGCAGACAGCTGGTCATTTGCATCCTTTTAGAGAGTCTTTGAGGCCACCTGGTGGTTTATCTGTATTGTCAGGGTCACCTGAGTAGTGCAAATGGGTGTGGAGCTATCTTGGAACTGTTGAAAGGACTGTGTTGTAGACTGGAGATAGATGATGTTGTATCCCTCCTCCTCTGTTGAGAGAGGGCTGTTCAGTTTTGACACAGGCCTCTTCGACTCCTCTTTCAAACCAGCGGTCCTCTCTGTCCAAAATGTGGACTTTGCTGTCTTCAAAAGAGTGGCCTTTGTCTTTTAAATGCAGATGGACTGCTGAATCTTGTCCTGATGGGTTTGTTCTCCTATGTTGTGCCATGCATTTATGAAGTGGTTGTTTTGTTTCCCCAATGTACAGTGACCTGCAATGAGTATAAATCTTCCATTCCCCACCATCCAGCCAGAGCTGAAGAAGCTTCTTGGATGAGAAGCAAAACATCTTCAAAGAAAAACCAGAAAGTCCAGTTGCCTCTTGAAAAAGCACCTTTGGGACCTTTTCTTATTTGGAACTTAAAGAATCACTCACCTGTGAACATAATAGGCAACTCAGTAGAATTTACTCTTAAGTTCTGGTCAAACTATACCTGTCAAAATCAGAAATATATTTTCACTGGGCAAGTCCTTATGATCCTATAAGTAGTCCTTGCTTAAGGACCATGATTCATGATGCTTTTTGCCAGTTTCTAGCAAAACTCCCATTCAAATTTATTTATAATTTATTTATTTTATAAAATTTATATGCCGCCCAACTCCCGAAGGACTAAATAACAACCACATTTACTTAATGACTACTGCAAAAAAAGGCCAGAAAATAACTTACAGTCACATGAGTGCCATTGCCTCGACTTATGATGTAATGACCTACTGGGCTTAATTACAGTCATATATCAAGGACTACCTGCAATTCCATCATGCTTGCTTCATAACCACATGAGACCTTGGCTCTTTTTGGTCAGTATCTCAAACTGCATTTCCAAACTCTTGGTTCCTTCATGAACATCTTGGGGTTCATGGCTTAATCAAGAAGTCACACTGGGTCATAAGTGTCTTCATTGGCTCTTTGCCTGCATCTTGAATCTCCTTTGGAAAGTCTAAAGGCTGTGATTTCAATGACCTGCATAGGCAAGCCAAATTCAATACCCCTAGCTGACAGATCAGTAGAACCTCAATAACCACTTTGTCATCTGCCTCTTAAAACTGGGAGTTCTTGAGCATCCCGCTTTTGGCTTAGCCTGATTCCCGTAATAAAATAACCACAGATATGTTTGTGTTGTCATTGTACAACTGCCATATGCTGTGCAAGAGCCGTGGTGGTGCAGTGGTTAGAATGCAGTACTGCAGGTCTAACTCACTGCTCACTCCAGGAGTTCGATTCTGTGCGGCTCAAGGTTGACTCAGCCTTCCATCCTTCCGAGGTGGGTAAAATGAGGACCCAGATTGTTGGGGGCAATAGGCTGACTCTGTAAACCGCTTAGAGAGGGCTGTAAAGCACTGGGAAGTGGTATATAAGCTTAAGTGCTATTGCTATTAGATGATCCAGAAGGCATAATGGCATTGTGTAACTCAGGGATTAGAAGTTGCAGTGCTAGCTCAAGATTGTTGGTTTCATAGCAAAGAAGCCAGTGACACTCTGAAGCTTGCAGGGTCCCAAGTCATGAAGATTTATGCCTGGCCCTCAAGGAAGTTGTTCCAGGCAGTGATCCTCTGACTCTTCCAGCAGGGCTCCATTTACTCTGACTTACCAATTACTTCTGGATGTGCTAAGTGAAGTCATAGAAGACTCCTGCTTCTCCTAGTTTTAAAGGACTTCCTGCCAGAGCTCAATGCCAATTCCCACCGGCAGGGTGGGATGGAGGAAGGAACATACAGGCGTCATTTAGATAGTAAAAAGGATGGCCTAGAAACTTAGAACCATAGCATTTTCAAGATGTGTCTCTTGCAATGAGACGAGTGGAAGCTGTTTTACAAGAATAAATGCTTTGGAGCTCTTCCACCTCCAAATCAGTGATGTGAAGCCACATGCCCAACATCAGCAGAGCTGGTGTCCAAAGACCAAAATGAAATAAAAGTAGCAGGCAAGGCCCCAGACCTGTTTGAAACTGCTACTGCATCCATTTATTTTTATTTTTTTTGGTGGACCTGGTGCTGTTATTCTTTTGACTGCATGCCATGAGATGTGTCCAGAGGGGAGTAGAAGACAATTTCCCCCCATCTATTCAGAACCATTTGACACCTGGGGGAAGGGGGAGAATTGGATGATGGGTCTGAGCTTTGCTTTGTATCAGCAATAAATGTAATTTACACAATTGGCCGTGTCTGATACTAACTTCGGTCAGGAATGGCAACGGAAAGAACTAAGGAAGTGGGAGGCAAGACATTTAGTGGGATTCCTACTTTTAGGCTGTAATACAAGCCGAACTGCTGCTACGTCTTCCAGTACAGCTGGAGCTTCTTAGTTACTGGGAGAGATCAGACTCTTATTTTGTTTATTTCCAATCCATCCTTCAGGGTAGGACCCGAAAAACCCTTCCGGAGACAGGTTTGTATGTAACACAAAACAATAAGAGAGAGATGAAAACCAAAGACTCTAAAAGTTAAAATACAGAAGTTTAAACCCATTCAAAGGCAAATGACCTCTCTTCTGAACAAATCCTTGAGCAATGCAGTACTTCTTTAGGGGAAAGTTTGAATCAGTAATAACTTTTTTTCTGATCAGCTTTCCCGTTCACGTGTCTTACCTATGTGATGTGCTTGCTCTCCATCTATAATAACCCATGGTTAATGAAGGGATGTAATATTTTACTGGCACCATGGATGTTCCATCTAACACAGAGGCCTTCTTTCTACAGCTAATCTCTTCAACGTGTGATCTGATGTTGTGCTCATTATACAGTATATGCCTGTACTGTAAAGTTTCAATGGGATGCTCATTCCCCCCAAACTGGCTGGTGACAGGGGCAGGGGGTGAGGCAAAGTAAGGTTCAGTACTTGATTTTTGTCGTTAGAATGGTGTAGGGATTCTGCTTTCTGGTGGCTTTGCTTTGTTATGTTGGCTTGCTTTGGTTATGCAGAAATAGATGTTACAGTGAGTTTAGATGTTATGGTGTTACGATGTTTGTAGTACTGTAACTTGAGAAAATATTGCATAGTTCTTTAATATATGATTACTGCAATAGAAACATTTTATGCAAAATATTGGATCTCAGGAGACAGAACATTGGGAAAATTACATATGTGATTAACGTGCTGCCCTAGTTAACTAATTATGTAAGGTCTAAAGGAGGCAGGTGATGATGTAGCCAATTTATTAAATACACTGTATAAAGGTAAGACGTGGGTACAGTCTATTACAAATGGATGGTGTATGTTCTCTACAAAATCTTAAGTATCTCCACACAACAAATTTACGATTGGTTTTGTACCGGTCATGGCTACTCCCAATAAATCCTGGTATTGTAGTTTGATGAATGAGATTTCTGTTTGTTTGTTTGTTTTCTCCCTTGCGGACATGGAATAACCAAAATGGCTTAAGCCTGTAATGCAGGGGTGTCAAACTCAAGGCCCACGGGCCAGATCCGGCCCATGGGGTGCTGGCCTGGAGACAGCGAAGGACCAGCCTGTGGTGCCTCTGGCCGCGTGCCTCTGCAAGCGGCCCTCCCGAGCTCCGTTTTCGCTGGCAGAGGGTTGCAGGAGGCCGTCCCAGCCAAAAACGAAGATTGGGAGCCCGTTTTCTCTGGCAGAGCGCTCGGGACACCACAGCCGCCCCCGACCCAAGTGATGTCATGCTGGCCACGCCCACCCTGGGCCCCCGAGGTCAAACACAACCCTGATGCAGCCCTCAATGAAATCGAGTTTGACACCCCTGCTGTAATGTGAATGAGTTTCCTGCATCCAAAAGGGCAGTTCAGAGCGAGCAAAACTGCTTTGTATTTGAAAGCCATCTGGGAATTCTGGGAGCTGAGCCCGACATAGCTGATAAGCATCAGATTAGGGAAGGCATTTGTAGAACACAATAACCAGAAATGCTGATGGGTGGCACCAGAGACACATACCAAAGACAAATCAAGGCTAATTCTTGTTGGGACAGCTCAACAATCCATGGTTGCTGAACCATGTAGGATTTTAAAGGTTTGAACCACCCTTGAATTGGACCCAGAAATCTATAGATAATCATGAAGTAACCTCACAACACAGTTGTCTTGCTACTAACCCGATTCTTCCTGCCAGCAGTTGGGCCTTTGCATTTTGAACCAACTGCAGCTTCCAAATCATCTCCAAGGGCAGCCCTACAAGAAGCCCACTGCAGTCGTCTAACCATGAGATGGCAAGGGCAGGACTCAAGTGTTGAAAGGGCATACTGATTCCCAAAGTTCCACAACTGGCATGCTAGCCAAAATTCAGCATGTCCGACCACGGTTTTGACCTGTTTGAGTGGTAACTGCACCAGGAGGACCTCCAACTCATCTCCTCCAAAACCTGGGATTTGTTCTTTCAGGGGAAATGCCATCATATCTAGAGACAATCGGAATGGGAATGAAGAATGAGTCAAATCAGCCAATTACAAACGGCAACATTTTTTTTTTTTTGCAGGGATTTAAATTCCAATTAAATTGCAGCTCCTTGACGCCTCCAAATACAGCTAGCCCTCGATTTACAGCAGTTTGTTTAGTGACCGTTCAAAGTTAACGGCAGTGAAAAAAGTGACTTATGACCATTGTTCACACTTATGACCTTTGCAGCATCCCCATGATCCCGTGATGAAAATTTGGATGCTTGGCAACTGGTTCATATTTATGACTGTTGCTGTTTTCCCAAGGTCATGTGATCCCCTTTTGCGACCACCTGACAAGCAAAGTCAATGGAGGAGCCAGATTGACTTAACAACCGTGTTACTAACTTATATACTGCAGAGATTCACTTAACAACTGTGGCAAGAAAAGTCGTAAAAAGGGGACAAAACTCATTTAACAAATGTCTCACTTAACAACTGAAATTCTGGGCTCAATTGTGGTCGTAAGTCGAGCGCTACCTGTACTGTATCAGGATTCCCTAACTTCCCCAACCTGGCCTGAAATGGCTAAGTTTGTGATAAAAATCCAGCATGTGGGTAAACCAGAGAGAAGTGGTGAAATACTATACAATCATTTTTTGAAACAAATAAGAAAAAAAGGTAAGGGAATATCCTGGCAGAGGTTAAATTGCTGCCTCTTATTTGGCAGTCCCCAATACCCTTCCCTGCACTGTACCACTATTGCCCCTGCCCCCCCCCCCATACTCACAAAATGCAGCAGTAGTACAATTACAGAATAGCAGAGTTGGAAGGGATCTTAGAGGTCATCTAGTCCAACCTCCTGCTTAAGACAGGGACCCAATACAATTTCCTGCCAAATTTGAACAAAAAGTGCTTTGGATAGGCTTAACACACTTAAATCGTGGCCACGACAAAAGTCAACATGATAAATCCCTATACAGTATGGTCACGACCATAATTCGTTCCATAACTTTGGTCGTAACCTGAACCTAATTTTGGAAATTTGGCGCTTACAAAAAAAAAAAAAAAAAAAATGGCGCGGAAGGGGAAACCGGACATGTAAAAAAAAACAAATTTTTAAAAAATTAAAAAAAAAAAAAAAAAAAAAAAAAAAAAATGGCGCGGAAGGGGAAATTGGCAGCAGAAAAAAAATTGTGAATTTTCTGGAACAGGAACCTCTGGATTATGTCTATGAAGCCTATTAAGAGAGTTATTCAGATCCGCTCACCGTTTCTTGGCTATATTAACCAAGTCTTTCCTAATAGATTAGCTTTTTTCTATACAAACATTTGTGGCAAAGCTATAGACTCTGAAGGTTTAAAACTTTTTTTGCTGAAGATTACATATGTGTTCATGCGCACAAATTCATTCCCAATGTTATTGCTGGCGTTGTTTTCAGTTCATTTTCTTGGTTCTAATTCTGTATGTTTAGTTTTTGTCTTGACATTTGGGATGTCCAACAACCAACAAATCATTTAAAGAAAGGCAAGGCCAGACAGGGTGCTGTCTCTGTGAATAGGTCCTATTGACATCCCAAAGTATTGTGACTGATCTTATATGACACAACATGCTTTGGAAATGGCCTGTCGATGCCCCAGGCTTCTATCACCTCCTGCCCTGGTAGGTGGAAGATCTCGCCAGAAGAAAGAAAAATGCAGGCAGCAGCTGTTGCTATAAAGGATTCCCCTGTGGCACTGTCTTTGCTTTCCAGCTTTGTGCAATACCGTTGAAGTGCCTGGCTTCCAAGTCGCTTTGTGATTTCCCCCACCCTTATCTGGCTCCCCTAAAGGCTTCCATTCAAGAAAACTGACATCTCTCCCTTCCTTGTCTCAGATCATCTTGTAATCCCAGCCTCCTGGCTTACCGTCTTGTGCTGTTGACTTCAAATCAGCAGCTGTATTGTATCTATCTATGCAGTCACTGAAGGTTGTTGAAGAATTAGACATTTTCCCCTTTATGGTTCCAGTGGGAAAACTCTGTGGGGCGGGAAGAAATCTCTTTCTCTCCCACTCACAGAGGCATCCACATACACACATATATACAGTGTGATAGTCTACAAATGACTTGCTTTTTTCCTAACCAACACAGCTTCCCTTTTTTTAAAAAAAACACGTTTCTAGACAAATGGTTGACATTTTATTCAATATCTTGTCTTTTTTATAGTTTTGTTTTTTTATTAGTTTATAATATAAAATACAAAAGAAAATAGTGGGAAAGTAAAGGAGGGAAAAGTGTAGGGCAAAAGGAAAGGAAAAAAAGGTGTTGACTTCCCTTTAGTGCAGTAGAAAAAGATAATAGTATCAAACCAATGGTGAAATCTACTTACTTTCTCTACCAGTTCGGAAGCGTGTGCCCATCATGTGCGCTTCTTCACCCTCTGCTCATGTGCAGAACGCTTTGCGCATGCACAGATTTAAAAACAAGAAAATGGCAAAGTCCGGGCAGGTGGGTGCAGCCTCGCGCTGCCACCGCTACCGGTTCTCCGAACCACCGGTGGCCGCTGCTACCGGTACGCCCGGACTGGGCCGAACCGGTAGCATTTCACTCCTGTATCAAACCTCAACTTTTTTATTTTTACCTAGTAATACAAACTAGCCATTTCTATAACAACAAACCTATCTAATCGGTAAAACCCAAAATCAAAGTTTCCTTTTTTCCCCCACCTCAAGCACAAAGTCCAGAAGCAAATTTCAAGTAGAAACAAAAGTGTTTTTTTTTCTTTAATCAAAGCAGCCAATTTAACCATCGCTGCTAACTCCATCAATTTTTGCAGCCATTCATCCATCGTGCGAATCAAAGGGTCCTTTCCATCAAGATCTTGTCTTTTTGACTATTCTGCCATGATAGGCAGGTAGGAATTTTCAATCACATATATACACCATTTTTCCATTTCTGAGAGCTCTGTGGATTTCTTTGTTGTAATCCTCCTACTCTTATATACAGTGGTTCTACAGTATATGCAGTACGGTTATATATACAGTGGCATATAAAGATGTTCATGTTGAGAGAAGGGGATGCTAAAGAGTCCTTCTCAGTGGTGCAGTAGCACCTGGCTGATTTAGGATTCAGCTAAGGAGGCTCAGGACTAATAAGTATGTGGCTGGAGACTAAAATATCCTGAGAGAAAGCAATGGCAAGCAAGATACCTAGGCGAGGAGGGCAGCATACAAGCAAAACAAACAAATAAAATGTCCAAATTGTGGCCTGGAAAACTGCATGCTCTCATGTCACAGGTTATTGAGCTTGACTTAAATGCATCCTTGCCTTTTTAAGAGTATCACAGCATTTTGGGGAGGACCAGCACAAAGCACCAATTTTGGGCATTTTTATGTCGAATTTTAATGGTGCAGTTTGGGTGGATAGGCATACATCTGCAAAAAGTGCTGAGATCCAAGAGCTCACCCCTAGATGAAAATTTGTCTGAAACTTTCTCTTGAGGGACATACTTTGGACCACACTGGGAAGCGATATCTGCTTTGGGTAATCTTTGGCCATCCCACGAGATAACAGTGATGCTAACATGGAAGAAAGCAACCAGGTGAATGTGGATCTCATCTGCAGCATTGGTGGACCGATGGGTAGCTCTTCAAATGAAGGAAGCTACTTGCAGTAAGTTTATGGTGTTGGAAACGAATCCTGGAGGTCAGCAGAGACACATTGGTTTTGGGAAGGAACAAAGTCTGCTGGAATCACAAAAGCCAGAGACAATTATTGTTAACTTCCAACCTCCTCTTTCACAGACCCTTATGAGATGGGCTTCAGAATGATGTATTGGGGTGCTCTTCAATAGACAAAGTAGAATCTAATTAAATAAACAATTGCTCAGACACACATGTAGGTTCCAGGGCCATGAATGCCACAATCTATCGTTTGTTTACAGTATATCATGTGATTAATGTATAATATCAGGGAGATATTCCTTTCCAGTTCAAGAAAACTTACTAGGGCTATAGATAGTCCTTACAACTATTCATTTAACAACCATTACAATGGCATTGAAAAAAATGACTTACACCAATCTGCGCACTTAACAATGGTTGCAGCATCTCCACGGTTATGTGATCAAAATTTGGGCACTTGGCAACCGGTGTGTATTTATGCCATTGCAGTGTCCTGGAGTCATGTGATCACTATTTGCGACCTTCCCAGGCAGCTTCTGACAAGCAAAGTCAATGGGAAATCCAGATTTAATCCCTGTATGATTCATTTAACAACTGCAGTGGTTTGCTTAATAACTGTGGCGAAAAAGATCATAAAATGGGTGCAAATCACTTAACTGTCTTGTTTAGCAATGGAAATTCTGGTCCCAATTGTGGTTATAAGTCAAGGACTACATGTACCGTACTTTTCAGAGTATAAGACGCACTTCCCCCCCCCCAAAAGAGGGTGGAAATGTTGGTGTGTCTTATACACCAAATACAGCCATTTTTGGCCTCCCGAAACCCCGCCCCGCGCGTCCCATTTTTGCCAAAAACAGGCCCGTTTTTCACGAAAATGGGACGCACAGAGGGTT
>QLTV01004426.1:2012791-2032432 GCA_003457575.1 Thermophis baileyi | reverse complement strand
TATTTTTCAGACTATACGACACACCAGTGTATAAGACGCACCAAGATTTTAAAGCAGTAAGTAAGAAAAAAAAGTTTTTGTCCTCCCCGGCCCCCAAGAGCACTCTTCATGCCTCCCAAACCCTCTGCTTGCCCCGTTTTTGCGGAAAACGGGCCCATTTGTGGCCTCCCAAACCCCCCACCCATTGCGTTTTTGCCCTCCCCAGCCCCCAGGAGCACACTGCAGGCCTCCCAAACCCTCTGTGCATCCTGGTTTTGCAAAAAATGGGCCGTTTTCCGCAAAAACAGGACGCGCAGAGGGTTTGGGAGGCCTGCAGAGTGCTCCTGGGGGCCAGGGAGGGCAAAAACTTTTTTTTTCTTTTTTACCTCTTCAAAATCTTGGTGCGTCTTATACTCCAGTGAGTCTTATAGTCCGAAAAATACGGTATGTACACCGAGTGCATTTACCCAGATTAATGAAAGGGAATACAGTTAGACACATTAACTGTGATTCTTGTTAACCTTGTTTATTTTTATACATGCTTGATTTAGCAATAATGTAATCCCAGTCCATTTGATTATTCATGGCCATATATATCTATTGCATGATCCAGAAAATGGTTTAATTCAGTATGTGGGTTAAATGTAATGTGCCAATACAGCCAATCTGAAATTCCTTAGACATCTGGGAAGATGAAGGTGAGAAACAAAGAAACAAAGAGAAAAATGCCTTCTTTCACTAAATATTGGTTGAATTCAGCATCAGCATGTGAAATTAATAGGGTAGGTTTTGATTAAAAATGGGATGCACTGAGGCCCACTTAAAGTATGGTTTACATTTGTTTAATCAGTTGAGGCTACTCCAAACATTTGGGATCCTCATTTCCCGAAGAATATTGAGAGTGGTAAATATGACACAGGGACTTAAAGATATATCCTATAAGGATTGGCTGAAGGATCCAATCTGGGTCGGTCACCAGGACCAGAGGTTTAGTCTTCCGAGCTTTCGGACTCGTGCTAAACAACTAAAAAGCCGCACACAACAGGCACCCTATAAACACCACGCACAGAATAGCCCAAAGCACACTCTGCTAGAGAGGAGTTCCCTGAGGATGGGCTCCAGCACAAGTCCGAAAGCTCAGAAGACTAAAACCTCTGGTCCCGGTGACAAACCCAGATGGGATCCTGCAACATTATCCTGGGACATGTACTGTATTTTTCGGACTATAAGACGCACCTGACTATAAGACGCACCTAAATTTTGAACAGGAAAACAACAACAAAAAGTTTTTGGCCTCTGGGCCCCATTTTCCAGGCTTTTTTGGGGCCTTTTCCAGACTTTTTTCTGCCTGTTTTTGAGGCTTTTTTCGGCCTGTTTTGGGGGCTTTTTTTTTGTCCTTTTTTGAGGCTTATTCCGGGCCGTTTAAAAAAAAACAAAACAGCCCAAAAAAAGCCTCGAAAACGGCCCGAAAAAAGCCTCAAAAACAGGCCAAAAAAGGCCCCAAAACAGGCCGAAAAAAGGACTGAAAAAGGCTGGAAAAAGGCTAAAAAACGGGGCATGTGGAGGCCAAAAAAATGGCCGGCGGGTGGGCAGGGCTTCGGCAATATTCGGTGTATAAGACGCACATTTTCACCCCCTTTTGGGAGATAAAAAAGTGCGTCTTATAGTCCGCATAGAAAAATACGGTATATTCATGGTTGAAGGAATTTAGGATGATCTGTTCAAGTAAATAAAATGCCTGGGAAAGGTGGTTGGAAACAGGAAAAGAAATAGGTCCAGAAATAATGTGCACAAGCTACAGTTATCTGTAGTTAACTTAATATAGCCACGGTGGCGCAGTGGTTAGAGTGTAGTACTGCAGGCTACTTCAGCTGACTGCTAGCTGCAGTTTGGCGGTTCAAATCTCACCGGCTCAAGGTTGACTCAGCCTTCCATCCTTCCGAGGTGGGTAAAATGAGGACCCAAATTGTTGGGGGCAATATGCTGACTCTGTGAACCGCTTAGAGAGGGCTGTAAAGCACTATGAAGCGGTATATAAGTCTAAGTGCTATTGCTATTGCTATTGCTATAAGGGAAAACTTCCTTATTGTCAGATCTACACAACAGCAGAGTGCCTTATCAACTGAAATGAATTGTTCTTCATCTCTGGGGATTTTTAAGTAGAGGCTCTTCAGTCATCTCTCATAGATTAATTGGTTTTCTTGGACATAGCAGAAAGGTGTCCCTTCCAATTCCATGATTCTATGATTCACTACATCAGTTGTGATTTAATTAGCCAACCGCAGGTAAGTAAGCATGCCATGTTTTATTATTTGCATGGATGCCACCTGTCTGCTATGGCACTCTCACTCCTATGCAGCCAGTTGCCTTTAAAAAGAGAGACGATTTTTTAACTCCCTAAAATCAACACAATTTTCAATTCCCCAGTGGAGCAGAAATCCCAGGCACATCCTTTCTGACACCCTTATCCTTTCTCACCACCTACCATAAACTTTCTCACGACCTAGCAGTGAGACTACTCGAGGATACGGAGAACCAATGTGGCCTAGCAGTTAAGGGAGTGCACAAGTCCCAGGGAGACAAACTCTCTTGGTCCAACCCTACCTCTCAAGGTTGTTGTGCTGATAAGGTAAAAAGAAAGGTCGTTATGGAAGCTACCTGGAAACCCCTCGACAAAAGGCAGGATTTAAATCTAAGGAGGACACGATGAAGTCTCTGGCAATTGGGTCAAGAGAGGCCCTGCCCATCGGAATCCGCGTGACACGTCTCTTGCCTCGAAGGATTTCTCCGAACTCCCGACGCGGTTCCGTTGCTTCCTCTCTTTCAAAGTTAGCCAGAACACGTCAGGCTTTGTGACCCAGTGGATCTCCAGCAGGCAGTAGCAGGAGATTTCCTACTCCCCCCCCCCACCTTTCCTTCCTTACACGCACACGCACATACACACAGAGCGCTCTTCCCGAACACACTTCTCTGCATTACCCAATGAAGCGAGAAGAGCACATTCCATTTATATTTTTATATCCCGAAACGACGGGAGGAAGCCGTCCCTTGAATTGCAGAAGCAGCCGATCTGCCTCCACCCCGAGTCCCTTCTGATTTCTTGCCTACAAGTAGCCGTAGGCTTCTCTCTCTTCCCCCCCCCCGCGCCCGCCGCCCCCCCCCGTATCTTCCAAGATCAGGGTGGGACTACTGAATGGAATATTTCCCCTTCTCTACAGCCAGCCGGCCCCCCCACGGATTTCAAGGATTTAGGATCCGTCACCAGAGACATTGCACAGTGGGGGGGAAGAGTGTCCTTGGCGTGCTCATCACTGCAAGGTAAGGGATGTCCGGGATTTTTTTTGGGGGGGGGGAGAGAGGAGAGAGAAAAGGTGTTGAGAAAGAAAAAGGATCCTTTCTACCTTACAACAGCCAGGCTGATGGATGTGCTAGGAGAGAGGGGAGCAGCCCAGGTGAACCCGGTACCTGCTGTAGGTGAAGGGGATGTTGAAATGCCAATGGAAAGGGCCAAGTTACAATTGCACACTTGGAAGGATGCGGTTTGGGGTGGGTGGCAGGGGTCCCCGTGGGCTCTTCCTTGTCTCCCAACATTCTCCCAGCCTCCACGGGGGGTTTGTGGGGAAGAACTGATTCCCCCCTAGAGAAGCCAGGGACGAGGCTCAGCAATTGCTGATTGAGTCGCCTGGTGGCGGGAGGGGGCAAGGAAGGAAGGAAGGAAGGAAGGAAGGAAGGAAGGAAGGAAGGAAGGAAGGAAGGAAGGAAGGAAGGAAGGAAGGAAGGAAGGAAGGCAGTGGACGATCCCGTGACAGTGACTCGAAATGCCACCACAAGAAAACTCTCGCTGTCATTTTTTTTCTGCTGCTGCTTCTCCTTCCCAAATCTCCCAAAATGGATTTTTTTTGGGAGGTGGGGGGAGGGCAAAATTGTGGGTTCTGCTGTAGTGTTAGAAAAAGCATACTTTGCCATCAAGGAGATGCTGAAACCAGAGAGAGAGAGACCGGGGTGGTGGTGGGTGGTGGTGGGGAGCTTGGGCCAACCGGGGAGGAATTCAGCCTTTAGCAGATCACTTTAGGAAGAGGGTACATTAAATCAAGCAAGGGGAGGAAGGAAACGTACCTTAAGGATCTTTAGAAAAATGCTTGGTTGCAGAGTCAGGACCGCTGGTGGGAATGGAGCAGGTTTTTGTACTAGGCCAATGTTTTTCAACCTCAGGAACTTCAAGATGTGTCGACTTCAGTCCCCAGAATTCCTCAACCAGACAGGTTGAAGTCCACACATCTGAAAGTTTCTGAGGTAAAACAAAACAAAACACTGCACTGGGTGTCCACTTGCTTCCCCTGGTTTTTCACACCACAGGTGGTATGGCTAAATGACTAAAATACTAGTGGGCTCTTCCAGTTACACCCAGTATGT
Source organism: Thermophis baileyi (assembly GCA_003457575.1). Classification (NCBI taxonomy): domain Eukaryota; kingdom Metazoa; phylum Chordata; class Lepidosauria; order Squamata; family Dipsadidae; genus Thermophis; species Thermophis baileyi. Next base: position 2,028,040 of record QLTV01004426.1, on the reverse strand, counting down.
CCTTCCTTCTGGGTGTGCATCCCACAAGTGGCTCTTGCGTGTTTATATTAACGTTTCTTCCTAATCCCTTCCCCTCCTCATTTTCTCGTGCCCCTTTTTGAGAATGGCTGAACATTTGGCTCTGTGGCAAAGATCAGGCAGTGGGAGTGTCAATTTGGCACCATTGTAACATCCCATTAGGTACGCTTGGGATATGAACATTGGGAAGACTTTCAACTGCATGCAGCTTAACTCAGTTATGGGAGTTATTAGGAGGTGCTTGCTCTCTGGTTCATGGCCTGGGTCAGCTGGATGAATTTTTCTTCTATATAAACCCATTTCCAGACCTCTGTTAACATGGTCGCTTTGGGCACAGTGTTCTGATCCCAAAACCTTTTGATTCCAGTTCCCCAGTCCTTTTGGGAGGGGGGAAAAATACTACTAAGGCAAAGTGGAAATGCACATTTTGAAGCAAAATTCTACTGTGCAGCAGCCCAACTTCATGAATCCATAATGACCATGTGCTCCAGTTTAACATCCACATTTACAGTCTGTGCATGCCACCAGCACATAATACAGGTGCTCCAGATCAGCTGATGGATGTTGCCGTCTCCCTTTGTGGGAGCACATCTGCTCCTTGGGTGCATGGATGTGTCATTGCTCTCGGCTGCTCAGCATGTGCTTGCTTTGTGATCCTGGCATACGGTTCCCACAGATGTCACGTTCCTGCCATGCTAAGACAAACTGTGAAAAACTTTGGCTATTTCACACGTCCCACGGTAAGGTCAGGAAACCGGTCTGTTTCAGCTAGAACTGTGCTGCAAAGCAGAGTGCCTCTGAGCATCAAAGGCAGGACATAAACGGGGGATACACTTTCTCCCAATATTAAACATGCTTCTGGCATTTGAGACGTGGCCTTTTGCAGGGCATAGAAAGGGCACTGGAACACCATTTCTCTATGAAAAAATACTCAAGATGCACCTGGTAGGAGGAAAGAGTATGCTTTAGAGCAGATGTGTGCAAACTAAAGTTTTGGAAGCCATGTGCAGCCCTCCCCCCGCCCCGAAGTTTGGGGATAGCCTTTAGGTACCTTTACTTATTACTCAGTTAAAATTTTAACATACTGCAGTAGAAAAGAATTACGAATCCTTCTAGTCAAACTCAACCCTTGGCAATGTGGTGGATATGTTCATGAAATTTTCCTGGCAGCTGTTTAAAAATGGTTGCCCTTGCCTTCCTCCAGGATATTTTTGTCAAGTTCCTGGTCTGGCCTACAGCCTTGGATTTCTTGGTGGTGTCCTATCCATTGCTAATGAGGTCTAACTCTGCTTAGTTTTTTTTTTTACGCACACACCCTCCTGCCCAACCAGATAAGATATCCCAGAGCTTGGAAAGGGACAGAGATTTTTTTTATTAGAGCATTTTCCCCATGTAAAAAAAAAACAACCCTCCCCCAAAGATATAGATCAGTGTTTCTGAACCTTGGCAACTTTAAGAAATGTGAACTTCAACTCCCAGAAGTCTTCAGCCAGCGTAGATGGGGCATTCTGGTTGGGGAATTCTGGCTGGGGCATTCAGGGGGTTGAAGCCCAAACATCTTAAAGTTGCCAAGGTTGAGAAACACTGATATAGATGATAAAGCAAGAGCATTTACATCTTATTTGTAGCATAAAACAGATTTGTAAGATCTGAAGCCTTAGAGCCATACGCAGCCTCCAAATTCCTTGGATGTGGCCCCTAAGATACCTTTAATATGTAGGAGCATGTAAAACATAACTCTAAGGTGATTATATTAACTATGCAAAATTAAAATTAAACTTAAAGGTGAATGAAACAAAAATACTTACGTTCTCTTGAACTATGATTTTTGGAGGAATTGGGAAAAACTGTGCATCCTTGCAATAAACATTTCTCATGATGTGCAGACTGGAACTTCTGGATCCCACCACACACACACACAAAAAAAAAAGGAAAAGAAAAGTAAAGTAAAGAATGAACAGTAGTGTTTAAACAAAGTGCAATTTCAGCAATACATCACTGGTTGGCCTGATGGAAAGGAAGAATTTCTCTATAAGAAATTCTTATTTCTTAATTCCTATTTCTCTAGGTCCTATAATGTCTCCAAACTCTTTCTATGAATTTGGAAGCCATATTGCAAGGATAGATGACCCTTTGTTTAGCAATTTGGAAGGGGTGGGAGCTGCTCCAATTGTCAGCAGTTATGATTAGAGGTGACTTGAGGGACAAACGTCAATTGTTGGAGGAGGCTACATGCAGCCCTGGGACTTCAAGTTTATTATGCACCTATCGATAAGCAGATTTGCTTCTAGCAGAGCCTTGCTAGGAAATTAGCAGTTTCATTCAAGCTCCTTGGCTTCCAGAAATAATGTCTTAAAGTGATTTTCAAATTAGCTGTTTTCTGATAAAATCTTTTGCACATGAGTTGACGAGTATTTTTGCAGAGTCAGCTAAGAGAGGGTCCAATGATTCTCATACATTGGATTATTTTCAGTATGTTATTCCTGAGGATATGGCATTGCTTGGAGTGGACTAGCTTGCCATCCATTCTTTAGATCCATGCCTGATAAGGGTGACCTCGTAGTGTAAGGAGTAGTGAGAATTGACTTAGAAAACAATAGTAATGCATCACAGAGAGAGAGGAGGGTATTTCCTTGTTTAAAGGAAATAACGGTTATACATATCTGAAGAGGAAAAGGGGTTAGGGAAGATAATGGCTAATCAACCTCAAGAGTTCTTGCAGGAAATATCTAGACCGACGTTTCTCAATCTTGGTGACTTTAAAATGTGTAGACTTGGGAATTCTGGAAGTAGAAGCCCACATATCTTAAACTTGCCATGGTTGTGAAACGCTAAGATTTACTTCAGACCAGTTTTACAGTGGGGCTAGGAGACTGAGAAGACATTCTCTGACCTCGTACATGACCTTCAACAAATGACTGATAGAGACAGTGTGACTGTCTTGGTTGTCTTGGATTCCTTCGTAACTTTCAATAAGCTTGGCCATAATAGTTTTCTGGATCACTTGAGAGAAGTGGGAATACAGTACATTGCAATGGTTCCATTTTCCTCTTTCATGGAGATCTCATGTGGTACCGCTTGGTGCCAGTTGCTCCTCAAAACGGTGGCACTTATATGGAATCTCTCAAGGCTCCATTGCATTTCCAATGCTTTTTGACATTGGGAGAGGTCATCAAGAATTTTCATCTTTATTTCCCTATGTCGTCTGTCTTAGGTATTAGCTTAGGTATTAGTAAATGTCCATCTTCTAGCAATAATAGGATTAATGAAAGATAATAGTTGAAACAGTAGTGTTTAAACAAAGTGCAATTTCAGCAACACATCACTGGTTGGCCTGATGGATGCTTATTATGAAGGATCATGATCTGGTGGCTGGGACGGGTTCTCTTTTTCTGGATAGGTTATATTCCCCAGAAAAAAATAGGTACACAGTTTGAGAATGCTTTTGGACACTGGTCTCATCCTGCTTTTCAAGATGAGACTAAGACTTTATCACCAATCATGACTGTCACAACCTCAGTTGTGTCAATTCCATGAAGAGAATTACCTCAGGCAAGGTTACACATATATTCAGATATGTTTTACTGTATGCTGCAGCAGCATGTATTACCACCACATGTCCTATAGAAGTCTTTCCATGTAATACAGAAAATTCAACTGAAAACATGATTGATTTTTAGAGAAACTTGGGGAAGCTTTATTATAATTCCTGTTTTTCTGCTATTACCTTGGCTTTCCAGAGATTTGGGGGCAAAAAATAAAGTGCTAGTTATTACTTTTAAAACCCTAGGTCCGTCCCCAGCCCTCTCTGCTGGCAAGCGTGCCGTCGCCCCAGGTCAGATCTCTGTGGCAAGCTTCTGTTTCCTTGCAAACGACGAAACAGAAGCTCACGAAAGAAAAAGATCTTACCTCTTGCTGCGCTGCCGGTGTTGGGATGCCCCGCCTCCCGCCAGGCAGCTGGTCTTCAGGTCTCTGCTGCGCATGTGCGCATGTCCACGCATGCCTGCGCATGCACATGCACACTTGCACATGTCCATGCGTACATGCGTTCATGCACGCGCGCACCTTTCAGTTTGGGCGTGCGTGCAGTTTGGGCACTTGGTGTCTAAAAGGTTCGCCATCGCTGCCCTAGGTAGTTAGGCGTAACTTATCTAGGAAAATGCTTTAGTTTACATGATCCCCATGCATGTGAACATTGCCAAATGAAGTTCTTCAAGTGTGACCAGGTCGTCCCATCAACTTGGGATGAGGATTTCTCAGACCCTGGTTTGCAGAAGACATGCCTGGTAGGCAGCAAATGTGTGTCTTCTTTAGATGCCTTCAAGAGACCCGCAGACACACATCATTTTTTCTGGATTTTATCACCTTTAGTCCTTTTAATATGGTGTTTACACTAATTTTATTCTATTTGGTTTTATTTTTAAATGGTATAAAAATTAATGTAAACTAACCTGAACTATTTAGGGAGCGCAGTATGAAAATGAAAAAAAGTGACAAAAATACATATATAAGTTATGGTCAACTTATGACCACAATTGAGCCCAAGAATTCTGTTGTTAAGTGAGACATTTGTTAAGTGAGTTTTGCCCTGTTTCACAACCTTTCTTTCAGTTGTTAAGTGAATCATGCAGTTGATAAGTTAGTAATCTGGTTGTTAAGTGAATCTGGCATTGATTTTGCTTGTCAGGTGGTCCTAAAAGGGGATCACATGACCTTGGGACACTGCAGCCATCATAAATATGAACCAGTTGCTAAGCATCTGAATTTTGATCATATCATCATGAGAATGCTGCAAAGCTTGTAACTATGATAACAGTCATAAGTCACTTTTTTTGGTGCTGTTGTAACTTTGAACGGTTACTAAATGAACTGTTGTAAGTCGAGAACTACCTATATTGAGCTAAGTAGAAAAGTGGCTTCAATAGGGACTGAGGGAAATCTAAGTCTGATACTTTTTTAGTGTAGGGATTACATTTACAGGAGCAGGTCATTCCTGAATATCAGTTGCTAAGGGAAAACATCTAGGAAGGGTTTGTTGTGACCCAGCACGTCAAGCCCCCAGGAAAATGACACACACACACTGTTTGCAAAACAAATCAGACTTTACTACTAATCATGCAGCTTAGTAGTAAGTTTGTTACAGGTTTTTCACCATAGTTCTTGTTGAAAATCACAGAACACTTAGCTTTTCTGAAACCTTAAATAGTCTTAGGGCGTGGCCCATCAGACTGCAGGTTTACAGGTGAGACCTCCTCCTGCAGAGCCACTCTTGCCTGCTAGCTGCCCTGCATGCCCTAGCATCAATCAGAGGCTCCTCCTCTCCACTTGAGTCACTCCTCTCCTTCTGGGGAGGTGCAGAAGGCCCTGGTTGGTTATCGTCCTCTGGCACTGCGTTCTCCTCGGTCTCGGACTCAGGTGCCGGAGATACAGGATGATATTGCCACCCCATGGTCGGTTCTTGGTCTTCCGGATCCATGAGCAGCTGCGCGGGACTCGGGCAAGCCACAACAGGGTTGATGTTGATCACCCTACTGATGGGCTTCCTGAAGGCACCAGGTAAGCTGCTGATGGAAAAGGCTTTTCATCTGACTATTCCATCACATGCCGCCATGAATCTCATTTTATTTCTATAACAAGGCTTCGTTCTTTATTCTCAGCATTTTGCTGAGTTGATTAATATCCCTTCTAGTAAAGGACTGTCCTTCCATACTTGGTCACTCTAGCTGGGAAGAGAGAAGGTAGTTTCTACCTGCAGATCCCTAGAATCTCTCATTTTATTACCGGTAGAAGCAATATTAATATCCTATTTGAAGGCTCTTCTGCTTTGTCTGCTGTTTTTATTTTTAAAAAGACTCACAGTATATCAACCAATGACAGTGTTCAAAACAGTATAATAATGAAGTTTAAAAGGTGTGGGGGAAAGAAATACAATTTAGCATGAGGAAATGTGTTTGAAATCTTTAGATGGGTGTGAAGTTGTAAATATCTGTTCAGTATTTCTGCTCAAAAAGATGACACAATTTTTACAAACTATTTTACTGGTTTAGTTAAAAACTGAGATCAAATTTGAACAAAACAATCCTTAGATTTAAAAAATTCTTTTCTTCTTATATAACTTTATTGATTTTCAAAAAACAGAGTTTTAAAGATAAACATAAAAAAGATTTGAAATAAAAAAAAGCTCAGAAAAAGTGCAAAAAAGAAAGCAAAATAGAAAAACAATGACTTCCAATTTTCTTTGGTACCGATATAAGTAAAAAAATGTGTCAAACTTTTACTCTAAGATTAACATTTCTCTACATTGTTTCCATAATGCCATATAGTTCTAATCATCAAATCCCCAAAACAACTTTTCATTTCTTTCAGTTTCTTGCAAAAAAATCCAAAAATGGTTTCCAAGTAGAAATAAAATTTGTCAAAGTATTTTCTTTCATCAAGTCTGCCAATTTCATCATTTCTGTCAATTCCACCAACTTCACTCTCCATTCTTCCCATTGTACATATTTGTAAATCTTTCCACCTTTGAGCATATAAAACATTTGCTGCAATTATCATATATAATAGCAAAGTTCCATAAAATGTCTCCATTTGCTTGTCCATTAAGCCAAAATGAAACACCACTGATTTCAATTGTACATATATTTTTAAAATCTACTGCATCAAAGTACATACTTGATCCCAATATTCTAACTTTTTCACATCTCCACTAAAGATGAAAAAAATGTTCCCTCAGTCTCATTCGTCAAGACTCTGTGCTGTTGTGTTAATTTTTCAGCCAATGCTATTAACTCTACTTCTTAATGCCATCGATTCAAGGAAAGTAAATAAAATAACAAGATTGAGAGGAACCACAGAATTTTTCAAATCTGCCCCATGCTCGATGCAGGATTTGCTAAACCACACTAAGTAAAAGTGTCCTTTTTATTTTGCTATTTGTAAAACTGGCACCTAATAAAAACAAGTGAATTAATTTATTATGTTGCAAAGTTAGACAGATCTTGGGGAATATTCCAAAGAAAGCCACGCTAGAATTAATTAATAAGAGTTGTGGCAGAATATCTGCAAACAATTCAGCAAAAACGGGTAACCAAGTGGACTATTAAATATGGTAATACTATACGTTCTATTTTGATTCCAGTCCCTCCAATACAACTCAGAAGTTTTGAAGGCCAGTATGTCCTCTTTTAGAAAATTAAGAATGATAACAGTTGGAAATATGATTTTTTCATCAAACCCCATTTTAAGTATTGGTCCAATTCTTTGTGCCGCTGTTTATGAAAGACTGAGTCAAGGTAGGACACATATGAAGTATGGTAGAGCAGCTGGCGGAACCACTGAAAACTGCCTGAGAGGACAAATGGAAAGAACAGAGCTTTTTGGCCTTGAGATAAAATGGCTGAAAGCAAGAGCTTTACTATCTATCTATCTATCTATCTATCTATCTATCTATCTATCTATCTCCTGCCTTTACTCCTATTTTCCCCACAACAACAATCCTGTGAGGTGGGTCGGGCTAAGAGAAAGTGACTGGCCCAAGATCATCCAGCTGGCTTTCTTGCCTAAAGCAAGACTAGAACTTACAACCTCGTAGTTTAAATACTGGTACCTTAACCACTAGACCAAACTGGTGTGTGTGTGTGTGTGTGTGTGTGTGTTTAAAATATCAAGATGGCAGCCATGACATCTTGATTGAAATCCTGTCCCCCTTTTATGTGTGTGGTGCATGCAATGCTTGTATAAAAAGGGGCCTGGCCTTTACCAATCTTGATTATTTTTTTTTACCTTGTGAACCAAAACGAAATATAAAGTCAGACCCAGCCAGCACAACCCAAATACAGGGAATTATGGGACTTATAGGCTAAAATACCTGGAAAACATCAAGTACCCAAATTCTGCTCTACGATGCAGTTTATTCTAATTCTATTAAAAATGTTATTTATTAGTCTTCCCTTTTCTTAAAAACAAAAGAAAAAGATAAGATTTGTGAGACAATATTGGGGTTGCTGAATTCAGAAAAAGAAAAATCAAATAAGGCACTGGTCATTCAGGATGCAAAAGGACATATTGAATCTGTGCAACTGATTTCATAAATGTGAAAAACGGCCATAAGTTGCTTTTTCCAGTGCCGTTGTAACTTCGAATGGTCACCAAACAAACTTGTAAATCGAGGACTACCTGTATGTTCTGCCTGACTGCTGAGGAATTAAGAATGCTGAATTTATACTGGAATGATGGGGAGAAGGAAGAAATTATGCTATAATTTCTCATATGATTATGCTGTCTGGGGAATTCTGGGAGTTGAAGTCCACATGACTTCAAGCTGCTAAGATTGAGAGGCATTGTTCTAGAGGCTTCCTCAAATAACACACCACATGGCTTAATTATATTGAAATGATTAGTACATTACATTAGGTGATTACATTAGACACACACTGCAGTGACATAACAGTTTAATTAACTTCATCTTGACTTGTATTTATTGAAGAAATATCAACCAGCGCTAGATATAAAGGAGGAAGAGCAAGAGAAACGTACCTTCCCCTGCTAAAATTTAGAGTCCCTTGGGAGTTGGGCGGCATACAAATTTAATAAATAATAATAATAATAATAATAATCTTCAAAATACAGGAAAAGAAAGTATCAATGGTGTGATTTCTACCTGGTTTTTGCTTTTCAAAGGTATGGAATTTTTCTAAGGGAAAAATGGGGAGGGACTAACTCCAATGTTTTTTCCCCCTAAGATAAACTACCTAACAATTGCTCAGGCTGAACGCAATAGAGCATGTTTCCTTTCTCGAACATATTTGCTTATTTCTCAAATTATATGCCATTTCAATCACAAAATGACTTTAGCAATAGCAATAGCACTTAGACTTATATACCGCTTTACAGTGCTTTACAGCCCTCTCTAAGCGGTTCACATATTGAGTCAGCATATTGCCCCCAACAATTTGGGTCCTCATTTTACCCACCTCGGAAGGATGGAAGGCTGAGTCAACCTTGAGCCTGGTGAGATTTGAACCGCCCAAATTGCAGTCAGCCAGCAGTCAGCAGAAGTAGCCTGCAGTACTGCACTCTAACCACTGCACCACCGTAGAGGTACAGATAGTCCTTGACTTACGGCAGGTCACTTAGTGACTGTTCAAAGTTACAACAGACCTCCCTGAGGGTAGTTATGACCCAGATTTGAAGTGCTGATGGTCACTTTCCCTTGTAGTCATGTGACTGCTAGGCCACATTTATAACCGTTTACAATGTCCTACCGTCACGTGACCGAGCTTTACCGAGTTTTTGCTGAAAACTGGCATTTATTTCTGTTTTTTGGCAAAACTGCCGCATAGTGAAACATGGGTCTGTTTAATGACCAAGGCATTTACTTAATGGCTGCCACAAAAAAGGTAATAAAATTAGGTCATCATATGGATGACCTGAGTTACGACCATCACGAGTTATGACCATGATGGACAGGCTCCATTATGGTCATAACTTGGGAACTAACTGTAAGTGGCTTACACAACTGGATTAAAATATCAAGTAAAAATAACAATCAGAATCAACACAATGTTCAAATATTAGGAATAGTCAATATTTTAGTAGTAACCAGGGGTGAAATCCAGCAGGTTCTGACAGGTTCTGGAGAACCGGTAGCGGAAATTTTGAGTAGTTCGGAGAACCAGTAGCGGAAATTTTGAGTAGTTTGGAGAACCGGCAAATACCACCTCTGGCTGGCCCCAGAGTGGGGTGGGAATGGAGATTTTGCAATATCCTTCCCCCAGGAGTGGGGAGGGAATGGGGATTTTGCAGTATCCTTCCCCTGGAATGGGGTGGGAATGGAGATTTTGCAGTATCCTTCCCCTGCCACGCCCACCAAGCCACGCCCACCAAGCCACGCCCACAGAACCAGTAGTAAAAAAAATTGGATTTCACCACTGGTAGTAATCAAAGGCTGCTCGTAACTTTGTGGGGGAGTGAAGGCTACAAAAGGCAAAAAGTTTGAATCTTACAGATGGGCAGTACAGTCTTGTGGGGGGGGTGTTGTTATAGCTATTTCAGGGCATACACTACAGTTTCCTTGTGGGCCTCAATTCAAACTAGCCAGGAAATCTGCTGCCATTTTTCATTAATTATAATCAGGTTTCTGACAATATAAAAGCAGAAATCAAGGGCTGTTTTGGACAGAGGCTCCAGTTGCCCACTCTTGTGCTAAACCACATGATCTATCTGTACAGTATATGGATTAGCATGTTGTGTGAGTGCAGCCACAAGGATCTGTCAGGCATGGATAAGGATTGGTATGTTGCGCAAATCTAACCAAATGGAATTTTATTCCATAAACCATGGTTAGGCATCAGGTGTGGGTTCCAACTTACCTTGCTGCCGGTTCGCTCCCTCCCGCGCCACGTGGGCGCACTGCATGGGTGCGCTGCATGGGCATGCTGCGTGGGCGCTCCACGTGGGCGCTCTGCGTGGGTGCGTGCGCGCTTTGCACGCGCTTCATGCGCACGTGCATGCGCAGTAACAAAAAAACTGAAAAAAATAATAAAAAAAATAAAGCCAAAAAAAAGATGGCGACCGCATGCACAGTGCCGGAAGTCAGCTTCCACGCATGCTCAGAAGGAAAAAATAAAATTAAAAAAAATTAAAAAAAATAAAAATAAAAAAAATTCAAAAATTTTTTTTAAAAAAAGATGGCAGCCCCCACGGACCGCCACCGACCAATCCGGTTCGGTGATGTCATCGTGACATCACCAGCGGGCTGCTACCGGTTCAGGAGAACCGGTCCGAACCGGGAGGAACCCACCCCTGTTAGGCATCCATAGTGTCATGCAATATGTGAAGCTGATGGGAACCCTAGAAAAACCATATAGACATGTGAAATGGCTAAGGACTTTTGAGTTTATCAGGAAAGAGGAATACAGAGTCATGTTCTGTTTATTTTTTTCAACATCCAATAGGCTGCTATTTGTCGGTAGCTTGAAAATATTCATGTAGGATAAACATCAAGTTTACGCCACCGTGTGGTGTGAGTTTTCAGCTTAAAAGTTTAATGAAGGAGCGCGGTGCTCACGAGGTTAGAACACTGGGTTGGCGATTGTCAGGCTTGCGTTCGAGACCCATTGCTGCTACAGGGTGGGATGAGCTCCTGTCACACGTTCCAGCTCCTGCCAACCCAGTGGTTCAAAAGCAGTGACCATGAGTAGATTAATGGGTACCACTTCAATGGGCAACTTCACGGAGACATGAAAGGAGCCCCCAGCTGGGTGTCCCCCGGGCAACGATGTTGTCATCAGCAAATCCTTTCCTCACAGAAGCACTTCGGTGCTTCTGGCACTGAAGTATTAGTATTAAAGGGGTTAACAAACTCAAGGAGAAAAAGAGATCCATTATTATCTACTAGTTCCAAAGGAATTTGAAGCCTTCATAACTAGGGGCAATCAACCACTAGATTGCAGTTGCTGGGGGAAATGATAGGGAAGAGATGCTGCCTTCATATTTTCTATGTAGGTATCTGATTGACTGTTGTGAAACTGGACTGGAGGGACCCTTGCTCTGCTCTAGCAGGACTTCTCTCAGTTTCTCTAGGTTGACGAGATTTCTTTTGCTCTTCCAGTGACAGGCCGAGCCAGTGAGGAAATGGTTGCTGACTGTGGCTGAATCCACAGCTGCCAGAATATGCAGCCCAGGGGCCTTCCTGGCAGTGCAAAGGCAGCGGACTGCGCCAAGGAGCTGATCACCACGTTGTACACGGGGGTTGTGGCCGGGAGGCATGGTGACAACTTTCAAGATTGCCGTGCTGGGTGCTCAAGGGGTCGGGAAGAGTGCCATTGTCCGCCAGTTCCTGTACAACGAGTTCAGCGAGGTCTGTGTCCCCACCAAGGCCCGCCGTGTCTACCTACCTGCCGTGGTCATGAATGGCCATGTTCACGACCTTCAGATCATGGACTTCCCGCCTATCGGCTCTTTCCCTGTAAATACCCTGCAGGTAGGTGTACATCCCACCTGTCAGACTTCAAAAAGGATACTCTCACTGCCAGCTATAGGTTGCTCTGAATGAGGTGGGCAGTGTCAGCATCCGAGGTCTTCCAGGTGGCTGCTCCTGTAAGTGGAGAGTTCAGAAGAAGACTACGCCCAGTCTTCCGGAAGTAGATTGAAAGATCCGTGGAGATACTCTGCATTTCCATGGAGAAAAGATTAGAGTGAGTAGTGTGGGGTATACATGCTGCCCGGGGGAGGAAAATTCTCCATCCACTCTTACACCCCCTCTTAGAACATATCCTTGGCTATGTATGCTAGGAAAATAAATAGGGCTGCAGAAAAACGTGTTTAGCAGATTGAGTTCTAAGTTTTTTTTATCTTTGCATTAATTCTTTGGTTTTTCTTTGGGCTTGTTTAATCGGAAAATTAAGGCTGATAAACTCAAGCTGAAGTGGATAATCAGTTAGGTTTTCACAACTGATTGAGTGCAGTTACTTTAACCCTGTAGATGATCTGTGCTGTGCCTGATCTGGGTTCATTCTAACATCTAAATCTAACATCTGGATCATAGACTTTTTAATAATTTTTCACAATGCACTAATCGCTCTAATGGTCCAGTTAAGTATTTTGTGAAGGCCACTGAGTAATACCTATTGGTCCAAATAATTCCATTGTCTCTTTTCATGAGAAGGAAATATCTATAGCAGGAAAAACTCCAGCAAAAAAACTCCCCAATCCTTTTCACTGTTAAAACTGGGGAATAACTCAGGATATTCTAAACAGATGTTTGACCACTCAGCTGTCATCTGTTTGTCTGCCTAGTGACCTCCAGAAGATATCATACCTGCAATTTCAATAGCAATCTTGGTTGATCCAATATTAAAACTATCCAAATTTAGCAAATTGTGTGAATGCTGGTGACATGGTTAAGCATGTTATCTGAACATAGCCATTTAGTAAATCCTTATAAAAATGTACTCCTCTCTGAGAGGATCTGTCTAGGTTTGTTGCTAAAAGTTGACATCAACTTGATAGCACATAATCCATCAGTTGATAGCTGTATGATAAAGGCCATTATGGTCATTCTCTAAATCCAGGAGAGGTAGGAAAGGGTGGAGAAAAGCAGTGAGTTCACAATTAAGCATGGAGGGTCAGTGAGGGTCATCCAGATCAATGTTCTTAGCTACCACTGTCCAGCACGGTTCATTTATCTGGGTTTGGTAACAGAGTATCCAGTGTACTGTTTTTTAGCTGGCATATTTTGCTTTACATCAAACATAGAGAACCTGTGGCTCTCCACATGATCCTGATTTATATTCACAGCATTAACCATTGATCAAGCTGGCTAAAGGTCCTGGGAATTGTATCTGAGCAACATTCTTTCAATCAGCCATACTTTGTGGGGACCTTGATGCTCTCTGAGCTTGATAGTTTTCTTGCAGTCGTTTCATTACCACACTAGGTAACATCATCAGTTAGCCTAATTACCTTGCATTGATACCTAGTTAACTTGTACTGATGATGTTACCTAGTTGGGTAATGAAACATCTGCAAGAAAACTACCAAGCTCATAGAGCACCAAGGACCCCACAGTTCAACCCTGCGCTATAAATTTTCTATCAGCCATACTTTGTATGGCTATTTGGTTTTCTATTGATTATAGACAAACCTGAAGGACTTTTAATGAATTTGATAGGAAATATTAGGTTAATATCGCTCAAGAAAAACTGTCTATAGTCTTTTATATGGCAGATGGATGAGCAGCAGCAAGGTGAATGGACTAAGTCACAATGTCTATGAATGCACAGTTGGAAAATCTGCAAAACCAGGTTAGGGACAGATCGTCATGGAGAAAATCTATGTGGTTTCTTGGAGTCAAAAGCAATTTGATGGCACATAATCAAATAATAATTTAACCAATAAAATCAACATTGATCATTTTCATTCAATCCTTTGCAGGATATAAACTGATCTCTACAGTGATCCATTTTAGCATCTTTGTGAGTTATAGTCGAGCCGCCTTAGCAGAATCCTATGCATGCTTATTCAGTAGTTTCAGTGACTCTTGCTCTTTGAAAAAGTGTATACAGCACTGTAGGTTATAATAAGGCTCTTTTCGTACATTCTTAGTTTAATCTATAGTGTTGTGTGCAGCAAGCTTAACAAGTCCAGCAGCAGCTTCATTATCATAAAACACTAAGTTTGATAGCCTAACTTTTTATTGTTTTATTGTGGCTTTGCATGATAAGGGAACTGGATTATTCATTGTATTGTGCACGTTAAACAGACTGAGCATATTACATGAAGCCAAGCTCATGAAGCCACAAGGAACAATATGGATTTCCCATTGCATTTTAACATTTACTCTGCCTGCTCAGAGATGTGGAATGCTCTTGAAGGGTCCACAGTGCAATACAAATTAGAGCCGCGGTGGCGCAGTGGTTAGAGTGCAGTATTGCAGGCTACTTCTGCTGATCACCGGCTGCCAGCAGTTTGGCAGATCGAATCTCACCAGGCTCAAGGTTGACTCAGCCTTCCATCCTTCCGAGGTCGGTAAAAATGAGGACCCAGATTGTTGGGGGCAATATGCTGACTCTGTAAACCGCTAGGAGAGTGCTGTAAAGCACTATGAAGCGGTATATAAATCTAAGTGCTAAATTATTATTATTATTGTGGTGGTCATTTAATGGCAAGTGTTTTAAGTTTTAGTCTCATGGTCTAGCAGTTGCCTGCCTTTATAATTTTAAGATGATGCACCTGTTTTCTAGCTCTGCCATCACCCCTCATTAAATGCTGTCCCACTTTTTTTTAGGAGAATCTTGTTCCCTTTGTGCTTGCCATTTATCAAGCCACAATAATTAGAAATGCAACAGATGGCGATATCTCAGCATGGCTATACAGCAATAGGTGAAAATGCAGATGTGAAAAGCTTTGTCTCGTGCAATTTTAAAAGGTGGAAAAAGCAATCTCAGAAGAAACAGGGACAGAGTTTACCTTGACATTAGTTTATTTTGTCTTACTTATTAAAATGAAAAACAAATGTACAGTTCTTATATGGTATATATAAACACATTTTCAGAGGGAAGCTTGTGGGCATGTTTCAAAAATCTCAGAAGCTTGTGCTATGACATGCAGAGGAAGAACGGCTGGGTTTTTTTTGTAGAGAAGTCCCAAAGGAGCTTTTTTCAGGAGGCAACTGGACTTTCTTGGTTTTTCTTTTGAGGACCTTTTGCTTCTCATCCAAGAAGCTTCTGT
>QLTV01004426.1:1961596-2003200 GCA_003457575.1 Thermophis baileyi | reverse complement strand
CCATGTACAATTTAAATCTTCTCCTTCTCCTTCTCCTTCTCCTTCTCCTCCTCCTCTCCTCTGTTGCAGATCTGTTATCTTTTCTCTTATTCTTTCACCATCCTGAGGAAGTAATCTAGAAGTTATCCTTGCTGAAGCAAAATAATAATACCAAGAAACTAATAGAGTTCAATGACATAGACCTCTCATTGCATCTATTCCAAGAAATCAAAATACATTACAGGAGTAACATAGGTAAAACAAATTAGCTGCAGAAATATATATTATTATTATTATTATTATTATTATTGATGATTGATGATTGATGATGATGATGCCAAACCCAGTCTGAACATCTGGCTGACTATGTGGTTATATTATTATTATTATTATTTAAAAATATTTAAAATTATTATTATTTAAAAATATTTATGGTCACTGGCCATAGAAGGAAAAAAACTCCACCCACTCCTGTTTTAAACTTTAATGTGCAAATGATCTCCCACTTATCACCAGAACAGGAAGAAATGATGCAAAATTAGATAGTGTGAATACAGAAGCATTCTCACACCAACTGCTCCATTTCACAGGCTACAGAATTCCTTGCTTTTTGTCTCATGTTCCAATTAGTTGGCTGTAGAATTTTATGGTTTTATTTAAAGAACTGAAAGGCAGCCATTTCCTAGGTCTATATGTGAATTTTCTGACTTTGATCTCATCAGTTGTCTGCATCCTTCCTGGTTTCATGGTTAAATCTCAAAGGAAGACATTTCAAAGGGATTTCTAATGTGTTACTGTGTGTTCACGTGTGCTTTCTAATCAAAGCTCTACTTTCAATATTAAAGAACAGATCTGTCCTTGAGAAACTATTTAAAAATTTAGATTTTTCCTGGAAATTTTTGCAAAAACCATCTGTCTGTAAATTCTCTGCAGTGCCATAGACCAAATATTACCATGTTACATTTTAATATGAAAAAATAATTTTATTCAGGAAAGAATGAAGATCTTACAGAAGTGGACAGAATATCCCATCTCTTCCTGGTACTGCCTGTGCTAGTATCCAAGGAGCCCTGAGGTTCCTTTTACACCTTCTCATAGGTCCACAAATCAAAATTATTTGCCAAATATTGAAGATATTTGCAACAATTTAAACACTGTCACTCTTCTTATTACTATCTTTTATTTGTTAAAAGATATTGTTTTCATGAAAAAATAATTTATGTTAATATCTAATGGGCTTAATATTGTTCCTTTTACATGATTCAAAAATAAAAATGAATGCATTAGTTTAAATTTTAATACAGTAATTGTTGACAAATATAACCCATACAAACAAAAGCTCTTCAGGAGTCTTCTATAATTTTTGAAAATGGGACAGGATACCAAGAACAAAAAGTTTATGAAATAATGTCACCATATTTCAAGAAATAATAATTAAATCTACTCAGTACTTTGAACTGATGTTTACATATTTTGATCCAGAACTTTTCAGGTTAACAAGATTGTTGCTGCAGTCAGCAAGAGCTTAAATGAACATAAATTTAACATTCTCGAGTTCTGATTGAAAATTGCCTTTTTTAATCATTTTTTGTCAACGGTAATTTAGAGCTCTTTGGCAGATATTCTAGCACAATTCTGCCTGGCCCACTGAGGCCAAAATCAATCTAAGGAGAGCTTGTTAATGTGCTCACATAGGTGCAATCCACCACTAATTGATGATCTGAATAGATCAGGGTATCCCTGTTTAGCAAGAATCAATACAAATTATCCTGTACTGCCTTTTAGGAATTTAGGTACAGAAAACCCATGTCATTTTCCAAAATCATGGGTTCAATACCAGACCCAAATTCTCTGCTTTCAGTGAGAGGCCGGGAAACGATGTAGTGCAGAAATCGTACCATCTCTATGTTTGTCTATAATTTAAAAACACGGACTCCATTTTTAAAAATATAATCCAATGCAGTTGACATTTCAACATCAACCCCCTCACACGCTAAAACACAAAATTGTAGCTGAACAATATTGAACACCTACCCCAACATTTTTTAAAAAAAAAAGTATTTTAATCCCACAGTTTCAGAACTGAATTAGAAGTAGAAAAATGACAGCAGATCAGATATGAAACAGGAATATTGAATCACAGAGTTCCAGGGGCTCCAACCCAAATGTGCTTTAATTAGTTTTGCAAAAGTACAGAAAACCAACAGGGGCTTGAGAATAGTGGAATTCAGCAAACCTAATTCCCAGCCCTCTATAGAGGCATAAATGTCAAATCCAGGCTGGGTTTCCATAGCGCAATAAAACCTAATTCTGGCTCAAGGAAATACAATACTTGTGTTCAGATAGCATTGATATGCCCTCCCCAAACCATAATATGGTTTGACAAGAGGCAGTGGTTGGTTGGACCACAAATCCTATTGTAACAAAGTCTAGGAAGTTGTACAGACCCAACTCATGTTTCTGGGGATCGATGGCTATTAGCATTGGTTAACCTTGGTTATTAGCCTTGATTGTCATCTGCTGGGAGACTAGTCAGCTTCCTTGTGCAGTTGGTTCGCACTCTGAGAATAGACTGGTGGATTAGACCGGCCCTCAGTCTGATCCAACAGGGCACAGCTTATGTTCTTTGTATTCTAGTCCAACATTTAGGTGGAACACCTGAAGTCAATCAATAAAAATAGAGCTGGAAGGGACCTTGGAGGACTTCTAGTCCAACACCCTGCTCAAGCAGGAGACCCTATATCATTTCAGACAAGTGGCTGTCCAGTCTTTTCTTAAAAACCTCCAGTGATGAAGCACCCACAACTGCTGAAGGCAAGCTCTTTCACTGGCTAATTGTTCTCACTGTTAGGAAGTTTCTCCTTAATTCCAGGTTGCTTCTCTCCTTGATTAGTTTCCATCCATTGTTTCTTGTCTTGTTTCTTGTCTTGCCTTCTGGTGCTTTAGAAAATAATCTTTGTGGCAGCCCTTCAAATATTGGAATACTGTTATCATGTTACACCTAGTCCTTCTTTTCTCTAAACTAGCCATAACCAATTCCTGCAACCTTCCTTCATAATTTTTAGTCTCCAGGCCTTTAATCATCCTAGTTGCACTTCTTTGCACTTTTTCCAAAATCTCAACATCTTTTTTGTAAAGTCATTTATGTTAAAACTCACATCTACTTTGTCATTGTAACCACCTTTCATCATTCTTCTATCTTCTCTGGTCACCACGATGCCACTTCTTTCCATCTTCTTTTCCTTTCAAGAGGCCACCTCTTTCTCTCCCTCCTCCTGTTCTAAACCAAGGGCTCATCTGAGCTGAAGGGAGGTGGATCACTATAAGCTTATGTGCTTTAAATTGGAACAGTAAAGTTATTATATAAATGGATAAAAATGATACAATTCATATTTGCTGCATTGCATTCTTTTTGACAATGTGGCTTAAGGTCTTTGCATTCCATCAAAGGCTGGCTGTGCTTTTAGCAGATAGGAAGGACACCCACCTACTCTGGTTGGGGCCAGGAAAATGAATTCAAAGGAGGGCTCTGCTTAGAATCTCAAAAGCTGATAAAACCAGGATATCTCAGTTACCTTCGCCTTTGAATGACATGCTATACAACCTTAGAAACTTTAACATGTGTGGACTTCAACTCCCATAATTTGAAAGACTTGGTTTAGGCCTTTCTCGAAGTGATGCATATGCAAGAAAAAGAATAATTAACTATAGTGTCTTCTGCTATTGAAAGTAATAATGGTTACAGGCTTTAAAGGTTTCATCTTAGGCCCAGTACTCTTCAATATCTTCATAAATGACTTAGATCAGGGGTGTCAAATTCACGTCGTCACGACGGCATCACGTGATGTATTGGGACTTTTTCCCCCTTCGCTAAACCGGGCGTGGGCATGGCCAGCACGTGACAAATCTGGCCCGTGGGCCGGGAGTTTGACAGCCCTGACTTAGATGAAGGAATAGAAGGGGGAATTCATCAAATTTGCAGATGACACTAAGCTGGCAGGAATAGCCAACACTCTAGGCTCAAGATCCAGATGGATCTCGACAGACTTGAACATTGGGCCCTATCTAACCAAATGAAATTGAATGTAGAGAAAAGTAAAATCTTACACTTAGACAAGAAAAACCAAAAGTACACGTACAGGTTAGGTAAAACCTGGCTTAATAGCAGTAACTCTGAGAGGGATCTTGGAGTTCTAGTGGATAATCAATTAAATATGAGCCAGCAATGTGCTGTGGCACCCAAAAAAGCCAATGCAATCCTAAATTGCATTAACAGAGGGTTTGAATCAAGATCATGTGAGGTACTAGTACTGCTCTATAAAGCCTTAGTAAGGCCACACCTAGATTACTGTATCCATTTTGGCAGGAGTGAAATGCTCCTGGTTCGGGCGTGCCTGCCGGTCGTCGGAGAGCCGGTAGTGACGGCAGCGCGAGGCTTCGCCCACCCACCCGGATGCCGCCATTTGGGTTCTTTTACCCTCTGCGCATGTGCAGAACGCTTTGTACATGCGCAGAGGGTAAAAGAACCCAAATGGCGGCGTCCAGGCAGGTGGGCGAAGCCTCGCGCTGCCGTCGCTACCGGCTCTCCAACGACTGGCAGGCATGCCCAAACTGGGAGCATTTCACCCCTGCATTTTGGTCACCACAGTATAAAAAAGATGTTGAGATGCTAGAAAGAGCGCAGAGAAAAGCAACAAAGATGATTAGGGGCCTGGCGGCTAAAAGATATGAAGAATGGTTACAAGAACTGGGCATGGCTAGTCTAGTGAAGAAAAGGACCAGGGGTGATTTGATAGAAATATTCCAATATTTGAGGAGCTGTCACAGAGAGGAGGGAGTCAACCTATTTCCAAAGCACCTGAAGGCCAGACAAGGAACAATGGATGGAAACTGATCAAGGAGAGATTTAACCTAGAAATAAGGAGAAATTTTCTGACAGTGAGAACAATCAACCAATGGAACAGCTTGCCTTCAGAAGTTGTGGGTGTTTCATCACTGGAGGCTTTCAAGAAGAGACTAGACAGCTACCTGTCAGAAATGGTGTAGGGTCTCCTGCTTGAGCAGGGGGTTGGACTAGATGACCTCCAGGGTCCTTTCCAACTTTGTTATTCTAAGCTAAAAGATGATTAAACAAAACTCATATGAGGTAGTTGGTCAGGATGGCTTACAAAAACATTCTAATACGGTATATGAATTGGGCAAAGATAATAAATATTACAAATGATTTATTTTAAAAAATAAACTAAAGTATCATGGCTTAAACTATATTATATTAAACCTGGTAAGTAAGGGAGCAAGTCCCAAAATACAGTTTATCACTTGAGGCACAGTAACCCTTTATCAAGCCAACACATATAATCATAATTCTCAAGACCAATTATGCTTAATTTCAGAATCTGGGTTACAAAAATCATGTGTGCATTTTTCTCCTTGGCAATATGTTGTTGTTGCTGCTGCTGCTGTTGTGATGATGATGATGATGATGATGATGATTGATGATTGATGATGATATGCACAAAAATCCCAGTGAAATCCCAGCTGCCAGTTCTTTAACTAGTGTTGGCCTTCATTCACATCAAATCCTTCCCAAGAACCTAGGATATCATAAGATATTGGTATAATATACTGTATGGACGGTAATTGCCAGATGGAAATTTGTCAATGCACAGATGTTCCAAATGCTACTCAAGGCTTTTTATATGGCACCCAGTGAGTCAATAACCACTAGGACCACCAAAGCCTATTTATGCCATAATCTTTCAATTTTGACTTTCAAATCTTGATATCATGTGATCTTGTCCACTTCTTAGTCTTCTATTCCACTATCTCCTGGTATTGCTACATAAATTATACCCACTTTCTTATTTTCAGCCACAGTTAAATCTAGTGGGTTATGAGCTAACACTGAGTAAAATTCCATAATATTTTAACCTGCTCAGTTTCAACTATTTTTTCAACTCTGTTTCCACCAATTTTTTACTACTGGCACATGATGATTTTTACAAAAGTTTCAGTGAATCATATTGGTGACTGTGTTATGTGTTATCCTATATGATGACCATTCTTCTGTAGCAATTGCTGCCAATACAATCCTAAAATCCTTCTTCATTCCCACAGGGGAGTGCTGTTTTCTTGCAAAATCTTAAGTTTGCAGGGGAAGTTTGCTTCTTTGGTGTTAAAGATGGGTGAGGGGGCAAGCTAGGGAGATTGTAGATAACTTTAACAACCAATGAGGCTGAGTATAAGGAATCCTAACAATAAACATCCTATGAAACCGATGAGCCAAACTATTGGGGAAGAAAGGAAGGCCATACTTCTGTATGTCACATATGGAATTGAGAGGAATGCCCAGCTGTTTACCAAATGTTTTAGCAAATTAAAAAAAAAATGAAATGGAGCTTGTAAAAGACAAGCCCACAAAAAGGTAATATTAGGCTCAGGACATCATATAGGTTTAAAATGTATTGGGAACCTTGTTAGGAGAAAAAAATACATTGTAGAAGTGTAGGGCAATGCAAATGATTGTCAGCTGCTTGCTGTAATGCAGACCACCCAGTGAAAAAATGTATGAGAGGTTGATGAATCATACTGCAATAGCAACAATAACCATGATAACATGATAATTAAGAACTTGAAGGGTTTGTGAACAGGCTGTTGAGTGCTACTAGGCAAGTGGCTATATTGTATAATTCTTGAGGATCAAAACCAGTATATTTTTAGTTGGAAGAAGAATAAGTGAAAGATTGTATGATAAAATGCTGTAAGAATTTTCGACACAATATAATGATGGAACTGTAATACAATGGATGGATGACCTTGAGGGGAAGAGGTGCTGCCTAGGAAACAGGAAACAGAGTCCAAAATTATGGTTATAAGCCCTTGCAGTCATAAGTTGAGGCAATGAAGCATCACATGACTGGACCCAATTCTTTTGCCAATTTTACAGAAGTTGTTAAATGAACACCACAGTCATTAAGCAAACCCATTTTCCCCAATGGGTGTTGTTTTTGCTGGAAACTGGAAGTAAGCACTGGAAATCAGCAAAAACCCATAACAAATTTTTGTCCTGTGTCTGCGGTATGCAGCAAACAGTCATAAAGGTGAGCCAATTGCCAAGCGCCCAAAATGCGATCATGTGATGATAGAGGTGGGGTGCAGTTGTCACAACTTCAAAAAGAGGTCATAAGTAGCTCTTGGGAGGTCCGTCGTAACTTCAAACTGTTAAGTGACTGTTCATAAACTGAGGAACTACCTGCAACCTAAAACAGAATTTTTATAAAATGCTGTACCATTGGCATAGACTCCAGAAAAATTGTCTAGAACAGTGTTTCTCAACCTCAGCAGTTTTAAGATGTGTGGACTTCAACACCCAGAATTCCTTGACAATCATAGAGGGCAAATCTATGGAATTCTGGGAGTTGAAGTCCACACATTTTAAAACTGCTGAGGTTGAGAAACACTGGTCTAGAACAGGGGTGTCAAACTGGCGGCCTGTGGGCCAGATGCGTCACGTGCAGGCCATGCCCACCTCAGCTCCACGAAGGTGAAAAACATCCTGAAACATCATGTGACGACAACCTGACACGCCGAGTTTGACACCCGTGGTCTAGAATGCATAAAGGTGCTTCAAATTTATGTTGGAAATGTGAACAACATAAAGGGCCATTTTATCATGCCTGTGGACTGGTAAAAAAGCCAGAAATTTCTGGGTTGAAATATCTGTAATCAGTGGTGGGATTCCAATTCTTTTCCTACTGGTTCCAACATGCGTGCGCAGCACTCAAAGACCGCCCTCGGTGTCAGCGCTGGTGAGCTGAGTTGTTGTTTAGCTCAGCTGAGGCGCGGCAATCCGCTCTGCCGCGCGAATCAGCTGAGCTAAAAAACATGGGAATATAGGACAGGGAACGGCGGGGGCGGGAGGTCGGGGCCAGCCAGAGGTGGTATTTGCCAGTTCTCCGAACCGCTACCGGTTCGCCCAAACTGGTCCGAACCGGCTGAATACCACCTCTGCCTATAATGATACAAAAAAACTTTGATCATCAACAACCAGAACTTTTCTTGTTGGGATTAGTGGACAGTCAATTAGAAAAGAGCCACAGAAGATTATTTTTATGTAAGATACTTGCTGCAAGACTATTATGTTCAAAAATGGGAAGACTCTGAAATACCCAGGGTGGAGGAATGGTTAGTGAAGATGACAGAATAATAGAGATGGCAAAATTTGGTTAAAGAAAGATCAACAATTACATTTATGAGTGACTGGAAATTCCTTTGCTGAAAAAAGAGGAGGAAAATGAACTTATGAGTAATGGGTTTGATTATTAGAAAGGTTAGCTTATGGAAAGAAAGAAATTACGATGTAACTTGAGAGAGAGAGGTCAAAACATAAATGTATGTATAATCTAGATTGAAAGCTGCTTCTTTATATTTTCCTTTTCCTTTTCTATTTTTCCTTTTCACTACTTACTGTTTTTCTTTATTATCTTTATTTTTTTGTGGTTTTTCCTTTGGTAAAAAGTTCTTCAATTTCCCTCTTCTATTTTTGGTTTAAGAGATAGAGATCATAGAGATAGAAATAGAGAGACAGAGACAGAGATACACACACACACACACACACCTAAAATAACTAAAAGTTGTCATGGCCTTTAACTGGGCAAAATGGTGCATCATAGGGCAACAATTTTTGAACTAAGGTATCTCAAATGGGCTAACTTAAAGAATGTGTCCAAAACTAGGACCTATGACTCCCATATTTGGGGAGGTTTAGATGCTCCTGGATGCTGCTGGACCTGCTGTTGTGATTATGTCAAATGTATTTTCAACATGGGAGGGGGGGAGGAAGGAAGGAAGGAAGGAAGGAATGAAGGAAGGAAGGAAGGAAGGAAGGAAGGAAGGAAGGAAAGATTTCCCATGTTCCCTGCCAGATTTTCATAAGGAAACTCAATAGGGAAACAGTCAGGAAGTTGAAATTTGCTCCTATTCCCACTGCTTTTTTGCCCATCCTTAGTCATTCTTAGTTGCCTAGTAAGCTATAAAATATAGATCTTAATGTACTTATTTCCTGCATGGAGGAAAAAAATCCTTCTAAAAGTATCCATCTCATCCTACCCAATATAATAATCCTGGTATTTTTAACCATTGAAAATAATGGAGAAAAAAGGAGAGACCCTCATTAAAAATGAGAGTTGAAAGTATTTTCACCAGTTATTAGTACAAATGAGCTCTGTAGTACCATGTTTCCCCGAAAATAAGACCCTGTCTTATATTTTTTTGAATCCTGAAATAAGCGCTTGGCCTTATTGCCATGCACTCAAAATCCCGATTGGGCTTATTATTAGGGGATGTCTTATTTTGGGGGAAACAGGGTACATGAATAGAAATCTTACCCAGGAAATAAATGCAAACTAATTCTAAAAAAATGGAAGGGTATTTTTTTTAACCTTACATTCATTAAACTGAATAATTTCAAAACTAAGTAGTGGTGTGTCTGTTGGATTTTTGAACAACAGGTAACATATTCTCTACCATAAAACACAGAAGCAGCATGGTTCACACTTGTGAATTGCAATACAAGAATTAAACTCTAACCTGAATACTAATATGCTGACATATGCTAGGGTGTGATAAAATTATGATGTCAATTAATGTCAATCCCGCATTCTATGTCCTTCTTTTTGTTTTGTCCCTCTTTTTTAAAAAAAAAAATATTTATTAGGTTTTTTTCCTTTAAAAACAGCATATAAAAAAACATACAAAAAACACATAAGACAAACACAAATATAGTGACGTAACCACTTTTACAGCTTTTTCATAGTGTTTTCATAAATATTTACACTTTACAATATTGCTATTTTTGTTTTGACTATCACTATTACTTATACAATTCTATATTCAATGGGTTGAATCTCCTAATACGTTTTCAACGTCTGTTTCTTCCATTTTGATTACATATGTGTCTATTTATTTACATAGGAAAAGGAAGTAAGAGCCTTTACAATTTCTTCATTGATAATCCTAATTTATAACCAAATTTGAAATTTTTTATTTTGTTTTAACCACTTATGCCATTTATCCCATGCTTCATAGAATTCTGTATCTTCTTTATCATGTATCTCCATTGTTAATGTGCACATCTCGGCACATTCTAGAATTTTTCTGACAACCATTGAAGATGTGGGGATGGTATCAGTTTTCCAGCTCTGTGCATAAACATTCCTGGCCGCGGTAGTTATATGTAGTATTATATATCTATCCTCTTTTTTTAATCTTTCCTCTAAAAATTCCCAACAAGAACAGCTCTGGCTTCAAATCGATCACCTGTTGTATGATTTCTTCCAACCAGTTTTTAATTTTATCCCAGTATAATTTAACTTTAGGGCACGTCCACCAAAGATGGTAATAAATCCCTTGCTCCTTATTACACTTCCAACATTTTGGAGACACCGTCGGGAACATTTTTGCCAATTGTGCCGGAGGTAAATGCCATCGGTAAAACATCTTGTAAATATTTTCCTTATATGATGCCGCCAAAGTCTATTTGTAGTTTACCTCCCAAATTTTGTCCCATTCTACCAAATTAATTATATATCCGAAGTTTTGTGCCCATGCAATCATTGTCCCCTTAACCACATCTTCTTCCAATTTATATTGTAATTGAAAGTTATATAATTTCGAAATCATTTTTTCTTCCGGGCCAAATAATATTTTATCTAATCCTTGTTCATTTTGAAATCCGAATTGTGTTATATCTTTCTTGTACCTTGATTGAATTTGTAGATAATGCCACCAATCCAGTTCTATTCCCATTGATTTGAGCTCTTGTTTTGTTTTAAGATTTTCTTTATCATCCAGGAGTTGTTTATACGTTACCATTTTTTTCTCATCTAGTAAGTTCGGGTAAATGATTGCTTCTACTGTCGATAACCATTTTGGAATTTTTCTGTAATGTTCGTTCTTGATTTTAAGCCAAATTTCTAACAGGGCTCCTCTTATGTAGTGTCTTTGGAAATAAGCATGTGTTTTGTGCTCCCCCCCCCCATATAAAGGCATGCCAGCCAATTTGGAGGTCGAATCCTTCTAATGTTAAGATCCTTTTATTTTTAAGAATGATCCAGTCCCTCAGCCAATTCAATGCAGCAGCTCGATAATAAGTTTCCCAATCAGGAAGTCCAAATCCACCTCTCTTTCTATTGTCCTGTAGTAATTTGGTTTTGATTCGCACCTTCTTTTTTTGACCATATAAATTTTAATACCATTTTGTTCAGTTCCGTGAAAAAGTTTTTCTTTAATTTTATTGGAGCAACCTGGAATAAAAACAGTATCTTGGGTAGAATATTCATTTTAATTACAGCTATTTTGCCCATTAATGATAATTGTAATTTTGACCAGGTATCCAAATTTTTGTGTATTTTCTGAGTCAGTTTAGTATAGTTATCTTCTTTTATCGAGCTACATTTTGCCGTGAACCATAGACCTAGATATTTCACTTTTTTTTACTGTTTTGATACCCAGTGCTTTTTCCAAATTCCTATTTTGTTTTTCTGTTAAATTTTTCGTTATTATTTTTGTTTTTTCTTTATTTATCTTTAGTCCCGCAACCTTTCCAAATTTCTCGCTCTCTCTAATTAAAATTGGTCCCGTCTCCAAGGGGTCTTCCATAATGTATGCCATGTCATCAGCGAAGGCCTGCACTTTATATTCCTCCTTCCTTATTTTTAGTCCTTTTATTTCTTGATTATTTCTTATTGATCTTAACAGTGTTTCTAATGCTAATATAAATAATAGTGGGGATAGAGGACAGCCCTGACGTACTCCTTTCATTATGTTTACTTTTTCTGTTAGTTCATTATTTACTAATATTTTTGCGGATTGTTTTGTATATATAGCTTTGATTAATCTGGAAAATCTTCCACCAAATTCCATCTTTTACAATTGCATTATGAGAAATTGCCAGTCCAAGTTATCGAATGCTTTTTGAGCATCGATAAATATTAGTGCTAGTTGTTTTTCTATATGTAAGTCATAATATTCCAAGGTGTTTAATATGATTCTAGTATTATTTCTTATCTGTCTATTTGGCAAGAATCCATTCTGATCTGAATGAATTAATTGGTTGAGTATTTTTTTTAACCTTTCAGCAATAATTGTTACAAATATCTTATAATCGGTATTTAATAATGATATCGGTCTATAATTCTTGATTAATTGTTTATCTGTAACTTCTTTTGATATTAATGTTATATATGCCTCCTTCCAAGATTCCGGTATTCTTGCCTTCTCCATTGCCTCATTATACATGTCTAGCATTGTCATTTCTAATGACTTCTGAAGTTTTTTGTAAATCTCTGAGTCTATTCCGTCCTGTCCAGGGGTTTTATTATTTTTTTGTTTATTGATGGTATTTCTAATTTCTGTTATTGTTATTTTGTTATTTAGCATGGTTTTATTCTCCTCCGACACAATTGGCAAGTTCCTTTCTTCCAAATAATCCTTGATCTCTTCCTCTTTAGTCTCTCCCCTCTTGTATAGTTCAGTAAAAAAACTCTGAACAATGGCTTTTTTCTCTTCAGACCTGCTGTGTACTTTCCCATTCTCGTCTTGTAACTGATCAATTATTCTCTCTGCCCTCTCTTTTCTAAGTTTGTATGCCAGCCATCTTCCTGGTTTGTTTGCAAATTCAAAGTAATTTTGTTTTGATGCTTTAATTTTTCGTGCCATTTCCTCTTGGGTTGTCAGATTAATTTTATGTTTGGTTATAGTTAATTCCTCCTTGGCTTTACTATCTTTTGGGTCTTTCTGCAGGTTATTCTCTAATTCTTTAAGTTTTATATATAATATATCTTATTTATTCTTCTTCTCTTTGTTATGTTTTGCTAGATAAGCTATCGTTAACCCTCTAATATAAGCCTTTGTAGTATCCCACAGATTTTGTGCCGAAGTTTGATCCTTGGTGTTAACCTTAAAAAAATATTTTAGTTCTTTCTCCATCATTTGTATGTAATTCTTTTCCTTTACTATTCTTTGGTCTAATGACCATCTCATTTTCTTTCTCTTATTTTGCCCTTTCCATTTTATTATCAACGGGTTATGATCCGCCCAGGCATTTGGTACTATTTCTAATTCTGCTAATTCGTTAATTAGTTCCAGATTCATCCAGGCCATATCGATCCTAGACCAAGTTTTGTGTGGGTGGGAGAAAAATGTGTATTGCCTACTATCCAGATTTAAATGACGCCATCCATCCACCAAATTAAGTTCTTGTCTAATTTCATCGAATGATCCTGGCAGTTGTTGCCTTGTCTTTTTCTTGTTATTACTTTTATAATCTTTTCTCTTGTCTACCACGGCGTTATAGTCTCCAATTATACAAATGTTCTCCCACTGTAAATCTGTCAATTTTTTGTGTAGTTTAGAGTAAAAGGTTTTCTGATTTATGTTTGGAGCATAGATTACCACTAACGTTATTTTACCTATATCCCAAGGTTATTTCAACTATTAATATTCTGCCATCTTAATCGGTATATATAAGTTTTGGATTTAACCATTTTTTTATGTATACTGCCACCCCTCTTTTTTTTACTGTTGACAGAGCTGAATATAATTTACCTAATTTTGAATATTCCAGAATAGTGCCTTGTTCTCTTTTAATATGAACTTCCTGAAGACATGTGATATCTGGGTTCTGCTTTAAAAGTCTGAATAATATTTTCTTTCTTTTAATAGGGGAGTTCAATTCATTTATGTTCAATGATATCAAGTTTATTTCTCCTTCATCTCTTTTTTCACTTTGATAGTTCTTCTGGGCCTCCTTTCCTTGTCTCTGTCTGAGCTCTTGTTCTTGCCCCTTCCCTTTCATATCTATCTGTTGTCGTCCTCTCCCTCCTCTCCTGTACTATCATTTTCTCTTCTGAACTTTGTTCCTCCAGACTTTCTTTTTCTCCCTCATCTTTGCTATTCCTGTACTATCCTTTTCTCCTCTGATCTTTGTTCCTCCAGACTTTCTTTTTCTCCCTCATCCTTGCTATCTTGTTCTGCTTTACCTTTAATACATTATTCATAAAAATCCCTTGCCTCATCAATAGAAGTTATTCTAAATCTTTTTTCTAACATTGAGATTAACAAACCCTCTGGGATTAGCCATCTGAACGTTATTTTTTGTCTTATCAGTTGTGAGGATAAAAAATTGTATGCTCTTCTTTTGTCTCTTATTCTCCGTGGAATCTGTCTGAGAGTAATTATTTCTTTCCCTTTGTAGGTAAGTGGGTTCTCCCTTGTTTTGTTGTATATTTCATCTCTTATAGTTCTTTTTATAAACCTTATATGTACCTCCCTGGGCAGTTTATGTCTACGGGCATAATTAGTATGTAGCCTGTAGACCTCGTCTAGTTCGTCTAATATTTCCTGTTTGGTCTTATTTCTTACACTAGATATTATTTCTGCCATTATTTCTGGGAGATTCTCGTCCTTGTGTTCTGGTACATTCTGGAACCTTAAGAAGAATGCCGCTTTCTCTATTTCCAGATGGGAGATTGCTTCCTCAAGATCCCTATTTACCGTCTCTAATCTGTTCTCAGCTCCTTCCAACCTCTGGTCTATCTGCTCTGTTTTTTCCTCCATTGTTGTCATTCTCTGTTCATTGTTTGTTAATACTTCCCGAATTGTTCCCATTCTTTCATCTAATTTTTCCATTCGATCATCTACCTTTCTTATATCACCCTTCACTTCCCCCATATTTCCTCTCATTTCTTCATAATGTCTGTCCATTGATTCCTGCATTTTAACCATCGTTTCCTGTATCCACGATAATGTAGCCTGCATATTTTGTGGATTTGTACTGGCACCCGCTCTCTCTCCTGTCGTATTATCTATTGGACGTTGACCTGCGGGGGAAGGAGCTTTTGGGGTTAATTTCTTCCCTGTCTTAGTGATTGTTGTTGTTGTACTTGTCATTCTCAACATACCCCAAAATCTATTCCACTGTACCATACACAAGTTTTATCTATCTTCAATATTCCACTTTACTGGTCTGTATAAGTATTATCGCAAGTCTTTCACTTCTAATTCTGTAAATTACTATCTACAAACAATATTCCACTTAAATCTTTACTTTACTATAAACAGGGTTCTCTTTTCCTTGTATGATTATGATTAAGACTCTTCTACACAGACAAAAGAATTTACCTTTCACTAATGTCAATTAACAAATATAATATACAGGGTTATTCAAAAAGAATGAACCAATTTCATGACGCAATGCTTCAGTTCTCAAGCATCGTCATGTAATGAGTCAGTGACCATTTGAAAGAGGAGTTATCTAAGTTTTGAATGGCTGCCACAGGGGCGATGTAGTCGCGTCGTTCTTCCGGCAATGTTCAGTTGTTTGTTTACCCTCGGAATGGCGAGTCCTCAGGAAAAGGCATTCTGCGTTCTTGAGTTCGCGAAAACAAATTCGGTTGTCAAGGTGCAGCGTACTTTTCGAAGTCGATTTGACAAACCTATCTCGATATGCTCCAAAACTGGCTCTTCACTTCACTGCAAGCAGATTCGCGTGACTTCATTTTTCAACAAGATGGAGCACTGCCCCATTGGCACCTGATGGTTCGAGCTTTTTTAAATGAAAAAGTGCCCCAGCGATGGATTGGTCGGAAGGGGGTCCAAGACCTTGCTCTTTGTACTTGGCCTGCGAGATCCCCAGACCTAATCATGTGTGATTTTTTCTTGTGGGGATATGTAAAAGATCGCGTTTATGTTCCACCGCTACCCACTAACCTCGATGACCTTAAACTTCGAATAACAACAGCGATGAACTCAGTGGATTGTGATATGCTGATACGCGCCTGGGAGGAATTCTCTTATCACATTGATGTTGCCCGTGCTGCAGGTGGTGGCCCCATTGAACACTTGTAAGATAGGAAATAAAAGTTGATTGTGAGTAGAATACTTGTGACTTGGCTGGAGTTTTGTATTACTTTTCCTTAATAAAATATTGCGTCATGAAATCGGTTCATTCTTTTTGAATAACCCTGTATTATAGCAATACCAATATGTAGATAAATAAATTCAGTTGATATAAATAAGTCTGTATATATATATTTTAAATTATTAATTTAATCACCCATTTAATTACTTGCTCTGTCTCTGTAAGTCCTCCTTTTTTTTCCAAGATGTCTCCCAGCCGTTTCGTCTTGTCACCTTCCATTTTCTCTCAAGTCCTTTTCTTTGCCTTTCTCTTACTTTGTCTTACTTTCTTCACTTTCTACTAGTCCTCTTCGCATCAATCCTTGTCCAATTTGTCTTTTAGCTCATCTATCAATGCACTTTCCACAGTTCTTCACCAATTTCTTCACTCCAAAGTTCTTCACCAATTTCACCAATATTCTTTACTCCTGCTTCTCACCCTTGCCTCTGCCAAATCTCCATGTTCAAAATCCAAAGTCCATCGTCCACAATCCAAGATGTCTACTTCTGTCTATTTTGCACAGTCACTGTCACTATCACTTTAGTCTTTACTCCCAAACTCGGACCAGTCCTTCCTCTGTGCATACACCTTTTCCAGATCTACTCACAACCACAGGCAAAGTTACCCGACTAAAAATCAATTGTCAGCTCCGATGTCAAATTCCCTGAAATAGCCGCCGCTCGCGTTCTCCTCTTTTTCCTCTACGATTGCCGACTCCTTCTTTACCGTCTCTCGCTCCCACCGCGAAATCGCTGCTTCTCCCAGTTTAGAGTCTCACTTGCCTGTCAGTTTTCAATTTCGTCAATTTAACGATGCAACCCGGTTAATCCTTCGTTTTCACTCTCCACCGATTTTCATTGCTGCTTCACACTTTTTTTTCCTCCTTCATGAATCAGGCCGCCGCGTCTCTGGACCTGGCCATGACAGCCGGTTTCTTCTATGCCGGAATTGAGAGGTTCCTCCTATTACAACGGGGGATCACTCTTCTCCCCGCCACCCCTGGTGTATCCCCTCTATGATGGCTGCCCCTCCAGGGCTTCACTTCACCTCACCGGCCTCCAAACGTAGAAAATTGGACAGTGAGAACAGAGCTCTGTTCTCTCACTCCAGACTGCCGTGCCGACCCGGAAGTCTCCCCCTCTTTTATTGTAATGTTATACATCTTGATACATTGTATCATTCCAATGCAGATTTCAATGCAGTACTGTTTATGTAATATGATTAAAATTATTAACATTATTTATTTATTTCTGTTTATTTATTTAGAAAGCTTATAGTGGTGGAAACAAAAAGAGAAGAGTAAAAATACGATCAGTATGAATTGTAATTCATTATGTCAGTATTACAAACATAAGATTACTTGACTTTTCATCCAAAGTTAAGCATAGCATTAAAAAGAAATACTGCAATTCACATCAAAGGATTAGTTATAGCAGGGGTGTCACTCAAGGCCTGCGGACCGGATCCGGCCCATGGGATGCTTAGATCTGGCCCGCGAGGCTGCCCTGGAAACAGCGAAGGACCGGCCTGTTTTCAGCTGCGACGGCCTCCTGCAACTCTCTGCCAGTGAAAACGGAGCTCGGGGAGGCACATGTGGCCTTCCCGAGCCCCGTTTTCGCTGGCAGAGCACTCGAGCCACCACAGGCGCACCCAACACAAGTGATGTTGAGCTGGCCATGCCCACCCAGCCCCCCGAGGTCAAATAGAACCCTGATGCGGCCCTCAATGAAATCGAGTTTGACATCCCTGAGTTATAGTCTTAAGCTTAATACTGAGCAGGGGTGGGTTCCTCCTGGTTCGTACTGGGTCGCCCAAACTGGTAGCGAGGCGCTGGTGATGTCATGATGGCGTCGTGGACCCGCCTTGGTCGGTGCCGGTCCGTGGGCGACGCCATTTTTTTCCGGGAATTTTTGGCGGCTTTTTTACGTTTTGGGCTGTTTGTGCGCTGTCCTTTATTCTTCGCCCGAAGCACAGCTGAGCAGCTCCTCAGCTGTGTTTCGGGCAGATTATAGTCGCTGAGCATGCGCGCACACAGAATTGCACCGGGGGAGCGCGTGCGCGCGTAACCCTAAGCCACGCCCACAGAGTGGTAGCGGAAATTTTCGGAACCCACCCCTGATACTGAGGTCTCTATTGTACTGTTGTTTTTATTATCTGGGACTGAGCAGTTTTGAGAGAGGTCACTCTATACTTGTAGGCAACGCCAGTCCTACTGTTAAGTGATTGACTGATTGATTATTTGCCATCAGGTCAGTATTGATTCTTAGTCATCACATATCAGTAGATAGTTCTTCTCCAGGAAGATCTGTTCCCAACCTGGCCTTTCAGTTCTTCCAATGGTGCACCTGTCACTACTGTGATTAAATCCAGCCACCTTGCTGCTGGTTTTCCTTTTCTTCTACTTTTCCCAGCATTATGAACGTCTTTATACTGATATGACTTCACATTATGTGCCCAAAATAAGATAATGTAAAACTCTGCTAGAGAGAAGTTCCCTGAGGATAAGCCCCCAGAACACATTCAAAAGCTCGGAAGACAAAACCTCTGGTCCCCATGACTGACCCAGATTGGATCTTGCAACATTATCCTGGGACATGTACCGTATTTTTCGGAGTATAAGATGCACCTTTCCCCCTCCTAAAAGAGGGTGGAAATGTTGGTGCGTCTTATACACCGAATACAGCCATTTTTGGCCTCCCGAAGCCCCGCCCCCGCATCCCATTTTTGCAAAAATGGGGTGCGCAGAGGGTTTGGGAGGCCTGCAGAGTGCTCCTGGGGGCTGGGGGAAGGCAAAAATGCCTCAGTTTTTGCAAAAAACAGGCAAAAATGGGCCATTTTTAGCAAAAATGGGGGCATTTTTGCCTTCCCCCAGCCCCCAGAAGCACTCTGCAGGCCTCCCAAACCCTCTGCGTGCCCCGTTTTTCTGAAAAACGGGTCCGTTTTTGCAGAAAATGGGCCCGTTTTTGCAGAGAACGGGGCACACAGAGGGTTTGGAAGGCCTGCAGAGTGCTCCTGTGGGCCGGGGAGGACAAAAACTTTTTTTTCTTACTTACCTCTTCGAAATCTTGGTGCATCTTATATACTGGTGCGTCTTATAGTCTGAAAAATACGGTATATTGGCCTTCATTCATGATAATTTAAATTTGGTCATTTTGCCTCGAGTTACAATTTTGAAATGATTTGGTCTAGGATACATTTTTGGTTTTGTTTTTCTTGACTATCTGTAGTATTCTTAATCATCTTGAGCATTCTATCAAATTTCAAAATACATGAAAACTCTTTCTGTCCAAAACACTATCTTCAAAGTTCATTTTTTGCTAACCATTACTTAGATAATTCCAATCTTTGTAGCTATAGAAACACCCCAGCATCTGAATATCTTTTCCATGCCCTTCACAGGTATCCCACCAAGTGCTAGTCAGTGACATATTTCTTGATTATTGACTCTTTTATTTTTGGTTGTCCATTCTAAAAATCAGACACTACCTATCGCTTCAATATCACCATTGACAGTTCTAAGGCTAGTTGCTCTATTTTTTGTGACTAGTTTGGTCTTCTTTCTATTTAATTTTAGTTCCATTTTTAATCTGGATTTGGAGGGCTTCCTTTTCTGATTCTTTCTCGCTGTCCCGCCCCCCAGTATTTCTTGCTTGTTAAGAATCGATCAGAGCATTTGGATACTCAACAGGAGCAAACTTTCCCCACCCTTGATGCAAGCTGTGGGTATGTGGGTGGGCTGGGTGGTACCATTGGGTAGCTGTGTGCTGTGTGTTCCCTGATCTGTCCCTCTCTGTGTCTGTGTTGCAGGAGTGGGCGGACGTGTGCTGCCGAGGCCTCCGGAGTGTTCATGCCTACATCTTGGTCTATGACATCTGTTGTTTTGACAGCTTTGAGTATGTCAAAACCATTAGGCAGCAGATCCTAGAAACAAGGTAAAAATATGCCTCTGCTTCAACCCACCCTGGACTTGAGATCAGAGAAGGGAGGGGACCCAGATGTTAATGCCAGGAATTTTAGAAAGCAGCACAAATTCCCAGATAGCGAATGTGCAGTCCTTGTCAACCTCTTTCTGCTTGGAGTAACTCCACGGCTGGTAGTGAGCAGGATTAGGATATGGATCCTGTAAAAAGCAGGAATTCTCATTTAACAAAGTGAATGGAGGCAAGTAGAGTATGATACAAGGGCTCTTTAAAAAGTCACGGAAATCCCTCCAGGTGCTGTAAATGGTTGTCCACTGCTTTCAAGGAGCTCTTTAGGCTCAGCTTTGGTTGTTGGATGGGCAAAGAGAAGGATTGTACAACTTGAACATTGGGCCCTATCTAACAAAATGTACTTCAATAATGAAAAAAGTAAGGCTCTACATTTAGGCAAGAAAAACCAAATGTACAGGTATAGTATAGGTGGTACCTGGCTCAATAGTAGTAACTGCAAGAGGGATCTTGGAGTCCTAGTGGACAATCACTTAAATATGAGCCAGCAATGTGCTACAGCTGCCAAAAAAGCCAACACAGTTCTAGGCTGCGTAAACAAAGGGATAGAATCAAGATCACGTGAAGTGTTAATACCACTTTATAATGCCTTGGTAAGGCCACACTTGGAATACTGCATTCAGCTTTGGCCGCCACGATGTAAAAAAGATGTAGGATTAATTCATGATTATATCGCAATGCACAAAAGACACTCAAATCTTAGAGTGCAGAGAAGAGCAACAAAGATGATTAGGGGACTGGAGGCTAAAACATATAAAGAACGGTTGCTGGAAGTGGGTATGTCTAGTTTAATGAAAAGAAGGACCAGGGGAGACACGATAGCAGTGTTCCACTATCGAAGGGGCTGCCACAAAGAAGAGGGAGTCAACCTATTCTCCAAAGCACCTGAAGGCAGGGCAAGAAGCAATGGATGGAAACTAACCAAGGAGAGAAGCAACCTAGAACTAAGGAGAAATTTCCTGACAGTTAGAACAATTAATCAGTGGAACAACTTGCCCCCAGAAGTTGTGAATGCTCCAACATTGGAAGATTTTAAGAAGAGACTGGACAACCATTTATCTGAAATGATATAGGATTTCCTGCCTGATTAGTGGTTTGGACTAGAAGACCTCCAAGGTCCCTTCCAACTCTTGTTATTCTGTTATTAACTTTTTTTTCCAGTAGCAGAGCCCTTGCCTTGCTTATACCAAGACCTGTTTGTTGGGAATGTAAATTGGGTCAAGTCAATACTTTCTACCTCCCCAACTGCAGCTATTTCACTGTGCCCAAAGCATATGACTGACGGAACCACAGGCCATGCAGTCCACTTAACCTATAGTTCCAGGGATGGCCATCCTTTAGGGTGACCTCCCTACAATGATAATCTCAAACGAGACTTCATGTTACTTTCCCCAACACATTTCCAGTTATTGACTTTCGTGGATAAAATAGTTGAGGAAACAATTATCTTGGCCGATGTGATGAAAACAAAGGTTGGTTGGGTGGTTGGGTTGCAATGTTTTGTACCTGGGTCTTTCAGAGGTTTAGGAAGGAGTTGGTTGGGATTACAGTTTTCATAATTCCCATACTTTGTGGCCAGAAGGACATCTAGCCCTTCTATTGTTCCCCTTATTCTACCACCTTGGCTTGGGTTTTCAAACTCTTCACAAGACTTTTTCCTTTCTTGTTGCCAGAGTCATTGGAACCTCAGATACTCCCATCATCATTGTTGGGAACAAGCGGGACCTCCAGAAAGGCCGTGTCATCCCCCGCTGGAATGTCTCCAACCTTGTGAAGAAGACATGGAAGTGTG
The DNA here is from genome assembly GCA_003457575.1 of Thermophis baileyi. Lineage (NCBI taxonomy): Eukaryota > Metazoa > Chordata > Lepidosauria > Squamata > Dipsadidae > Thermophis > Thermophis baileyi. Next base: position 1,981,482 of record QLTV01004426.1, on the reverse strand, counting down.
GTTACATTGAGTGCTCAGCCAAATACAACTGGCATATCCTCTTGCTCTTCAGTGAACTTCTGAAGAGTGTGGGCTGCGCACGATGTAAGCACGTTCACACTGCCATCCGCTTCCAGGGGGCCCTGCGGAGGAACCGATGCACCATTATGTGAGACCTTAAGGACCTGCTATCCCCCCACCATCTCTGAGGGCAGCTTCTCCCCACTCGCCTGCCATGTGCATGGGAACCCCCCCCTTTTTTTTTTAAATCCGGATTCAGCTGGGGTAGAAGTTCATAACAAGGAAGCCACAGCCCTTAGCCTCATTGAGGCCAGCTGGTTTTTGATTTCTTTCTTGCTGATCCTTGAAGCAATGGATGTGTTGAGGAGGTTTGCTTCTTTACACATAGGAGTCCTTCCGGCTTGGATCATAGATCAGGAGGTGCTGAAAACTACAGATGGAGCAAAAATGCAGAAAGTCAACCTGAAGAAGGGGATGCATCTAGTTCACTCTCTTGCAGCCAGTATATTGATCTACCAAATGTGGGATTAGTTAATATTTTGTGAATAATGCAATTGAAATTAAGAGGAACAAAAGACCTCTTGATATAGAACTAGGAAGGCAGCCCAATGGGGATGGGCAATCTTTGGCCTTCCAGATTTTGCTAAACTGCAACTTAGCAGTCTTAACTGGTAATGCAACAAGATCATAATGCTGGATGTTCTAATTCAGCAACATCTAGAGGCCCACAGAGCATCCATTCTTATACCAGGTCAGCACTCCTGTAATGCAAGATGACTTGCATCCTGGCTCAGAACCATGGTGGGATATTTCAAGAGGAAAGAGGAGTATAGAATGAGTGGGTAAAAGAGTTGAACAAGTAAGCCAAGAAAAGCCAGCATAGATGGGACTGGTAAGGACTTAGTAAGGGTAACTGAAATGAAAGGATGGGATCTCTCAGGTCATATGTATGTTGAGATTGTAGATTCGCTTGATGTATTTTACAGTACATATTTATAGAGATAGGGGAAGCATTTCAGTCTGGACACAAAGTAAACTGGGTTTACCACTAAACTTCAGAAGTTCTGATGATGTGATAACATGAGTCCATGAGAGATAATCTGCTTATATTTACACATTTTTCCAGGCACACACAAACCATCCTTGTACACTTAAAAAAAATCAGAATATACACCTCTGGCTGCCCTGGTGTTGCTGAACTGCAACTCCCACAAGCCTCACTATTGTCCATGCTGACTGGAAGATGTAGATCAACTATGTGTTCCTGCCCTTGTTAAGACGTCTATCATTGGCCACGGTAGCAGAGGCTAATGGGCAATAAGGTTCAGCCACATGGTCACAGGTTTCAACCTTTGTCATAATAAATGATACAGCCTTGTTATTTTGATTACACTTGATACAACCATGGTGCACAAGTCCCAAAAGTGCTTTTTCAAAAGGCAACTGGAAGACATTCCTTGGAGATGTTTCGCTTCTCATCCAAGAAGCCAATTGTCTTTTGAAAAAGCACCTTTGGGACAACCATAACCTGGATGACTGAGAATCTCCATAGACACGGTGCACAAGGACTTAGTTAGAAATTAAGACTTGGGGGAAGGGCTGCTCATTTGGGGCAGAGGAAGATCTTCTCCCCCTGCTCTTAGCTTATTGATTTATTTTGCTTAATGACCATTAACTGTAGAATCCTCCAACACATTCTTTTTTAATGCCAACTTGTTCACATTTCCCCTGTCCATGAGCATTGAGAGCTAAGTAGCTTACCCACATATCTTCCAAATAATAGAAAAACACCAGGGAAGTGGAGAAAATCCCAGACATTGGAACACAGCCAAGAAGGATCTCTCTGCAAACACACTTGAGACTCTTAGTTGAGGCAGAGCTAGGAGAAAATTCCTTATAGAACCACCATTGTGGAGGTGTCATCTTCAGGCTGGCTGTCTTGACTCCTTCAGGCTTCATGGGGACATATTCTCCTAAGAGAAGAGTTTTTGTACATGCATGGAAAACAAGCAAGTTGACAAAAAGTCCTAGGCAAGCCTCCTCAAGATGCTACTTTCTACGTGCATTCACACACACACACACACACACACACACACACACACACAAAACAGCAAATCATTCTGTCATACGTGGCACAGTCCTGGCTGACAGGTTTGCCCATAGAGGCTTTGACCAATACAGTCTTTCCCGGCAGATACCTCTTTAAAGAACTCAAACTTTAGAATGATCTGTTCGGTCTTCATGCTAATTTATAGATGGTTTGTTTTCTGATAATTATAAATAAAGAGGCTGACTGGTTTTGCTATTGGCTCCTGTTGTTTGCATTCTGATCTAAGGGCATCTTCCTTCAGTGTTATCTTCTACAACAGGGGTCCCCAAACTTTAAGACTTGTGGACTTCAACTCCCAGAATTCTCCCAGTCTTCTTGTGGACTTCAACTCCCAGCATAGCTGGCTGGAGAATTCTGGGAGTTGAAGTCCACAAGTCTTAAAGTTGCCAAGTTTGAAGACCTCTGTTCTACAACCTCCCTTGAACAAAACAAAATCTAAACCATTCAGGGGACCTGCTTCAGTCTCTGGAATACAATAGCTTTCAATAGTAACTGAAAATACAGGTAGTCCTCGACATATAACCATTCGTTTAGTGACCGCTCAAAGTTACAATGGCACTGACTTATGACTGTTTTTCATGCTTAACAACCATTGCAGCATCCCCATAGTCACATGACCAAAATTCTGATACTTGGCAACTGGTTCATATTTATGACGGTTGCAGTGTCCTGGGGTCACATGATCCCCTTTTGCGACCTCCTGACGAGCAAAGTCAATGGCGAAGCCAGATTCACTTTGCAACCATGTTACTAACTTAACAGCTGCAGTGATTTACTTAACAACTGTGGCAGGAAAGGTTGCAAAATGAGGCAAAACTCACTAAACAACTGTCTTGCTTAGCAACAGAAATTTTGGGCTCAATTGTGGTCATAAGTCGTGGACTACCCGTACTGCATTTTTTTATAATAAGTTACATTTGGAGACCTCGGGCCTGAAGTTGCCAAGGAAAAGGTATTTTTAATCTCCAGGCAGTGACAACTTCCTGTTAAATTTTAGCATCAGATTACTTTTTTTTAAAAGTAACTTTGAGTTTTACGTCAGAGTTGCAACACTCTGGAATGAGAAACAAAACATGCTTTCAAAAGTGTCTGACTTGGCATTTCCAAAGACTTCTCACACTCAATAAAGAGTTTCTGTTTAAAAAAAGGGGGTGGGGAATAGACTGGAGAGTTACAAGAAAAGAGGGGAAGCTTGCAAACAGAAGCTGACGTGGTTTGAATTCTCCATAAAATTCCAAGAATGAAAATATGCAGTGCAGGGGTGAAATCCAGCAGGTTCTGACAGATTCTGTAGAACCAGTAGTGGAAACTTTGAGTAGTTTGGAGAACCGGAAGCGGAAATTTTGAGTAGTTCGGAGAACCGGCAAATACCACCTCTGGCTGGCCCCAGAGTGGGGTGGGAATGGAGATTTTGCAATATCCTTCCCCCAGGAGTGGGGAGGGAATGGGGATTTTGCAGTATCCTTCCCCTGCCATGCCCACCAAGCCACACCATGCCCACCAAGCCACACCACACCACGCCCACCAAGCCCCGCCCACAGAACCGGTAGTAAAAAAAAATTGGATTTCACCACTGATGCAGTGACTGTGAGACATGGTTCCTAAACTAATTCATCTGCAGGATTCGCATAGTATATTGAACCCTCCAATATTAGTGCCGCTTTATAAAACCTTAGTAAGGCCACACCTGGAACACCGCAACCAATTTTGGTCACCATCCTACAAAAAAGATGTTGAGACTTTGGAAAAAGTTCAGAGAAGACCAACTAAGATGATCAAAGGACTGGAGACTAAAATATATGAAGAACGGTTGCAGGTTTTGGGTTTGGTTAGTCTAAAGCAGACACTACTAAGCCACGCCACAGAACCGGTAGTAAAAAAAAATTGGATTTCACCACTGATGCAGTGACTGTGAGACATGGTTCCTAAACTAATTCATCTGCAGGATTCGCATAGTATATTGAACCCTCCAATATTAGTGCCGCTTTATAAAACCTTAGTAAGGCCACACCTGGAACACCGCAACCAATTTTGGTCACCATCCTACAAAAAAGATGTTGAGACTTTGGAAAAAGTTCAGAGAAGACCAACTAAGATGATCAAAGGACTGGAGACTAAAATATATGAAGAACGGTTGCAGGTTTTGGGTTTGGTTAGTCTAAAGCAGTGGTTCTCAACCTTTCTAATGCCGCGACTCCCCCGCGACCCCCCCGCCGCCGCCCGGATGCCGCCATTTGGGTTCTTCTACCCTCTGCGCATGCGCAAAGCATTCTGCGCATGCGCAGAGGGTAGAAGAACCCAAATGGCGGCGTCCGGGCTACCAGCTGTCCGGCGACCCGCAGGCACGGCCGAACCGGGACCTTTTCACTCCTGCAGTGACGGTGGCACCAAAATGGCGGGCTAACGCGCGCGGCGACCCCTGTGAAATGGTCGTTCGACCCCCAAAGGGGTCGCGACCCACAGGTTGAGAACCGCTGGTCTAAAGAAACGAAGAGTTAGGGGTGACATGATAGCGGTATTCCAATATTTGAGTTGCTGCCACAAAGAAGAAGGGGTCAAATTATTCTCCAAAGCACCAGAGGGCAAGACAAGAAACAATGGTTGGAAACTAATCAAAGAGAGAAGCAACCTGGAATTAAGGAGAAACTTCCTAACAGTGACGACAATTAACCAGTGGAACAGCTTGCCTCCAGAATTGTGGGCACTCCATCACTGGAGGTTTTTAAGAAGAGACTAGACAGTCACTTATCTGAAATAGTGTACGTTCTCCTGCTTGAGCAGGGGGCTGGACTAGAAGACCTCCAAGGTGCCTTCTCTTCTAATAATCAAAAGGGCTGAGTTTGAACAATAATTGAATTGAAAAATGGCTAAATGAGGTTGAGACTAACCAAGCTGAGCCTGTTGCATGACTGTGCCTGCTTGGTCTGTATCTGATCTACAGTAGGTAAGGTCATTGTGTGAACACAGCCAATAGACTCAGATACACTACAGGCTAGAGATGTCTTCCAAATACATCAAGATTGCAACTCTTGGAATTGTAGTCACAACTTATCTAGAGACGGCCAGTTTGGGACAGATGATACAAAACTGAGCAACATTTGGGCACACAGCTGTCCCTGAAGCATCAGCCACTCAAAACAAAAAACAAAAAAACCTCACATGTGCAAGTATTACAGTGTTTCTCAACCTTGGGAGTTGAAGATGTGTGGACTTCAACTCCCAGAAGTCTCCAGCCAGCAAGCCTTGTGTTCAATTCTTCCTCAATTCAGATATGAGTGACTAAAACTCATTCCACAATTGAAACATGAGCTTTTCCCTACAACTCTCAATTTGTCTTTAGAATATCCATGCCTAAGTGAGCAAGGCAGATGTGCACCAAGTTTCTTTTTCTGAGATGCCTTGTGCTTATATTTTGGTATATTGATAGAGCTAACTCAAGAGCCGAGGTGGCGCAGTGGTTAGAGTGCAGTACTGCAGGCTATTTCTGCTGACTGCCGTCTGACTGCAATTTGGCAGTTCGAATCTCACCAGGCTCAAGGTTGACTCAGCTTTCCATCCTACCGAGGTGGGTAAAATGAGGACCCAGATTGTTGGGGGCAATATGCTGACTCTGTGAACCGCTTAGAGAGGGCTGTAAAGCACTATAAAGCGGTATATAAGTCTAAGTGCTATTGCTATTGCTATTGCTAACTCCTGGATAAATGCCAAGCAAAGCAGAAATTCTCCCACTACATCACAATTTTTGACAGGGTTTTTTCCTAACAGATGTACACATCAATAATGCACAAATGGAGAAATAGATGGCCAAGGTGATAACAAAACAATCCCAAACTCTACCCATAATGGCAGTGACCGATCTGATTGTATGACTTTTTTTTTGCAGCAGGCGTTCAGTGAACACCACAATAAAATGTGGTCATGTGACCTGAGGATACTGCAAATGGCTGTAAATGTGACTGTATTACTGAGTACCTGAAGTGCAGTCATGGGACTGGAACGGGGGCAACCATCATAATGTTGGATCTGGGTCATAAGTCCCTTTTTTTTTCAAGTAGGTCCTAACTTTGAATGGTCACTAAGTAACCAGTTGTAAATCGAGAACTACCTGTACTCTGTCCTCCCTCAACAGGAGGGAAGTTGCCCCTCTGTTGCCTCTGTTTCTTGAAGCCATGACCTCATTTTGAGAACTAGGTATGTCTAGCTTAACAAAGGGAAGGACTGGGGTGACATGATAGCTGTCTTCCAGCACTTGAGGGGCTGTCACAGAGAAGAGTCAACTTATTCTCCAAAGCACAGCGCAAGACAAGAAGCAACGGGTGGAATCTTGTTAAAGAGAGATCCTACCTGGAAATAAGGAGAAATTTCCTGACAGTGAGAGCAATTAATCAATGGAACATCTTCTCCCACCCCCCCAAAAGTTGTGAGTGCTCCATCACTAGATGTTTTCAAGAAAAGATTGGAGAACCATTTGTCCAGTATGATATAAGCTTTCCTGCCTTGGGCAGGGGGCTGGACTAGAAGACCTCCAAGGAACCTTCCACCCTTATGATTGAGCCGAGGTGGCGCAGTGGTTAGAGTGCAGTACTGCAGGCTACTTCAGCTGACTGCTAGCTGCAGTTTGGCGGTTCAAATCTCACCAGGCTCAAGGTTGACTCAGCCTTCCATCCTTCCGAGGTGGGTAAAATGAGGACACAGATTGTTGAGGGCAATATGCTGACTCTGTGAACCACTTAGAGAGGGCTGTGAAGCACTATGAAGCGGTATATAAGTCTAAGTTCTATTGCTATGATTCTGCATTCTATGCTTTTACCATACGGTAGGACTAGCCTCAAAAACCATACATCCTGTTCTCGGTTCTCGCTTCTTGTTTAGAATGGCAGATCCCCACTGCAAGGGTTCATCCTTCGCTGCCTCCAGCGATTCCCTTCTTCTTATCCCCACTACTAAACGTCGCTGCTGCGTCCTTTTCTATTGGGAACAATCGCTAAATTATTTCTTCCGTGTACACCCCACAGAGAGAGGTTGAACTACGCTTTAGGGAGGAGGAAGAGCAGAGGAAAGGAGGCTGGGCAGAAGGGGGATCACTGATGACTCATCAAGGAGAATTACTGGTTTTAAAGTTGCCCCTTTGGAGATGCGTTTTAGCAGAGCATAGAGACCACAGCACAGAAATCAGATCAGACTGTGGAAATGACAAACTGGTCCATTGCCTGGAGCAGAAATCTTTAGTCTTGCATATAAAAAAAAAATAGTACCATTTCTCCTTTGTTGCTTCATGTTTCTGGAACTCTGGAGATGCCACATCAAAGTTAGAGAAGATGGAAAGTTACATTCCTGATGATCTCTGCACAATTTGAGCTCTCCATTCTTTTAATACTAGTAACCATTTAAAAATAAATTTGTCTCCTCCTCTTAAACAGGGTAGCTAAAAGAAGAACTACTGTAAGCAAACTAAGAATAAGATTTTGCATATGTAGATTTGATTTGTGAGTTGGTTCTGATACAAATCAAGGGTTAAACTGAACATGTCGTTTGATTGAAAGGATAGGTTTTCAGCATTATTTGGCACCTGATTCAGGCTGGTAGATTTCACACAATAACCTATGGCACTAGGTCAGTCAAAGTTTGTGCAAAATAGTTTCAATCTTTATTTATATGTTGTTTTTTGCTAATCGGATGTGGGAAATCCAGCCAATTTGGTTAGTTAATGGCTCAGGGTATGGTACAAACCCAGACAATGGGGTTAATTCAATAATTAGCTTACACATGTTGTATGAACTCAGTCTTAGCTTATGATGACATGACTGGAGAGTAAGTATAATTAGGCTCAATTTTAACATAATGTAAATCAAATCAATTTGAATCTATCTTTTGTCTTAATGCTATCCACTGTGTGCCCAAACAAAATGTGAAGTACTATCCTTTGCTTACAGTACAAGTATCCAACCTTGGCAACTTTAAGACCTGTGGACTTCAACTCTGCTGGCTGAGAAAATCAGGGAGTCGAAGTCCCACAAGTCTTAAAAGTTGCCAAGGTTGGACACCCCAGGCTTACAGAAATTCAATGGCAAAGCCACCAAATGTCTTTTTTTCAATACATCTTGGCTTCAGCATAAACTACCCCTCAATTTCAGGGAGAATAGAATAGAATAGAATAGAATAGAATAGAATAGAATAGAATAGAATAGAATAGAATAGAATAGAATAGAATAGAATAGAATAGAATAGAATAGAATAGAATAGAATAACAGAGTTGGAAGGGACCTTGTAGGTCTTCTAGTCCAACCCCCTGCTTAGGCAGGAAACCCTACACCACTTCAGATAAATGGTTATCCAACATCTTCTTAAAAACTTCCAGTGTTGGAGCATTTACAACTTCTGGAGGCAAGCTGTTCCACTGATTAATTGTTCTAACTGTCAGGAAATTTCTCCTTAGTTCTAAGTTGCTTCTCTCCTTGATTAGTTTCCACCCATTGCTTCTTGTTCTACCCTCAGGTGCTCTGGAGAATAGATATAGGATGCTTTCAGACAATTGTCAAGCTTATCAATGAAATGAGTAGATTACACAAATGTTATCTTTCCCACTACTTATGCCATCATATTGTCATGCTTAAAAATGTGTGAACCCTTTTCAATTCTCCACACAAATGCTCACACTAGATCAGTGGTCACCAACTGGTGGTCCGTGGACCACTGGTGGTCCGTGAGAAAATTTTGGTGGTCCGCAGAAAAATCTTTGCATTTTTGCATTTTTTATATTGCACTAAATCAGGGATCCTCAAACTATGGCCCCTGGGCCAGATACAGCCCGCCGAAGCAATTACTCCCGCTCGCTGATGGGATGGGGTCCTTTAGGCACTTAGCTTGGCTGCCTGTTTAGTAGCTCCAGCCCTTCCCCCCCCTCCTTCCCTGGGAGTCCAGGCATTTCAGTGAGCGGCACGTGAAACTTTGGCCGGGCTCCTCGAAAGACAGTGTTTGCAGGGGGCCGATCTAGCGCCCCGGCTGGCTACAAGACAAACATTCATTCTTGGCCATATTTGAGATTCCTAGCTGCAATGGACAGCAAACCTAGGGTTGACCCCGATCACTTCTCTCCGCTAACAGGTGGCCAAGCTAAGTGCCTGAAGGACCCCATCCCGTCACTCATTCATATTAGTGGTCCACGGGATTTAAAATTATGAATTTAGTGGTCCCTGAGGTCCGAAAGGTTGGTGACCCCTGCACTAGATAAAGGGAACCCAGTTAAACAAATCAGTCAAAAACAGCTTTCCCCCCCCCTCACTCCACACAAAAAGGTAAGAAGAGAAAGAAACATGAATGAATAGCCTGCAGCTTTGCTCACCCAGCCATCCTGTGCTGAAGAGAAAAAGAAAACAGACAAAAAGTGTCATCAGATTCCTCTCTGCTGCTTTCCCCCCATAATATGGGGCAGAAAAGGGTGCTAATTAAGCAAGCATTTACCTACAGGCCACAGTTCCCTCCAATGGGGAACCAAAGTCACAATCTTTAAGTATCAAAATACCCAACCACCAGCTTCAGAGAGGTCCCCGCTCCTTGTAGATGAGCCAGAAATAAACCAGCTAGCCATTCACTGCTGCCAGCCTCATGGGAACACAAATCTCTTGAATTGCCTACAAACTGGTATGCAATCCTCAACTGGCAGTACTACGACAAAAGTCCTTCTGGGCAAGGAGTTACCCAGCTCTTTCACTGGCAATGGGGAGTCACTCTTTCTCAGCCCAACTCACCTCAAAGGATTGCTATTATGGGGAACATAGGAGGAAGAAGGAATGTTTATACGTTCGCTGCCTTCAGCTGCATATGCAAAAAGAGGCAAGACAAAAATAATTTAAAAAAAATCTCAAAAACTACATTTTCTATATGCATGTATCAAAAGGCAGGGAACTTTTCAGAACCAACTTGGTCAAATTTAGTCTTAGAATTATTTCAGATTTAAATAATTTGTTCTTTCTCATGCAAAGCTATCTTGGCTTGGAGTTCTTGGGGACATGCTACCTCCAAAACATACGAGAGCCCCAGCTTTTTAAATACAATTGCTTCTTCATCCTCCACCTCTATCTTCAAGCATGCTACTGTACCGATGCTGTATTCCCCTGGTTCTTCAAACGTAAGATTTTCTAGTCCTGATATCATTACCATTTTCAAAGGCTTTATACTAACTTTGTAGGCACGAAAAGAAGGTTTTAGGACAGGGGTGTCAAACTCAAGGCCCGTGGGGTGCTTAGATCTGGCCCACAGGGCTGGAAATAGCAAAGGACCGGCCCGCAGTGCCAGTGAAAACTGAGCTCGGGAGGGCCACATGCGGCCCTCCCGGGCTCTGTTTTCAGCTGCGATGGCCTCCTGCAGCCCTTTGCCAGCAAAAACAGAGCTTGGGGGGGGCATGCATAGCCCCCCCCCGGGCTCCGTTTTTGCTGGCAGAGGGCTACAGGATGCCGTCACAGCCGGGCTACCAAAGCAAACTAAAAACAAAACAAAAGGAGAAATGTTTCCCCTTTTGCATTTGAGCATGCAAGAAGGGACAGGAAAGGAGAAAGGGAAAGAGGAAAGACAAAGAAAAAAGAAGGGAAGTTGGGAAGAGAGCAAGGAAGGAAAAATAAGGAAAGAGGGGAAGGAAGAAGAAAGGAGAATGAAGAGGGAAGGAAAAGTCTGAGGGAAGTCCTACCTTAGAACTTGGCCACCGCAGGTGCCGAGGTGGCGCAGTGGTTAGAGTGCAGAACTGCAGGCTACTTCAGCTGACTGCTAGCTGCAGTTCGGCGGTTCAAATCTCACCGGCTCAAGGTTGACTCAGCCTTCCAGCCTTCCGAGGTGGGTAAAATGAGGACCCAGATTGTTGGGGGCAATATGCTGACTCTGTGAACCGCTTAGAGAGGGCTGTAAAGCACTATGAAGCGGTATATAAGTCTAAGTGCTATTGCTATTGCCCCCGACACGAGTGACGTTGAGCTGGGCCCCCCCTGCCCCCCCCCGAGGTCAAACACAACCCTGATGCGGCCCTCAATGAAATCAAGTTTGACACCCCTGTTTTGGGGGGTTTTAGAATGTGTTAGTGCTGATCATCTGTAGGCTTGACAAGCACCTGAAAATAAATACTGTCAGGATGTTTTAGGGACTGGGATACATTGGGGTGCTTGAAGTGCTGAGAATCCACAAAGAAAGAATCATGAAATATATGCATTCTATTAAATGTCTTAATTAGATTTAATATCATTTTAATTACAATCAAATATATATTTTCCTGGCCCTGCCCTGTTTTTGGAATGCAACTCCCCTTATGCCATTAAAAGGCCAAGTAAAGCATTTGGTCCATCAAAGGTTACACATTTCTGCTTCAAGTCACCTTTTTAAAAACTGGATATCTTCCAGATGTGCAAGAAATGCAACTTTCAGTTTTCCAAACCAACATATCCTTTTCCAAATTATCTGGAAGATCCACAGATGCGTAGGCTATGTTAAGTGGGACAATGTAATATGATGTGAGAATAACCTTGAGGAAGGGGGGAGGGAGAAGACCCACAGTCAAAGCAATGATTAGATAAGAGAAATCTGAATCCAAAGCAAAAATGTAATTTGAAAAAATGTCTCAGACTTATCCTAAAGTTCTCTTTAGGATAAAGGTGGGGGAGGCACATTCAGAATTGCAAGATTCTATTACTATATAACCCTATAATAAAAGTAGTCTTAGTGTTCATAATGTTGGTGTTCAAGTCTGGTCTACCTCAAAGGGCTAACAATTAGGAATATAAGGCTGATCTGGCAGGACAACCAGGAATAGATTTGATAATATATAATGTGAAAAGAGGGACAAAATGGCCCCAAGTGCTGTGAGTCGTCATGAATCTGATCAAATCAAACCAGATTGATAGTAGTTATTCAGCTGGCAGAAAAAGCAACGATCAACAGGCATAGATTTCTCTAGCAGAGGTTTTCTTTGTGCAAATATCCAGCTATGTGGAACCCTAAGAATATGAAAGGGCTCTAGTCCTCACTAGTACAAGTGAAGCATCTGTAATCAAAGTTTCAGAAAGTGTTCAGGAAACAAAAGAAGTAGAAGCTAGGGTGTCATTCCCTTGCGATTCAACATGTCATATACTGTACATAGCATATAGTTCTGCAGGTAGTCCTTGACTGAGGTACAGGTATACAGGTAATCCTTGACTTATGACCAGTTGTTTAGTGACCATTCGATGTTACAATGGACCTACCTCCTTTGGGCTACTTAGAACCCAGATTCAAAGTTCTGATGGTTAGGCCCCCTCCACAGTCACAGTAACTAAACTTCAGGCGCTTGGGCAACATGGCCACATTTATGGTCATTTGCAGCATCCCATGATCCCATGATCATTTTTTATTATGGTTTTGCTGACAACTGGCACTTACTTCCAATTTTCAGCAAAACGGTGCTCATTGTGAACCATTGATTCACTTAATGACAGCAGTGTTTGCTGCAAAAAGAGTCATCAAATCTGACTTGCTTTACAACCATTATGACTAACGACTGTAATGGGCAGGCTCCATTGCAGTCCTAGGTCAAGGACTGCCTATGTATCTTTGAAGTGTACCCTTCTCACAGAGATGGCGGTTGTTGGTTGCAAACTTTGAAGAGCGATGGGATTTAAGCATATCAAAAGATTACAACTGTATATTCAGTTGTAATCACAGCCAGGTTTCCTTGTCATCCAGAGCGCCCATTATCTGTTCCGTCAGAGTCAGTTGCACATGTTGTGTGGAGGACAAGCTGTGCTCACATTTTGTGTTTCCAGTGCTCTCTTGTTTCACCGTAGCTGGGCCATTCTTAGTCTGACATTTGGCCCTGTGGGCTTTCCCCTGGCCTTTGGTGCTAGCTGCTTTTCGGGCGTATCTGTATGCCACTGGTGTGGGGATCTTTGAAGGCTTCTTCTCAGGCCTGTGGTCTCTGCGTGGACGGATCTTGGGGCGTAGCTTGAGCTTGTAAAAGGATGGCACACGCTCTGGTTTTTTTAGAGATCTCCTTGGTTTACTTTGCACATTCTCTGCAACAACAGAACTTTCTGAAGGTTTGGGAGTTTCTTCATTCGGTAATGTTTGAGGGGTATCACCATTCTCACTAACTTCTGTCCGTCCTCCATTATTTGCATGAGGTGGCTTATCCTCCTTTGCTTCAGGCACTAAAGGGGTTTCATGTGGAATTTCTCTTTCCCCAAATTTTAGTTGGGCCTGGCTTCCATTCAGCAAATATGGATTGATTGGAAAGGAAGAAGAAAGGTCAGTTCCCACGTGCTCCAGATGGAGGGCCATGGAAAGTTCTTGGATTACACTGTCATAATGGAGGCCTGCTGGATGCAGCCTTGTGTCTCTTTCTGGCACATATACGCCACTACGTGGAACGCATTCACTATAAGTCAAGATCTTCTTGGTTCTTTGCAAAAAGGACAAAGAAGGAACGGATACTTTAGGAAGTTTACAACCTATCATTGTGGAGTTTGTCTCTGGGTCATTGCCCTTCTTAAACTCTTCCAACTGGTTCTGTCCAGGAAGATGGTTGTCATCTGAATCAGCTTCCAACTCCTTGATATTGGACAAAATCTCCTCTTCCAAACTTCTATACAAAGCTTGTTCTTCAGCCAAGTTAATAGGTAATGGTGTGTAGACACGTTCCTTTTCCACAGAGGGCTCTTTTGTATCTCCAGGGTTCAACTGACAAGAAGTTCTCGGGATATTTTTTTGCCCCTGCAATGCCTGACTATCTTTCGTTTTCTCTTCTGAGTCCAAGTGATGGACTCCAATCTCTAAGTGAGAAGACAATGAATCATAGGCTTCCATGCTGACCATCTTATTCTGTTCCTTTTTAGGATCCATCTCATCCCTGGGTATTTTTTTGCGGTTCAACTGGAGTTGTTCTTTGGCCAAGGCAGGATCAGGATCACTATTCCTAAATAGTCCTTGATAAGCTTCATTCCTTCTAGGAGTTGGAGGTCTGCAGAAAAGTGAGCCAACTTTTCCTGAGGTCCTTAAACAGCTATCCTCTCTTTGAACCTGGGCTGTGTGCTTTGTTGGGGATGAAGATAGCTGAGCTATTGAATCTTTCCTCCAATTATGTACAAGAGTCCCTTTCTGCTGTCTCTGTAAGTTTTCCATTGGGACCTTAACAGTCTGTTGGTAGGAGGTTTTAAAGTGTTTATCTGGGCTGGTAGAACATATCTGTGAACAACTGGTCACTGCTCGCTGGCTATTTCCTGCTGGCTGAAATGTCTCATCCCTTCGTATCATTGTTCCCAGTGGTACTGGTTTCTTTATTTCTGTTTTCAGATTCCCTGCTGCTGTCTCAATCCTACCAGGTTCTCTTCTAGACCTTGGACTAGAGAAATATTTCAAACCATGTGAGATGTTCTCCACGCTCCCATTTTGCCGAGAAGACAATGAGACACAGAATGTCTCTCTCCCACTCCGTGTAGAAACCGTCTGCTTGGATTCAAGCCTCTCTCCTGTAGCTAGAAGTCTCTGGGATGGAGTTGCGGATCGTTCCCTCACTCTGAAAAAGAAAAGGTCCACAGCTCTGAAACTGGGAATAAGTATTGCATGTGTATACTGATATTACATACACTACGGTGATAGAAGCAGGAGAGGGAGGCCTCTTTGAGTAATGTTTTCAGTAACTAGGAATGCCTTTGATTAATGTTTCTAGTTCTTTAAAGTAACAGAACATTATCCACGTGGAATGTGGATTCTGATAAGAACTGATTTGTAGGAGATGAGCAGGCTGAGCCCAAGGGCAGAATCAAATGCATCATAGGTTTGGAATTGCTACACTCCTGCAAAAGGTCCAAGTCCAGCCCCCTGTGAATTCCATTTACCCTTATCTAGTGCCAATTTGGCTTGACTGCTAGTAGATCAGATTCTTGTGCATAGGTCGCATGTAATAAACTTTTAGAATAGAATAGAATAGAATAGAATAGAATAGAATAGAATAGAATAGAATAGAATAGAATAGAATAGAATAGAATAGAATAGAATAGAATAGAATAGAATAGAATAGAATAACAGAGTTGGAAGGGACCTTGGAGGTCTTCTAGTCCAACCCCCTGCTTAGGCAGGAAACCCTACACCACTTCAGATAAATGGTTATCCAACATCTTCTTAAAAATTTCCAATGTTGGAGCATTCACAACTTCTGGAGGCAAGCTGTTCCACTGATTAATTGTTCTAACTCTCAGGAAATTTCTCCTTAGTTCTAAGTTGCTTCTCTCCTTGATTAGTTTCCACCCATTGCTTCTTGCCCTACCCTCAGGTGCTTTGGAGAATAGTTTGACTCCCTCTTCTTTGTGGCAGCCCCTGAGATATTGGAACACTGCTATTTTAGTGCTTTGACTTCAACTCCTGTCCCTGGTTATGTGCGCCATTCAAACCGGCCAGAGAGAGACAAGGCCATCGCAAAGATTTGAACTTTAGGACCCGTAACTTACAAACTCATTATGCCTCATTATAATGTGGAAAACACACCTCCCGAATATGACAATGAGCATTAAGAAGATCACGCTAAGAATATTATGGGATGCTATGAAATGTTACGTTCTATATAAAGCTGCTGAGCACGCTTGCTAGATGGTAGATGAGTCAAATGATCCTAACCAATGAAAGAACACATTCCAAATCCAATAGGTTTGAACTGTATATAAAGTGATTTTCTACCTTTCTAAGGGGCTCCTCACTTTGTCTCTATTGTGCCAATTGTGTACCCTAGAAAAGATTTTGATCACAGTTTTCATCATTCTTTGTCAATGTGAGACTTTTAGTCCATCAGGAAAGGCTGACATCACTTAACATTTCAGCTGGCAGCAGTACTTCAGGTCTTATGCAGGAGATTTCTCCATTACTTGCTGCTCAGATTTCAATCTTCATATTTGCAACTTTTCTAATATAAAACCCGCTCCCCTTAACAGTGGAAGCTCCTTTCTCTGCAAAATGATTTTTGCAGGAGGGTTCAGATAATCAACTGTTGATATGCAAGAGACAAAAGGCAGCATATATTGCCAAGACTTTTAAAAGAGTAAAGTTAGTATAAAAGTGATGATGATTGAGACAGAAGGTCTATACAGCCAAATACTTGGGCGCATCAATAGCTCTTAGGCTAACCTAGAGTGTTATAGTGAAAATAAAGAAAAGGTGGCTTGTCAACCATCCAGGGGTGGGCTGCTGGGTGTTTGCAGGAGTTCGGGAGAACCTCTAGCTAAGATTCTGTGCAGTTCGGAGAACCCCCAAATCCCACTCCTGGCTGGCCCCACCCACCCCACTCCGCCCCTCCCAGGAGTCTCCACACAGCCCGTTTTGGATACAGGTAAGTGCAGGGAGCGCGCGGAGGCTCGGGGAGGGCGAAAAATGGGCCTACCTGAAGTTCAGGAAGGCCGGAAACGGGCCTGTTTCTGGCCTCCAAAGCCTGGGGAGGCCGTTTTCGCCCTCCCGGAGGTTTGAGGAAAGCCTTTGGAGCCCGGGGAGGGCAAAAACGCCCCCCCCCCGCTGTAGTGCATGAGGCTGACTAGGCCACGCCCACCATGGCCACGCCCACCCAGCAACTGGGCAGAGAACCCCTTGCTAAAAATTTTGAAGCCCACCCCTGCAACCCATTACTCCAATACTCCAGCAAAACTGAGCATGCTCAGCAATACTGAGCAAAATTTTAGAAATTTTGCTCAGAACTAAAAAACATTTTGGAAACAAATTCTGTGGATATCTTCTATTACCTTATTGAAGGGGCTTTCCTGGGCTCTGAATGATCCCGGGACGTCTGTGGTCCTTCTTTTTTCGTGCTGCCACTGTTGCCACCATTATTTGAGGACGCTTGAAACTTCTTACACCCAGAACCTAAACTGTGGGGCTGATAGGAGCTCCACTCTACTGGGGGCAATGGACTTTGGCATCTGCTCACAATTAAGGCAGGCTGGGGCTTATTACAGCTGTCTTTCCTGGGTGTTAAACGGGCTGTGATCTCATGTTGAACCTGAGTAGCCTGTATCTTCTGAGGGCTGGCCATCTTCAAGGCCTGCTTGTGAGCTGCAGAAAAAAGCAGTAACAACAAAGTCTTTAGCATATCAAAGCCTGGAGCCGTCTAGAACTTTTGGCACTACAATTTCTAGGATTCTAGGGTCCTATGTCAGGCCAAGGAGTTAATTAATCCAGTTATCTGTTCCCTGCTGTTGCCAGTTTCCAGGAAACTCATAAACACGGTGGCACATAACCCCATTTTAATTCCACAAAGACTCTATTACCAAAGCAATGGGTAGGAAACATGACTAGTGGTGGCCATTTTTGGTTTCAGAGCAACAGCCAGAAACTGTACTGTTGGGATATAACCACCTTTACTTTTGTAGAAGAATGGAGGCTGGAAAGCAAGAGAGAAGCCATTTTGAATTCTCGCTCTGGTTGTATTTTAACAACCCACTGAATTAGTGTGTTGGGTAACGTGGTTTATACAGATTTAGACAATGGATTTGTACAGATTAAGCATTGTGCAAATGTAGCCTGTAGATGTTTTCAAAGGAACCTATTTAAAGTAAAAGGGATCAGGATGGAAAGTTGAAGATATTTGCAATGCAGAATTGCTGGGTGGGACGGGATAGGGGTCTAAGCTGGCTCATTTGTACTCAAAGTAAGGCTATGGACTGTGAAAATCTGGACAACCACTAGATAGCAAAATACGTTTCTGTATCTTTGCTGCCACCTAGTGGTCATGACATTAGTTGCAGTACAAATACAGTACTGTAACCCTAATTCAAATAATCATAGAATTAAAGAGCTGAGCATTATTAGACAGGTATGTTGTTTAACAATAAAGCTTAGCTCTTTAATTCTATGATTATCAAGTTTATTATTGTAAAGTTTATCAGAATTATATAACAAAACAATATATTATTCTAAGTTTACACATACACATAAAGAATATGCAGGTATATATTATTTTTGTATATTTAAACTTAGAGTGAGATATTGTTTTGTTATATAATTCTAATGCTATTTTGATTTTAATTTGTATATTTTTATAGGATGTTTCTATGTTTTTGTTTTAACAGAGTGAGAAGTTATTATATATTTGCATCTGTACTGAACAACATAGGATGCAATTTTTTTCTTCTTTTTTTTGTATCACTTTTTAACCGTCCCACCTTTTTTTATCTCTCCCCAATTTTTCTTTTTCTGTTATTTTGTATTTTATCCTTCTTTGAAACTTAATAAACTTGATTTTAAAAAAGAGCTGAACATTCACTCACTTCAGTTTTATTCCAAAGAATCACTTTTATTTTTAATCCCATTCATTCTTCTCCTAATTTCCCTTTTCGCTGATTTCCAAAACATGTTTTTTTTAAAAAAAAATTCATAAAAAGTCCTCTGCATTTTAATCTTATTTAATCCATTTCTTGCTCTCTTTGAATACATCCTTTGGAATTATTTTTTCTCTAGACCCATTATATTTTTCTCTCATCTTCACAGTTTACAGAATTCATTCCCTTATAAGTCCTCAACTTACAACCACAATTGCAACCAGAATTTCCATTGCAAAGCCAAACGGTTAAGTGAGTTGCACCCAATTTTATGAACCCTTTTTTTTTTTTGGCCATGGTTATTAAGCGAATCACTGCAATTGTTAAGTGTATCACGAGGTCATCATTAAGCAAATCCAGCTTCCCCCGTTGACTTCACTTGTCAGAAGCTGCCTGGGAGGGTGGTAGACGGTGATCATGTGACCCTGGGATGCTGCCTTTGTTGTAAATATATGCCGATTGCCAAGTGCCCAAGTTTTGATCATATGGCTGTGGGGATGCTGTAATGGTTGTAAGCACAAGGACCAGTCATAAGTCATTTTTTCAGTGCCATTGTAACTTTGAACAATTGCTAAATAAATGGTTGTAAGTTGAGGACTATCTGTATGCATTTTTTTTCTCATCTGCACTTTTAGTGGACTGGTGCAATAAAAGTAATCTGGTTCTAAATGTTGATAAAACAAAGGAGATCATTGTAGATTTTAGGAAGAGCCGACACAGTTATACTCCACTCAGTATCAAGGATGCAGCTGTAGAGGTGGTCAACAGTATTAAGTATCTGGAGGTACAGATAACTAACAATCTGAATTGGTCTCTCCACACCAGGGGTGGGTTCCTCCTGGTTCAGACTGGTTCGCCTGAACTGGTAGTGACCTGCTGGTGATGTCACGATGACGTCACGGAACCGGTTCGGTAGGTGCCAGTCCGTGGGCGCTGCCATCTTTTTTTTTTAATTTTTTTGATTTTTTTTGAATTTTTTTCTTCTTCTGAGCATGTGCAGAAGCCGAGTTTCTGGCACTGTGCATGCAGTCGCCATCTTGTTTTTGGCTTTTTAAAAATTATTATTATTTATTTTTTTCTGGTTTTTTTGGCACTGCGCATGCGCGCGCCCACGAGGCGCGCCCACATGACGCGGGAGGAAGCGAACCAGCAGCGAGGTAAGTTAGAATCCACCCCTGCTTGGTTCCCCTCAACTTTTCAGTCCAAGAAAGGGGCTGAAAAATGCCCTTCTCCTGTTTTGCAGCCATGCACCATTTTCTGTCCTTGCCTCCTTCCCGTTTTTATTTGGTTTTCCCTCCCACCCTGAAAGGAGCTTCAAGAAAAAGGAAGCAAGGGGGGGAGGGGGAAGAAGGATCCAGAAGTGGGAAGGGAAGGGATTGGGAAGAATGAGAACGAGGACGGCTTCCCGGCTCAGGGAAGGCTTGGAGTCCGGAATCCAGAGTGCGCCTTTCCCCTTTTCTCTGGTG
>QLTV01004426.1:1935328-1947477 GCA_003457575.1 Thermophis baileyi | reverse complement strand
ATAGATAGATAGATAGATAGATAGATAGATAGATAGATAGATAGATAGAGAGAGAGAGAGAGAGAGAGAGAGAAAGATAGATATGTATGTGTATGTATGTGAAAATTTTAGGATTCAGCCTTTAAATTCCTTAGAATGCTCCTCTTTTCTCATTATTCTTCCTAATGGGAAATATATGCGACACAAATAGGAAAGAGATCAGGGCTTCAGTCCCATGATGGTGGCCAACATCTTGACTCTTTCTCCTTCGGGACTGCAACTCACACAATTGTCCACCTGCTTGGCATGAAAAGCATGAAAAACATTTTTAAAATGTCTTTTTAAAAAACCAAAACCAAAACCACCATATAAAATAGCTGAGAAATACAAGAAATCAGCAGTTTCACACCAAAACAATACACATTAAAAAAATATCATCCTATTAAAATGGGAGAGCAAGGTACCAAACATTTCATCCCCTCTACTTTGTTAAGGGGGAAAATGCAACAGAGGAAGCAGAGACAGATAAAACACAATACAAGTAAAAATTCCACACAATTTAAACATTGCTCCCTTTAAAATTTGGTCTTTCGGGTCTTCTAGCTTCTACTCGTACTTAAACTACATGTTAACTGACTTTCTAAATCTCCATTCTTGAAGATTTACATTCTATCCCCAATTTAGGGAGGGTTAATTTCTGGTTAAAAGCATCCACAGGTGTCATCCTGAACTGCAAACGCTGCTCTTTCTGATGGCAACAACCAATTTAATAGGGAACCAACAATGGAAGTGGATTATGGGGGTGAAAGGCCAAGGAAGGGAATTAGACTGTGGATATTATTTCTCTTTTCATTAATTTGAGTAAGTGTAGTCAAATTTCTAGAACAAATCTGAGGAGAGAGGAACACTAGGAATTCAATCATCTTCTGCTTTTCTAACAGAGTGAGAGATATGTGCATGGGCGTATACCAGGGGTGAAATCCAGCAGGTTCTGACAGGTTCTGTAGAACCGGTAGCGGAAATTTTGAGTAGTTCAGAGAACCGGCAAATACCACCTCTGGCTGGCCCCAGAGTGGGGTGGGAATGGAAATTTTGCAATATCCTTCCCCCAGGAGTGGGGAGGGAATGGAGATTTTGCAGTATCCTTCCCCTGCCACGCCCACCAAACCACACCACGGCCACCAAGCCACACCCACAGAAGCGGTAGTAAAAAAAATTTGGTGTATACTGTATATATATTCTTTTAAAGTATCATGCCAAGCAATGTTTTAAATGAGTTTGGATTTTAGAAAGAAATGGCTAACAATTGAATGGATGATCCACAAATCGATAGAAAAGACAAAACACAAGGAATGAAAAAGGAAAAGTCAAGAAAGGAAAGCAAAAGAGTATTCACATTTTAATCATTCGAAAAATTCGCTTTTAGCCATGTTCTCTTACAGCACTGCACAGTATATCAATTCAAATCTGTGTACCTTTAATATACATCTCTTTTCGGCACCACTGAATAAAGTTGGACACATTGTCTCGAGCCTGGAACGTGCCTGGCTGAGCAAAATCATTACAGGTTACACCATATATAGGAAGTTGGAGTTTTTTGCCCAAACTTGGATATTCCTGGTTGAGGTCTCTGGCCACCTGGGTGATGTTGTTAGCGTGATGACAAAGAAGGACGCCTGTTTCCAGGACATCCAGAAAAGATTGCACATCAATGCCGACATCATAGAGTTCCTTAAGCCATTCTGCCAAGTCCTCCTTCATGGCATACAAGTATTGTTCGCTAGTCTTGTAGGGGCGGATGCTTCTCACACTGGCTTCCTGGATCCCTGACATCTTCCTGGCAGAATCCCTGATGGAGCTTTGCCTGTAATCTGCTGAGCTGTTTTTAGAGTTCTAGGCCGTTTTCTTCTTCTTGTTCAACCCATCACTAGAAGTATGTCCAACCATTTATAGCATTAAGAACTCACCTCATTGATCTTCTTTAAAGACGAGATTTACATACCCATCTCCCACTCCTGTCCTGTCCTTCACAGGATTTCACAGAATCAGGAAAGACCTAGGTAGGTAGATCCTTTATGGTCTTCTGAGAGATCTTCTCAAGATTATCTCCATCTCAGCATTTTGGTGTCTTCCATGCTATCAGCTACTTTAGAAAGAGGCTACTTGCTTGAACTCTTGCTTTCCTCTTAAACCAGAAGTCTCAGCTATTCTTCAATTTTAAGCACATAAGGAGATTTTCAGAATTTTGGGAGCAGGATCCAGAAAAGGAAGAATCTCCTAGCATGCCCTGATCAGTGTTTTCCTGTGTTTCCACTTTGAAGATCTCTTCTCCTTGGTGACAGCAGCTCTCTACAAAACACTCCCTGTTAACCCTGATAGATCAAATGTCGCTTTGCTTCAGCTGGAACAAACACTCTCTATGAATGTAGGGGGAGGAGGGGGAACCTGACTCTTGGAAACACGAGTAAAAGGGGTTATCAGTTGATTGGTATTCTTGCTTTCTGACTGATTCATAAGAGACAGACACACATTTACACCTCAACTGGCCCAGCATTATTGTGTTTGCAAAAAAATAGTACAGGTGACATCTATTGTTTTCTTCTTGACATTTTCCAAGCAATGGCATACTTGGAAGGGTGGCAAACATCTAAAACCTGCTTGGTTTCCAACATACATCCCATTTGTAGGATAGGGATGGAGAAAGTTTTGTATCCAAATGTTTCTAGCAGTGAATGCCAGCAAGCCAGAGCAAAAGAGTCAGGAAAATTATGGATGAGATTCAATCTAGCCTGCAATGAGCTGGAGAGGGAGGCAAAGAAAAGAAAAGAACTGGGCATTCTTTTTGCCAACTTTTGCAAGGTTCCCACAATTAGCTATGTATGTGCGGGGGCTACTGTACATGTGACTTGTGGAATGTCTCTTGCAATAGATATAGTGTTGAATGAGGAGTAATTAATTATTTTTTTATGCTGTCCCATAAAGAGGAAATATGTAGTTTGAGGCAGGGGTGGGTTCCTCCTGGTTCGGACCGGTTCTCCTGAATCGGTAGCGGCCCGCTGGTGACATCACGATGACATCACCAAACCAGATCAGTCAGTGCCGGTCCGTGGGGGCCGCTATCTTTTTTTTGAATTTTTTTTATTTTATTTTTTATTTTTATTTTTCTTCTGAGCATGTGCAGAAGCAGAGTTTCCGGCACTGTGCATGCGGTCGCCATCTTGTTTTTGGCTTTTTTTTAAAATTATTTATTTTTTTCAGATTTTATTGGCACTGTGCATGCACGCGCCCACGCGACACGGGAGGAAGCGAACCGGCAGCGAGGTAAGTTAGAACCCACCCCTGGTTTGAGGATGTGTTGACTTCTGAAATTGAGCACCTTTTATCAACTATATTTGATGTGCTGACCATGTCTCTTCCTTGAAGGGCTTTAAAAACAGAGTGCATTATGTGACAATAACTCGCACAAAACTGTTCATATGCCTGGTCTGGAAACAATTATTATCAAATGCAGCAGCCAAGTCAGTTCTCTGGAAGAATTCAAAGACTTCTTGGAGTGAACTCAAAACCTGAAGCCAGTTGGAGGGATGTACAGGAGATGGCTGAGGTCTATCTTGCTGCATGGGTTTGACCCTGTGAAGCCTGAGAAAGTGGGCAGGATCTCCTGCAGTATCAGCTCAGTCACTTGCAGTCTGGACCTCTGCCCGTTCTGGTGGGTGACATCCTGCAAGAGGGAGTGAAGGGTGAGCTGGTTCATGGGGTGGTAAATGTGTCCTTGAGAGAGGGAGTGAAACCATCACTTGACTTAATAATATTTGGGGGAAGGTTGCGGAGAAAGTAGTTGAACTACACGTCTGTAGAGATTCTCAGTCATCCAGGTCATGGTTGTCCCAAAAGTGCTTTTTCAGGAGGCAACTGGACTTTCTTGTGTTTTTTTTTTCTTTGAAGACATTTAGCTTCTAAAAGAAGTCTGAGGACACAGATAAACCTCCAAGTGCTTCAACAACCCTCTGAAAGGATGCACATGACCACCTGTCTGCAAGGAATATAAATCCTTCCATTCCTCACTATTCTGTCAGAGCTGAAGAAGCTTCTTCGATGAGAAGCGAAACGTCTGCCAAGAAAAGAAAGAAAGACCAGTTGCCTCCTGAAAAAAACACCTTTGGTTGAGCTGCAGTTGCAGAAGGCCCTGGAGAAAACAGATGGTCTGGAGTCATTTCAAACTGGTTTCATGCTTGGTTTCTGGTTAACGCTATGGAGACAGCATTACGGTGCTTATTGGTGATCTCTAGTGGGATCAGGATAGGAATAGTGTGACAGTCTTGGTGTCCCTTGGTCTTTCAGCCATTTTCAATACCTTTGATCATGGTACCCTTCTGAGTTGTCTTCAAGGATAAGAGTGTGGTCAGTGGTATACCGGTTCTCCTTCCTGATGGAACAATTTTGGAGGGGAACATTCAATCCTAGGCCCATTAATGGGAGGGAGGTAGTGCAGGATTTGATGCTCTCCCTGTTAGATTTGGGTGCAAAAGAAGGAACGAGACACAGAAACTGTTCAGCACTTTATTTTCCAAGCTGTAGCAATACACGAACTGCCGGCAGGCTGCAGGGAAGCCGCTTTTAAGGGCTTCCCTGTAGCCGGCTGGCCACTGACAGCAGTTTATTTCTCCCACCGCTAGATTAACCAATCAGTGGCAGCTATGCAAATCTTAGCTCCGTACGGCAGTACGTAACACCCCTCCCCTCTTAGTTTGTGGAATGTCCAATCAGGAATCAACGTAAGTCACGTAATCACATAAGTACCCAGGACGCTGTATAGTCCTACTGGGCCTGCGTGGTTCAGTTCCTCGGGAGACTTTGACTGTTGCGGACATGCTGTTGCTGCTCCAGTACCTGCTAGTGGAATAATCTGGAACCGGCCTCCAGTCGTGGTGGCTGAAGTCTCCGCATCTTCGTCCTCCGGTCCCGGTTGACTTCGCTGGACTCCGGCGTCTGCAGGTAGGTGTCCGCGTTCCTCCTCCGGGTTTGAGAACAGGTCCTCCTGGTTTTTTGTAGTTAGGGCCTGGCTCCCTGCACGGTCGTCTCGGTCAGTCGTTCTGTATGGTCTTCGGGACAGAGACTCGCCTTGTTCCAGGTTGTCTTGCAGCTGGCTGGCCTCCAGTTTTCGAAGACAGGAGTCTCCCAGTCTACTCCTGAGCTGGTCGATGTGTCTCCGCCACACTCGACCGTCATCCAGTTTGATTTGATATGATTTCGGCCTGGTAACTGCTATGACGGTGGCCTTCACCCACTTGGGATCCCCCACATAGTTTTGTGCGAACACTAGCTCATCTACCGCTAGTGTCCGGGTCAGCTTGTTTGAATCCAGGGGTGTCTCCAGATGATAATTTGGGTTCAGTCTGTCTAATTGGGACATTAGCTTCCATCCCATCAGCATCTCGGCCGGGCTCCAGTTGGTGGCCGCGCAAGGTGTAATGTGTTGGGCGAGTAGAAACTGGTTGATCTGCTCTTGCCAGTCCCCTGGGCCCATTCTAGTCAGGGTCTCTTTCGTCAGTCTCACCATCCTTTC
This sequence comes from Thermophis baileyi, assembly GCA_003457575.1. Classification (NCBI taxonomy): domain Eukaryota; kingdom Metazoa; phylum Chordata; class Lepidosauria; order Squamata; family Dipsadidae; genus Thermophis; species Thermophis baileyi. Next base: position 1,941,932 of record QLTV01004426.1, on the reverse strand, counting down.
CACCCGGTCATTGCTAGCCGGACTGAATGGCGAGCACATGCCTTATTCCCAGGTCAGCCAGGAATGACTCCATGTTCTTGGCTATCAACTGGGGTCCATTGTCCGACACAAGGACGTCCGGCAGGCCATGGGTCGCAAAAATCCTCCTCAACGCTTGTATGATGGCTTCCGTAGTTGATGTGTGCATGCTCACGACCTCCAGCCATTTAGAGTAGGCGTCCACCACTATTAAGAAAGTCTGTCCCGACATCGGCCCCGCAAAATCGATGTGGACTCTTGACCATGGGGCCTTGGGTATTTCCCACTCTAATGGTGTGGTCCATGGTGGCGCCAGCCAAGTTTCTTGGCATGGCAGGCAGGTTGCCACCCACTCGGTGATGTCCTGATCCAATTTAGGCCACCACAGGTAACTCCTGGCTAGTGCTTTCATGTGCACTATTCCAGGATGCCCTATATGCAAAGTCTCCATCACCCTTTTCCGTAGGTTCCGTGGCACAACAACTTGCTCCCCCCACAGTAAGCACCCCTTTAGTACCAACAGTTCGACCTGTTTATTTGTGAAAGATTTAAATTCTTCCCCCTCTTCTTCCTGTGGCCATCCCCTTAACACCCAGTTCAGGACCTTGGATAAGATTTTGTCTTTCGCTGTGTGTTCTGCTATGTCCCGAGATGTGACAGGGCTGGTTCGTTCAATGTCGACCAGTAAGATTTCGGCCACAGGTGCGGGGTCTTCTATGAGATCGGGTGTGGGGCAGCGGCTGAGTGCGTTGGCGTGTCCTATGCTCTTCCCTGGTCGGTGGGTCAGCTTGTAGCTGTAGCCAGACAGGAATATAGACCAGCATGTCATCCTGGGAGACATGTATTGGGGCGTTTGTTGGTTTCCTGTGAGGAGACCCAGTAATGGTTTGTGGTCTGTTACAAGTTCGAATTTGCGGCCGTAGAGGTACTCATGGAAACGCTTGATGCCAGCCACTGCCGCAAGCGCTTCTTTGTCCAGTTGGCTGTAATTCCGTTCAGCCGGTGATAGCGTTTTGGAGTAATAGGCAATAGGGGCTTCTGATCCGTTGGGAAGTTGATGACTGAGGACAGCCCCCACTCCAAAAGGGGATGCGTTGCACGTTAGCATCAGGGGGAGGGTCTCACTGTATTGCATGAGGACGCTGTTGGATGAAAGTAAGTCCTTTACGGCTGCAAAAGCGTTGGCCTCTCTCTGTCCCCATGTCCACGTGGCTGTCTTCCCCAGGAGCCTGTGGAGAGGCTCAGCGATGGTCACCTTCTGTTTTAAAAAGATGGCATAAAAGTTGAGTAAGCCCAGGAATGCTTGTAGTTCTGTTTGATTCCTGGGGGTCAGCGAGTCTTTAATAGCTTTTATTTTTTTTGGCTGTGGGATGAATGCCGGACCCGTCAATTAAGAATCCCAGGAATTCTACTTTGGGGACCCCTATTTTGCATTTGTCCCGCTTTACTTTTAGCCCCCTTTGTTGGAAACGTTCCAGTACCTCTCGCAGCCTGCTTAGGAGTTGTCCCTTTGAGTCCCCTGAGATGAGGACATCGTCGAAATAGGAAACCACCCCAGGGATGCCCTGCAGCAAGCGTTCCATCATGCTTTGGAACAGTCCTGGGGCCACGCTTACCCCGAATTGCAGGCGGTTGCACTTAAAAGCCCCCCTGTGCGTGACAATAGTCTGGGCTTCTGCAGTGGCTCCATCCACTGGCAATTGCTGGTACGCTTGCACGAGGTCCAGTTTGGCACCCCAAATTGCAGGCGGTTGCACTTAAACGCCCCCCTGTGCGTGACAATAGTCTGGGCTTCTGCAGTGGCTGCATCCACTGGCAACTGCTGGTACATTTGCGCCAGGTCCAGTTTGGTGAAAATCTGACCATTTCCTAGGGAGTGCAATAGGTGTTGCACTACTGGCACTGGGTAAGTGTTTTGTTGTAGTGCCGTATTAATGGTGCACTTATAGTCAGCGCACACGCGGATCGACCCATCTGGCTTCAGCGGGGTAACAATGGGGGTCTCCCATGTGGCATGGTCAACTGGCTCTAGGACCCCTTGGGCGATTAATTTGTCCAGTTGTTCATCTACTTTGGGCCGGAGTGCAAAGGGGACTCGTCGGTGCTTTAATCTAATGGGGGTGACGCTGGGGTCTAGGTTAAACAAAATGGGCTTGCCCTTATACTGTATTTACCTAGACTCCCATTGAATACGTCTCGGAAATTAGCAAGCAGCTTGTCCAGTTCATCCCCTTTTATCTGATGCAGACCGGTGATGCCAATGCCCAGAGGCTTGAGCCATTCCACACCGAGTAGGGTTGGTCTGTGTCCTTCTATGATGGTCAGGGGTAGCTTGCCCTTGAAATCTTTGAATTGTAGGGGTATCTCAGCTTTCCCCAAGATCCGGATGGGGTTCCCATGGAAATCGTTGAGCCGGATTTGTAGCGGTTTAAGCTGCTGCCGAGTGAGTTTTGGCTGCACTTGCATCAATGTGTCCCAAGACATGATGGTGAACATGGAGCCGGTGTCTAGCTCCATTTTGCAGGGAGTCCCTTCAATAGACACAGTGATATGGAACTTTTCCCCCAAACCGGCGTCAGAGTGGCCCACGGTTGTATTGTAGATCCCCCGGTTGTCCTGGTTCTGGTACTCGTCTCGGCGTCTGCCTCTTTGGCCCCCTGTTCTGGTCTGCCCTTGTCTCCCCTGCCCCATGGGTTGTCTGGGTTGGAAAGGGGCTGGCTGGTATGGGGTTGGTTGGGTGGCTCTGCACGCTTCTGCAATATGCCCTCGCTTCTGGCATCTGCGGCAAATGGCGTCTTTGAACTTGCAGATGGCCCTGGCATGGCCCCCTAGGCAGCCTGAACAATGGGCTTGCCTTGTCTCAATGTCTCTGGGGCTTACCCTTCGTTCTGGGTATATGCGATGCACTGGTTCTTCCTCCTCTGGATCCTTGTCATACTCAGGAACCTTGGTCATCCAGTCGGGCTCTCGGTGGGTATGATGGATGGCGCTGGTTTTTCTGATGTCGGCTGCTGAGTTGTCCAAAGATTCGGCGGCTCTGGCTTCTTCCACGACATCCTTGAAGGTTGCTCCCCACTGGATCAGCAACTTCTTTTGGAGATTGAGATCTCTCATTCCTAGAATGATTCGATCTTTCATCATTTCCTCCAGATTAATAAATTTGCACTTCGTTGCAATCTCCCGGAGCTGAGCCACAAAGTCATTTATGGTTTCGCCTTCGCATTGGCGGTGATGATAGAATTTGTTGCGGCTGACCATCGGTGTTGCTGTGGGAGCGTAATGTTCTTTTAGGGTTGTCTGTAGGGTTGTCCATGAAATGGACTCGATGTCCGTGGGGGCCACCAAGGTTTGAGCCATTTTATAAATCTTTGGCCCGCAGTAGGTGAGGAAGAGAGCCCTCTTCCTGTTGTCTGGTAGATCTTGGAAGTTGTTGGCTTCCAGGAACATGCGGAAGCGGCTCATGTAGGTATGCCATTCTTCCATCTTTGGATCAAAGATTGCTGGAGCTGGAGATGTGTTGGTAGCCATCCTCAAGTTTGGCCGGAGCAGTCGGTGCTTGCTTCTAAGATGGCCGCGGATGGCATGAGGTGCCTTTGTCCTGTTGTCCTTCTTCAACCACCTTCATCGGCAGTGTTAGAGTTGGGCGTGAAAGAAGGAATGAGACACAGGAACTGTTCAGCACTTTATTTTCCAAGCTGTAGCAATACGCGAACTGCCGGCAGGCTGCGGGGAAGCCGCTTTTAAGGGCTTCCCTGTAGCCGGCTGGCCACTGACAGCAGTTTATTTCTCCCGCTGCTAGATTAACCAATCAGCGGCGGCTATGCAAATCTTAGCTCCGTACGGCAGTACGTAACACTCCCCATTCGTATTGAATATCTACACGAAACTGCTGGGTATAGCATTGTCAGCAGCATAGGGTGAGATTTTTCGGTATACTGAGGATACCCAACTGTACATCTTAATCCCTGGAAAAGAAGTGATGCTGTCAAAGTGCCGTCAAGGTGCTTGGAGGCTTTCCAGATCTGGATGCAGACAAATAGACTGAGGCAAACCCAGCAAGATTCAACCCAATGAGATTCCATTGTTAACTCTGAATGGGCAACCTTCCTCCAGGTAGAACTGAGTCACAATCTGGGGAACTTCTTGGACTCACAGGTTTTGTTTAAGGAGCAGGGGGCAGCTGTGGCTAAGACAACCTTTGCGCAATTCCATCTTGTGTTCCAATTGTAAGCTTTCCCGGAACAGCTAGTATTACTCACTGTCAAATCATGCCTTAAGTCATTTCTCAAGAGGATCATTGCAATATACCTACCGTACATGGAGCTGTCCTTGAAGAGTGTTTGGAAGCTACAGAATGCAAGTAGTGATGGGCATGCCTCAAGGTACTAACATAACACCTCTACTCGGGACAATTCAAGATGCTGATTGACACTTTTAAAGTCCTTCATGTTTCAGGGCCTGTGTTTTTGAATACTACCTTCTCCCAGCAGCATCTGCCTAGTTGATAAAGTCCAGTAGGGTGGACTCACTAGATATCCCCTCAATTAGATATTGTAACCTTCAAGGGCCACATAAGTATGTTTTCAGTCGCCAATAGAGCTCCTCTGAAGAGTGGTTACTTCTTTCCCTTCTGGCTTTTTAGGAAGCTGATGAAAACCTTGTTCCACCAGGCCTCCTGGTTGGTTTGAGGTAATTGTCTTCTGGTGAGATTAGCTTTCTTTTCATTATCCATAATATTTTGATTGGTGACTCCCATATTTTGGTGGCTGTTTTTTAAACTGATTGTATGTTTTCTTAATTACAATTACATATTGGGGAATTGTTCTTGGCAGGAATAGTATGATCTATAAGCCTTGCAAATAAATAAATATAATTTTTTGTGTGGAAAGCATCCCTCTAGTTAGAAATTTGTACCCCAGTGACATAAGGTGTTTATTTCCTGTAAAGCCCTCCATGATTTGGATCCAACTTATTTCCTTCTATTTGATCCTTTGCTACACACACACACACACACACACACACACACACACACACACACACCCATTCAAGGCAGTTTATCTTGAGCTGAGTTTTTTCTATAGATGCTTCTCTGGGACACCGAAACATACTTCCTACTGAATTGAGAAGACCTACTGTAACTCTTTATCATCCTTTTCTCATCCTTTAAAAAGGGTCCTAAAAGTTATCTTTTGAAACAAGCTTTTAACAATATATTGTTTTAGAATTGTTTTAATATTTTTTTTATTTTAAATCTTAATTTTTATGTATACAGTATCACTGGGAGACCAGATTAGTCTACTGTGTAACAGGTTCAAGAAGTAAAACATGCAAATTATCAGTATCCTAAGGAGGTGGTAAGGAAGGTTATGGACTGGCAGAGCTAAAAAAAAATCTACATGAGGTTTCCTCCTAAATCTGCTTCACGACAAAGGACCATAATTCAAGAATAAATTACATGCAAAGTTCTCAAAGTTGCACTCTAATTAATTAAAGAACCTTCTGTAGAAATCTTTGCCCATTGTGGGTATTAGAGAGATGTTGTCAATTGGAGTTATCAGTTAGATGAACTTGTGTATTCTTCAGGAGTTGTCTTTCAACTTGGCACACAAAAATCCTAGCTTCAAGTTGGCACCTCCAGTTAATAGATCTGAACAATCTGCATGTTTTATCTGAGCTGTCACCCAAGTGAAAAATCCTCGGTAATTTAAATTAACATTTTCAGAGTGCAGTGTTCTTGGAAGGAGCGAGGAAATCAGCTTGTCTCCGCTATCTGCCGCCGTTGAACAGAAGGAGGGTCATAGCTCAGTTAGGATTACCATATCCATTCTGCAAAAATATGCATGACCATCAGATGGCAGCAAAGAGCTACAGTAAGTCCTTTGCTGGTATCTAGTGGTTCTCCGTGTATTGGCAACCCAATTCTATAGACCTAAGGAAAGTGCATGCTCTTTATGTAGAAAGCCCCGCTTCAATTCCTGGCATGCCTTCTGAAAGCCTTAGAAAGTGGGAGATGGGTGGTTAAGAAATACGAAATCTAAATAAATACATACTATATCAGAATAGATAATTGCTATATTCTATTTTCCAAGGAAGATACATTCACACAAACCATTAAGCTTGGTTAATGTTCATTAAACACCAACAAAACAACAACAGTACTTGTTTTGTATAAACTCGGCCCATCTGAGTAGCTTATGGGTCAAGATTTTGTGTGCATCCAGCAAATGGATTAATGTAGTAATTAGTTGTATGAATGCTCAAAGTACAAACTATCAAACTCAAACAAAGCAGTTCCCAATGCTAATTTCATAATTCCCAATTCCTAACCCATTTGCCATCCCTGTGCATGGAAACTTCTGATTTTATATAGAAGGAAAGGAAGGAAGGAAGGAGGAAAGGAAGGGAGGGAGGGAGGGAAGGGTACCTTGATGGGTCGACCAACTTAATTATCACCCAGTCTCTATTGATCTTGGATTGCCTTTTGTCTTTCCCGCCCTCTCCCCCCCCCCAGGAAATCCTCGACTCGCTGGCAGAACTGTATTGCTTGCTACAAGAAGAGGACAGGGGGGCCGGGGTGTGGGAGAAA
>QLTV01004426.1:1920733-1933859 GCA_003457575.1 Thermophis baileyi | reverse complement strand
TGGGGAAGGATACTGCAAAATCCCCATTCCCTCCCCACTCCAGGGGAAGGATACTGCAAAATCCCCATTCCCTCCCTACTCCAGGGGAAGGATACTGCAAAATCCCCATTCCCTCCCCACTCCAGGGGAAGGATACTGCAAAATCCCCATTCCCTCCCCACTCCAGGGGAAGGATACTGCAAAATCCCCATTCCCTCCCCACTCCTAGGGAAAGGATATTGCAAAATCTCCATTCCCACCCCACTCTAGGGCCAGCCAGAGGTGGTATTTGCCGGTTCTCCGAACTACTCAAAATTTCCGCTACCGGTTCTCCGAACTACTCAAAATTTCCACTACCGGTTCTCCAGAACCTGTCAGAACCTGCTGGATTTCACCCCTGCATTGGAGGTTTTCTAGTCCAAACCCCTGCCTAAGGAAGGAGTCCATATTCCATCCCACACAGAAGGTTGTTCAACCTTTTCTTGAAAACCTTCAGTAATGGAGCAATCACAACTCTGGGAGGCAAGCTGTTCCACTGATTAATTGCTCTTACTACCAGTATCAAAAAATTTCTCCTTCCAGGTAGGATCTCCCTCTGAGGAGCTTCCCCACCATTGCTTCTTGTCCTGCCCTCAGGTGCTATGGAGAATAAATTGACACCTCTTTCCCTGTGTGCTTTTGGATGCAAAATTACAGCTGGAGATGCATGTAAGCTTGGTGATCTAGGCATCACTTAGTCTAGTGACTCATCTTCACTCATTTCTGGATGGAGATAAATTGTTCTTACCAGTAGTAGTGCTACTAAACCCTCAACTGAGTTACTGTAATGCATTCCTTGAAGAGAGTATGGAGTTCACAGATGGAGCAGTGTGTTGTGGCTCAGAAGATGGTTGCATATTACCTTGTTCTACTAGAGTTAAACTGATTGCCAGGTCAGTTTAAGGTGTAGGTCAGCAAATTTAAGCTGTGTGGACTTCAACTCCCAGAATTCCCCAGCCAAACTGTTTCTTAACATTGCTGGGGTTGAGAAACACGGATTGCATAGCTACAATTCAGCAAAGTAGATTAAGAGAAAATAGCAATAGCAATAGCACTTAGACTTATATACCGCTTTACAGTGCTTTACAGCACTCTCTAAGCGGTTCACAGAGTCAGCATATTGCCCCCAACAATCTGGGTCCTCATTTTACCCACCTCAGAAGGATGGAAGGCTGAGTCAACCTTGAGCCGGTGAGATTGGAACCGCTGAACTGCTGAACAGTCAGCTGAAGTAGCCTGCAGTACTAAAGAATCCAAAACTAGTTAAGACTATAGAGGTCAAACCCATTACTTAGAACTGGATTTAGTTCTAAAGCTGGGGTAGCTATTTCAAGATCAGAGATAAATTGTACAGTATATCAACCATCTATTTTGCTCCTTTATATTACTTGAAGTTACCAACACATACGAAGGTCAGTTACATAGGTTACAACTGTCTAGATTAGACATAATGAAAGCATATATTGCTGTGGCCAGATTCATTTTTCTCAGGGAAAGGTCCAGCTGACTTTCAATGAATGCTGGGCAAAGACTGTCCTTATTCGGTGCTCATGCGGATTTCCAAAAAATCTAGATGGGAATGAAATTGGTTTGGGGTTAGAAAAAGCTTTATTCACTTTGATGGGTAACCCACCAGGAACTGAATAGAGGGAATGTTCCTTGCTGATCCTGTGCTCTTTTACCAGAACTTACTACCATATATGAAATTCCACATGACCTCACAATGGCTGAAGCCAATTTGTTTTCATTTAGTTAGGTACATCCTGATGGGAGAGATCATCTGATGAGATAGAAGGTACTATTTCCTTTTTCTTTTGTGCTGAAAAAAAAGATGTTATGCCTTAATACTGGAAAGAGAATGGGTTTTTTTATTTAAAAAAAAATCTGAAGTTGAAACCCTGAGAAATCATAGACCTTGTTTCCATTTGGCTCCTGTGGTCCCGCTAAGGATTATAAAATGAAGAAGCTGGTTGCAAGGATAGAAGATTTTAAACTAGTAGTAAATCAGAATGGGACAACTCGCCATGGCCAACTTGCCGAGGAACAACTCACCACGGGACAATTCAACCATTCAATTTAATTATTTAAAATAATTATTAAAATATTTTTAATTTTTGTCATTCATATCTCATTTTGTCCCTCCTTTGGCATCCTTTCTTTAATGATTCTATTCCACCATTTCTTCGATATCAGTGTAACTCTTGCCCCACGTCGAGTTGGCCGTGATGAGTTGGCCACGTCGAGTTGTCATAGACCCCATCTGGAAATTGTAGCCCATGGGCTACAAATGGCATGTAAACCACATAGGCTTCAGTGACTAAGAAAATAACAAAATGTACATCCTGACATCATGAGGTAGAACCAGCCCTTTCATATTTGCAAATGCGAAATGCAAATATATTATAAATCATGATGGCTGCAGTGCATGATTTATAATATATTTGCATCTCACATTTTTAAATATGAAAGGGCTGGTTCTACCTCATGATGTCAGGATGTACATTTTGTTATTTCCTTAGTCACTGAAGTTATCAATGGATGCCTATGTGGTTTACATGCCATTTGTAGCCCATGAACTACAATTTTCAGATGCACTGCTTTTTTAATAAGCACTGAAATAGGCCTATTCATTAGGCTTAATGCATGTGTTTTATTTATCTTTTTCAAAGTCCAGCATTGACCTTTATAGTGATATCTCCGTGGAACTTTAAGAGATTCCAAATTGTGGGAAATGAGGCATTTTGGCTGCCCAGAAAAAAAAATAGTTTTCCTTTCCGTTCACACAGTAATGGAAAGCAAAATAAACACAGAATTGTGTTTTTAATTGCTGGCAATGATTAACACAGAAATTGTGACAACATCTGTTGGAATATCAGAATCCTTAAGGGCCTTTCAGGAATTACCATTATTATTGTTTTGGCAAATTAGCAAAATGGGAGAATTAAAAAAAAATCCAGTAAGAGCTGAATCTTCCTTTGATGAAAGGTCCTGGTTTGTGTTAGCAATGATTCTTCACAACTTTGCTTGCTTTTTCTAATCAAAGCTAAAAAATACAGTCCAGTTGGCAGATCTGTCAGCGGCCTGTATGTTTGTAGTCACACTCCATAATCTTCACTGTGAGATTTTTAAGAATGATATGTTGATTGATTTGGAGTTTCTATCTTTTATGATGGTATTCATAATGAGACTGTTTGCTTTTTGAAATGTAAATATTGGAAGGTCTTTGGGGTCATTTATTTTAAATTAAAGATTAATCTTAAACACGAGTTACAATGGATCTGGTTTACTGCAAAGCTCAATACAATTTCCAAAAAAAAACCACCTTGAATTCCATAAAGGCCCATTCTTAATAAATAAAACACCAGAATGATGGCAAATCCATTTGGGAACCAGCTTGGTTAGTGGTTAAGGCACCAGGCTAGAAATCAGGAGACTGTGAGTTCTAGTCCTACCCTAGGCATGAAAGCTGACTAGGTGACTTTGGGCCAATCTCCAGGAGACGGCGCGTTCTAATCCTGCCTTAGGTTTGAAAGCTGGCTGGGTGATTTTGGGCCAGTTCCTCCCTCTCTCAGCCTAGCCCACCTCACAGGCTTGTTTTGGGGAATATAGGAGGAGGAAACAGATCTAGGTATGTTCACCACCTTGAGTTACTGAGAACAGTAATGAAGATGGGATATGAATTAAATAATAAATGACCCAAAACAAAACCACTTTTGGTCCAGTCTGGAGGGATCTACCCAGGTTTGCACTGGGTTAAGGCATAAGCCAACATTATTTCATGTATTGGGAAAAGGGCATTGTATCACCAGGACACTGTGAGTTCTAGTCCCATCCCAGGCATCAAAGCCGACTAGGTGACTTTGGGACAATCACCAGGACACTGTGAGTTCTAGTCCTGCCCTGGGCATGAAAGCCAACTGGGTGACTTTGGGCCAGTCGCTCTCTCTCTCTCTCTCAGCCTATGAGGATCAGGCTTAGACAACAAGTCAATTGGTCAATTCCTGTTGTAATCAGTGGATGAATACTGGGCTGATCCCAAAAAGGCAATCCTGCACTTGTGGGAAAATGCTAGGAACTAGGAAAGAAAAGAAAAATGGAAAACCCATTGCTTTGCTTGTAAAAGTACTCATCTGCTCAGACACAAGAGCGTAAAAACAAGCTTCAACCGCAACAATACACGAGCACACAATAGATACAAACTTAACGTAAACCGCTCCAAACTTGATTGCAAAAAATACGACTTCAGCAACAGAGTGGTCAATGCCTGGAATGCTCTACCTGACTCTGTGGTTTCTTCCCCAAAACCCCAAAACTTTAAACTTAGACTGTCTACCGTTGACCTCACCCCATTCCTAAGAGGTCTGTAAGGGGCGTGCATAAGTGCACCAGCGTGCCTACCGTCCCTGTCCTAATGTCCCCATGTATTCATAACCATCTCATGTACTCATAACTATGCTTATACATCTTATGTATTCACAATCACGTTTATACTTTGTCTGTAATCATATATACACTTGACAAAATAAAAAAAATAAAAAAATAAAAAAATTGGGAAGTGTCAACAAATGTTTTGGATGGGGAGGGTGGCTACAGAGGACAGGAAGGAGCAATCTTCTGGGGTGTTTTGAGAGCAGCTGAGGCAACCACTGCTGCAGTTATTTTGCACCGTAAATGGGCATGGCCCCTCCCCATGGCAACAAGTGTCCTTGAACACCCAAAACATACTCTCAAATGCCCAGCATGTCTCCAGTTCAAAGAGGCTGGGATCTGTATCTCCAGTTCTTTACTATTTACTATTCTTCACCTTTAAACACCTTTGGCCTGGATGATTGAGTCTTCATTGACATATTGCAGTGCATTTGGGGAGAAACCCCTGAAGTTGGTGTGGCAAGAGTTGGTACATTCCAACGACTTTCTGACTCCCTGCCTAACTTTGTTCTGACTGATGAAGTTGCTTGGATGAGCAGCGAAATGTCTCAGATTAACAAAATTTGGTCCAGTTCTCATGATTTGACCTTTAGACGCCTTTGGCCTGGTTGAGTCTTCCTTGACCTATTCTTTACTACTAAGAGCCGTGGTGGCGCAGTGGTTAGAATCAGTATTGCAGGCTAATTCTGCTGACTGCCAACTGCCAGCATTTCAGCAGTTCGAGTCACCAGCTCAAGTTTGACTGGGCCTTCCATCCTTCCGAGGTCAGTGAAATGAGGACCCAGATTGTTGGGGGCAATAGGCTGACTCTGTAAACCGCTTAGAGAAGGCTTTAAAAGCACTATGAAGCGGTATATAAGTCTAAGTGCTATTGCTACTTACTGTTATCGTTTGTCTTCCCTTCTTTCTCAGAGGGGGGCAGGTTTCAAATGATTTCCAATGTCCCAAAACAGACAAGAACAGGAAGACAACCAGTCAGATGAAAAATGCCACCAAGAGTTAGAAGCAGCGGAAAAGGAGTTGGAAGCCAATGCAGACATAACCGATTTTAGCCTGCTAGACGGTCCTCAGACTTCAACCGCGGAACAAACACTGAAGCCTGAGAGTTGGCTTTGGGGATGGTTTCCCTTCCCCCTTCTCTCTGGGCTGACCTGGTTGGGAGACAGGTACTAGCCAATGCTTTAAACCAGGCGTCTTCTCCTTCATAGTGGTCAGAGTCAGACTTGAAAGGCTCCATTTAAGGCTATCAGAGGGTAGAAATGTGGAATCCTAACACGGGGGAGATCCTTGGAGGCTATCTACTCCATCTCTGTACTCCGTGCACACCCTGCACTTACCTGCATCCAAAACAGGCCGCGTGGGGACTCCTGGGAGGGGCGGGGTGGGCGGGGCCAGCCAGGCGTGGGATTTGGGGGTTCTCCGAACTGCACAGAATCTTAGCTAGAGCTTCTCCCGAACCCCTGCGAACCCCCAGCAGCCCACCCCTGCTCTGGGTTATTTTAAGTGTCTTAATTCTTTCTTTGCTGCAGAAACAAGTCTCTTCAGGAGCCAGTTTGCTGCCAAGTCCAGAGGAAAAAAACATCCAGTAATATGTGCCCGGCATGTGAGATTATGTTCTGCAAAAAATGTGAGACGTTACATTACAGCCGGGTCTTCATTGAACATGGGCTCTTGGGTCACAGCACAGAGAGCTTGCCAGAGGCTCTGAGTCCCACCATGAGCACAGGCAAGACACATTTCTGGGTTTCCACACTGTGATTTGTAGACTCAGCCACCAGTGGCTGGGTTTATTTATTTAGCAAGTTGATAAAGCTGAGAAAATCTTCTGAGACCAGGAATGGTACTAATGATATGGAAAGAGAGGCTGCTTCGTTTCTTTTCTAGTGATGGTAAATGTAAAATAGCTTATGAAATTCCCAGCAGCATCTGATTCGCTCCCTTGAGAGAACAGACCCTGAAATAGCCCCAAAAAGGGATAATTTAAGAACTTTGGTTACTTTGATGTAATGGCTAGGGTGCTGGCCTAGAAATCAGGAGACTGAGAATTCTAGTCCTGCCTTAGGCGTGAAAGCCAGCTGGATGACTTTGAACAAGCTACTGTCTCTCAACCCAATATGTCAGGGTTCCAAGTAACACCCCCCCCCCAACGAAAGAAAACTCTGAGGCTTGAATTTCCTCAAAAGTCCATTTTATTAGAGATGTCATATTGGCACATCTGGGAAAACCCGAATCTGAAAGCTTCTGGTTTTCCACACCCAAGAGAAAGTTCAAGTCCCTGCCCCAGCACCCACATGTCCATCACATTGTCCAATCAATGCACCGTCCCAACTGGAGATGCCTCCCAGGCACACCCCTCCAGGTGCAGGGCAGAGTGATCCTGACTCTCGGAGAAAGGAATGTTATTTTGACTATAGTTCTCCACTCACACAATCCCCCCTCCCAGTTTCCCACAGCACTAAATGTGTCAGGCCTGAAGATCCAATGCTCAAGATGGTTTCCAGGCCTGACACAATCCATCTCACTGAGTTCCTGTTGTATGGATGCTTTGTGCTGACTAAAAATAAACAAGGGATAAACATCTAATAAATATTTTTGGCTCCTGTTTGTCAGCTTCATATCCCACCCTTTTCCCAGGCTCTCAATTGAGAACTCAGTTTGTTACAGGACTTCAAATTTGTGAGTAGGCTCAGCTTAGCCCATGGTTAATGTGTTTCCATGGCTGAAGATGAATGTGAGTTTGAATGTGGATTTTCCAGTCCTAGCATAACTTCTTAACTACAATTCCGCACTGGTTTTATCCCAGAGTTCTACAGAAATTGTATTGGGTTTGGTATTCAAAAACCACCTGCCTCTCAGCATTCAACATATGGAGACAACCCATTGGGAGAAGCTATCCCTTCAGGGCAGGGGTGGGTTCTAACTTACCTCGCTGCCGGTTCACTTCCTCCCGTGCCACATGGCTGCGTGCGCATTGCGCACCGTGTGGCCTGCCACACGGGCGCGTGCATGCTTCACGCGTGGGCGCGTATGCGCAGTGGCAAAAACTCGGCTTCTGCGCATGCACAGAAGCAAAAACCAGCAAAAAATAGCAAAAAAAGAAGAAGCTGAAAACAAGATGGTGGCATCCACGGACCGGCACCGACAGAACCGGCTCCGTGACGTCACCACCAGTTTACTACCGGTTCTATAGAACTGGTCCGAACCGGGAGGAACCCACCTCTGCTTCAGGGACTATCTGGATGTTCTAGGACAGTGTTTCTCAATCTTCAATCATTGTAGTCAACTAAATACTTCCTCCTAGAACAGTGTTTCTCAACCTTGGCAACTTTAAGATGTGTGGACGTCAACCAGCATGGCTGGCTGGAGAATTCTGGAAGTTGAAGTCCACACATTTTAAGGTTGTCCAGATTGAGAAACACTGTTCTAGGAGGAAGTATTTAGTTGACTACAATGATCGGACAACAGATATTGAACTTGAAGAACATTTTGGTCTGAGGTAGCAAGGTTGATGTTATGCTTTAAAAACAACAACACATTTATGGAAAACAGAATTTAGCACATAGCATGTCTCAGTGGAACATCTCTCATTCTTAGCTATAAATGTAACCATGCCAGGTGCTAAGGCTAAAGAAGAACGGGCTTCACTGAGGTATTTAGCTTATCACCACTGGAAACAATGCTGGACTGGATAAACCTTGGTCTGATTTAACTGTTTTTATTCCAGGTTCCATAGACTTAGTTGGTGCTCCAGTGGAAGCAGAAGGCAGAGAGACAAAGTGGCCCTAAAGAGGGAACAATGGATTTATTTCTTGATGGTCCACCAATACCACCAGCTGTCTGCTTTATTAACCTAAAAGAATGGAAGTTTGCCCAAGTTCACCATAACTACTTACATATGTGTATGGAGATAGGATTGTTTTGTTGTAAATAAAATCTATTTGGCTTTGAGGATTTCCAAAAACATGGAGTTATAGCAAGGTTGGAATGATACCAGAAGAATCTTAGCATCCTAAGGATTAAAATGGTTCTAATTTCTACCTCTGCTTACTCAGCTCATAGATTTTGACTATGACCTAGTCCATTTCATACTTTTATTTATATCAATGTTCTCCAACCTGTTACCTCCGTGTTGGTAACCTCTCCTACCAATGTTTCATGTTTGGTCTAGAAACATGTCTTTATACCTTCAGAACCTCTTATGACCATCATATGTGGTTTATAGTGTGAGGGAATTCTCCCAAAGTTATTGTCATTAGCCAATGATTTTAGTTGTGTCATTTAGAATGAAAAGTTCATCTGGAAGTCAATCTAAAATCCCATTATTGGTAGGAAATGACTGAAAGCAAAACAGTAACATCTTTGCCAGAAACTCTGTTAGCCCAAGAAGGTAAACCAGACTAAGAAATTAATGCTATAGAGATTTTATTGAACAGCTATAGTAACAGAATCTTTCAGGCCTGAATGTGCTTCCCCCTCCCTCATTTTATGTGAACTAGGAAGGGGCCTATCGGAGACATTTTCTCAGGTTATTGTATTGGTCTGGGCTCAAGCCCCGTTTATCTGACTGTTGCCTTGGTGGCGGCTCTTCAAGGCCATTCCATCTGCCCTATACAAGTAGTGAATGGCCTCCACGAAATCTGCATGTCTGCTACACTGCCTAGGGCAGTGGCCCCCAACCTTTCGGGCACCAGGGTCCAGTTCCATGGAGAGAGGTTTTTCCATGGACCGGAGGGGACATGGTTTCGGATGCTGCCTGCATCCCACAGATGGGGCTTTGTTTGTTTGTGCAGCCCGGTTTCTAGCATGCTGCAGCCCGGTGCTGGTCCACGGACCAGGGGTTGGGGACCCCTGGCCTAGAGGATTTCCTTTTCCTGGTCTGATACAGTGGTTCAGTGTGTCATCTCAGCATAATATGAACCATACTATTATGTTAAACAATATGATGTGTTTTTAGACAGTGCATGTGTACTATTCATAGCAGCTGTGTCTTCAGTATATGAATCATTGGCCATTTTCACTCACAATGGGTCAGTCCAGGTGTTCCAGGACTAATTCATACATTTCTGGAAGTGGAGGAGCAGGAAATGGTTTGTGGTATTCCTGACTCAAATTATTTTAAGACTTTTACTTCCTGTTCTGGACAATCCACTTCTGGAAAAACCTGAACCAGCCCTGGGAATACAGAGACAGGCTGTTTTCAGTGAGAAACAGATAGTGTTTTGCCCAGTAGTTTGTTAACCCAAGAGTTAGGTTTAGCATGTTGTGAAAGCATAGTTATTAAGTCCTTAACCTTGAAATGCGTGGTTTCTGAGAATCAGAAGAAATATTAATTCTAACAATTCTAACAAAGAGCTCTTTGCTCAATGACAGTTGGCAAAGAAATGTAGGTAATGAAGCAGGTGAAACAACATTGATAGATGTTAAGTCTTTGAGCTGCCCATTTTTACCATTCAGAATCCATTGCAAAGTATCCCTTTTGCCATTTTGGCTCTCCAAAAAAGACTATCTCTTCTCTTCCAGCTTTGCCACCTATTGCAAAATTGCTCAATGTATATGTATGCATCGTGCATGCCTTTTTACTGGTAAACAAATGTCTAATCCTGGGAAACAGGCTGCTGCCCTCTAAGCAGTTTGTCAATATGGGGTTGACAAAAGTCAACATTGGCATGTTGCAACATGAAGAAGGACAAAGAATGGCCAACTCCCTTTTGCATTCTTCAGGCAAGGAAAGAGTCCAAAATGACACATTGCAGCAAGAAATCAGAGGTGAAAACAATTCCTCAGTAGTCTTGATCATCAACAGAAGAAAATGATTGTGTTAACATTATGATAAAATATTGCAAAAATAAGGACACGATGATGACCATGTTCACATAAGATGCCACCAGTCAATCTCCAAAGCATCAGACATAATTCCTCACCCATCAGGCCCCAAGAAAGACATATGGAATTACTTCTGAGTAATTTCCTTTATTTTTCCTCACTTCTAGACAGAAATCTTGTCAAACTAAAGCAACTATTTGCATCACTATAGATATAGTCTGGGAATCACTAGGGAGGAGCCTTCTCAACTATCTTTCTCCCTACCAAACCTCCTGTGCTTCACTGCATCTTTGCCCTCTGGAGTGCAGCCCCTCCCTCTTGGGAATCCAGGCTACATTCCACCACACCAGCACTCAATTTGGTAACTATCATAATAACCGGATCTGCCTGGAATACAAAGATTTTGTGGCTAAAGAATACTGGTGAGGTTTCATTTTGTAGCTGTGAAGTAGCTATGGCTTGGATGTTATGGCTAATCAGTATTTCAGAAACATGTTTTATAACTGCCCGGCCTTGGCTGTGAGTTCTATAATGCAGCCACTACACAGCACTGTTTATTTCTCTAGTTGAGGGTTTTTCAAACTGTTCTATGGAATCCTAAGATGGGATATAATAAATTGTTGGTTTTAACCTCCCAAGTAATTGGGATATTCTACTTTTCATTTTTCTACATTGGAAATGATAACCTTGCATTTACAATAAACTCCTTACTTTTTAAACTTACACTCTAAGTGGATGAGCTTTCTGGGATGGTTATTGGGCCAATTGTTTTTGTGAAATTTAAGTAACCTTAAAATAGACATCTGAATAAATAAATTATAATGCGCAGAAGTTTTGTTTAATAGCCAATTTTCTATCATAAAGTTTTGTCCCTTGACCAGGGGAGTCTAATAATATTTTTTTAACTAATAGGTTCTGCACCCTAAAAGTCCATGACCTAGAGAACTTGGTAAGCAAAGTCTGGAGACTATCTCCAGTTCAACGTTTTGCCAAGCTTACCAAATTGTATCTGGTTTACCTATAACAGTGATGGCGAACCTATGGCACATGTGCCAAAGGTGGCATGCAGTGCCCCCTCTGTGGGCACGCAAGCCTTCACCCCAGCTCAGCTCTGCCACACATGTGCGTGCGCCTCCCACCGGCCAGCTGGTCTTTGGGTCTCTGCCGGGCATGCGCGGGGGCTGGGGCACATGCAGGGGCTGCGCGTGCATGCACAGAGGACAGGCCGCATGCACTGGGGGCTGCATGTGCATGCACAGGGGGTGGGGTGCATGCGGGGCACACACATGTGCAGGGGATGGGGCATGTGGGGGGCCACGTGTGCATGCGGGGGACACATGTGTGGGTGGCGGGGCACATTGGGGCCACACACGCATGCACGGGGAGTGGGGCGCATGCATGGGGGCTGTGCGCACATCGGATTTTGGGGGTTTTGGGTGCGCGCTTTGGGCACTCGGTCCGGAAAAGGTTAGCCATCACTGCCCTATGCCCTTATATATGACAATTATATTTCATATAAGGGCATAGGGGATTATAGCCATATTCTGGCTTTATGGTTTCTGTGTCCTTCCCCACTTTAGCTGTCAGGAGTTGACAGTGATCTATCCTGATACTTTTCTGCCAGGTTTCAAAGTGATAGATAACTGAATTGGTGTGTTCACTTGCAGCAATGTTAGAACATCCTGTATAGTTTGTGAATTTTCAAATTTATTGGGGATAAGCATTCATAGGCTCACGGTGAAAAAAGATGGCGTTCCAGTTTTGACACCCAATTGATGCTTCCCATGCTGAGAAATTCCCAGTTAAGTATTGTAGCTATATTCATGGATTTACCAAAAAGGAATTGCTGAGCGTCAAAAGAAACCTGTCTTCAATGCTAAAGATCCAGTTCCGTCCTAGACATCTCTCAGGTAAGCCTAAAAAAGCTCTTCTTGCATCTTTAAAGAAATGTTTTGGGGTAGAGTAGACAAGGCTTAGGGCCAGTGATGGCGAACCTTTTTTGGCTCGGGTGCCAAAAGGTTTAGTTTAGTTTAGTTTAGTTTATTTATATTTCTATGCCGCCCAACTCCCAAGGGACTCTGGGCGGCTTACAACAATATAAAAAAAAAACCATTATTAAAATATAAAAAACTATTAAAAAGAAACATATTAAAAACATTTAAAAAACAACTAAAAACTCATACACACCGTTTCATGGCCGGATCTCGCCAAATTACAGAGGCGAGATCAACGGCCCCAAGCCTGCCGGAACAGCCAGGTCTTCACGGTTTTCCGGAAGGCCAGCAGGGTAGGGGTAGTCCGGATCTCAGGAGGTAACTGGTTCCAGAGGGTCGGGGCAGCCACAGAGAAGGCCCTCCCCCGCGGGCCCGCCAGCTGGCACTGTTTAGCTGACGGGACCTGGAGGAGCCCAGCCCTGTGGGATCTTACCGGTCACTGGGAGCTATGTGGTAGAAGGCTGGGAGCTATGTGGTAGAAGGCTGGGAGCTATGTGGTAGAAGGGTGCGCGCACGCGCAATAGCGTGCGCGCACGTGCCCACACCCATAATGCAATGCCCTCCCCTACGCATGCGCACAACCCCCGCTGCCCCCTGCTACTTCCATACTTCCTGTAGGCCCGTTGGGCTGTTTTTCGCTCTCCCCAGGCTTCAGGAAAGCCTCCTGAAGCCTGGGGACGGCGAAAAATGGCCCAACGGGCCAAATGGAAGTTCGGAAACGAAACTGAAGTGGAGCTGCCCTACTACTTACCTTCAGATAGTTGCAACCAGGCCTCGCACACCTCGGCCCATTTCTTCTGCAGCAAGGCTTTTCTGAAGGCCTCTGTAGCCGATAACAGAGCTCCGGATCGATCTGGAGCTCT
>QLTV01004426.1:1898648-1919840 GCA_003457575.1 Thermophis baileyi | reverse complement strand
GTCATCTATCTATCTATCTATCTATCTATCTATCTATCTATCTATCTATCTATCTATCTATTATCTATCATCTATCTATCTATCTATCTATCATCTATCATCTATCTATCTATCTATCAAAACTAATTCAATTCCTGAAAGATAAAATTCAGTAATCATAAACTTGGCACTACATTATTCTAGAAGCCTTGGAAGGACAGAAAAATGATGGAGCTCATTTCCTGCTATAAAGTTCTAACAAATAAATTACTTTCCCCAAGACATTATATTGTAAATGGGTGTGAACAAAGGCAAACGCTTGAATACCAGTCACACAGAAACCCATAAATCTAGTCTTACAAGTAAGAAAAAAAAAATATTCTGAACTCCTCCTGACACATGCCTTCTTATATATGTGTCTTCTGGAATGAAACAAACTGTTGTGCTCTCCCTGACCTACAGTTTAAGATATATACAGCCCAGACACAGGGTTATACCCATTATCCAAGTGTATATTTAGCACAAGACCCATTGATTCATGTGCTCTGGCCAAAGCTGCTGACATGGTTGCTTGTCATACTATCTCAGCTCAGACCTCTAGAACAGGGGTGTCAAACTCGCGGCGTCATGTGACGTATCGGGACTTCCCCCCCTTTGCTAAACCAGGCGTGGGTGTGGCCAGCGCGTGACGCATCCGGCCTGCGGGCCGCGAGTTTGACAGACCTGCTCTAGAACAACCTAGTGCTGAGTGCCATAGCAGCTTGTCTAGGCATTACAGAAGACAGTTTACATGCCACTGATATCACCAAAGCTTGGAAACGTAACTGTCTCAATCACCATTGCTGGGAACATAAGGGGATTACACATTCTGCCTATTGGCTTCAATGTGGGAAATCAAATGCTAGTCATGATGGTTCTCATATCTGTTGAATCAGAATGTCTCTTTATCTGTTCTTGGGAACAATGATGAAAGAATATTCCAAATCTCTAAATAGAGACACCTATTAAAAATAGCACCAAATTTCAAATATATCAGTTTGAGAAAAATTATCTCGGAACTGCATGTCTACTGAAAATCGTAAGAGAAGAGCGAGCAGAGCCGGGGGACAGAATCAAGAGAGGACTCAGCCTAGAATCATTATGTGTCCATAAACTCTCCAAGTCCAGCTCCTCTTGAATTCCATTAACTCTGATCTACAATAGCACCAATTTAGTGTCTAGTCAACTAATAGCACCATTAGTTGACTAGATTCTTATGTACAGGCTTGAGCAATAAACCTTTTGAACTGGAACTTATATCTGATCCTGATTTTTCATGCCTGACAGAAATAATATCAATATGTTAGAAGACCCGGGAGATATTAGGTAAAGAAATAATCCTGTAGCAATTTAATGCACTCAAAGGAGATTGGGTATCCAAAGGGAAACCTCAGATTGACGTCTGAATCTGTTGTGATGGCATAGAGTCCTTTCTGAGTGTACCCATTGTCCCATATTTTTTTCTTTATACAATTGTTGCAATGAAATACATGGAAAAAGAATAAAAGATTGCTATAATATAACATCATAATCCTACAAAATGGCTACCTGTGTAAGAAAGAAACTAAAAGCACCATACAGAAATTACATTACAGTATC
Source organism: Thermophis baileyi (assembly GCA_003457575.1). Classification (NCBI taxonomy): domain Eukaryota; kingdom Metazoa; phylum Chordata; class Lepidosauria; order Squamata; family Dipsadidae; genus Thermophis; species Thermophis baileyi. Next base: position 1,918,223 of record QLTV01004426.1, on the reverse strand, counting down.
TAACAGGAAGGAGAGGTAGTAATTCGGAGCACCCTTAGCTCCATATGTCTATGGAGATTCTCAGTCATCCAGATCAGGGGTCTCCAACCTTGGCAACTTTAAGATTTCTGGACTTCAACTCCCAGAGTTGAAGTCCAGAAGTCTTAAAGTTGCCAAGGTTGGAGACCCCTGGTCCAGATTATGGTTGTCCCAAAAATGCTTTTTCAAGAGGCAACTGGACTTTCTGGTTTTTCTTTGAAGACGTTTCGCTTCTCATCCAAGAAGCTTCTTCAGCTCTAGTTGGATGGTGGGGAAAGCTCCATATTGAAGAAGTATCAAATGGAACGAACTCCGTAGGCAGACGGTACAAGATTAGGCACTGGTATTTGAGGCTCAGTTGTAGAGGAAAATGTACTGCTGAAAAGACCTTCTGGTTTTGCATTCTCCATGGCAGTCACTTCTGGATGATAAAGATGGACAATAATACAGAACACTCCAAGTTAAAATGATAGCTGTAAGAAGAAGACACCCGTTTCTATATGAAGGTGCAACCAATTGCCAGTGGAGAATAACACTTCTCTTCTGTCTTCCTTTCTAGAATGCCTCTGACTGACTAGAAGGCACAACATCAATTTAGTGTCTTATGATTACTGCAAATCAAGAATCGGTGTGTCTCACCCACTTCACAATAAATTAACACTCAACATTGATGGTGCAAATCTTGATTGATAGTTGCTCGTATCAAACTGTTTTGCTTCCGGAGGGTTTGCATTTTTCATCCAGAAAATACAATTTTGGCTCAGGCCTTGTATACTGCTTTTGGTTTTTCTGTAATCTCTTTGGGACCAGGTTAAAAGCAAACTTGGAACGCTACTGAACACGGAGTAAATTAAGAAGTTCTAGCCTTCTGGAGGTTTTACTAGAAAAATGAGTGACAAATCCAGAGATAAACAGAAATATCAGGCCCCAGCTTGATTTAGACTGACATCCTGACAGCCTAGCCACCTCAGCTGAACAGCCCATTTTCCAGTTTCTACCACTTCTAGCTTCTCTGGGTTGAATTTCCAGAATTGGTCATTTCGAAAGAAGTAGACAAAGCCATCCTGATGTGTGACAGCACCATTTGCCAGAGCTGGAACTCCTCCCCAGTCTTTCAAGCTTCGGGGATAATAAGATTCCACTTGGAGGATCTCCTCATTGACTACATAATACTTAGGTCCTTTGAAAAGCACCAGCTGATGGAGTGGCTGGAAGAACAGGGCAGTGTCAGGGTGGCGCGGGAGATCACCAGTAAGGCTGCACTTTTGGGGAAAACCAACTTCTAGAGAAGATCCTTTGTAACGCCAGCATCGGCCACCTGTAGAAAGCAACAGAGGAAAGAATGTTGCAAGGAAACAAAGCCTGTCAATCATTAAATAGCAGTAAAATTTAGACTTATATACTGCTCCATAGTCGATTTACAATGTCATCATATTGCCCCCAACAAACTGGGTCCTCATTTTACCAATCTTGGAAGGATGGAAAGCTGAGTCAACCTTGAGCCGGTCAAACTCCTGGCAGTGGGCAGAGTTACAATGCAGTTACAATACTGCATTGTAATCACTGTGCCACCAGGGCTCCTAAATCATAAAACCATACCTGTAGTTGAAGACCACTGTTACTTAAGTTAAGAAAACATACATTCATACGTATCATTGTGCAGGCTGGGCATGCGCCAGATGCCTTTTCTAAAATATTGTCATCCTTTAAAACTCACAAGACATTATTTCCTTGTCACAGGACTGAAGTTTGGAACAGCCTCAAGATCCAGATGGCCCCCCTGATCCTATTTGCTTTTTAGAAGTCCACAAACACCTGGCTTTTTCCTCAGCATTGGGCCAGGACATTGGTGGAGGTCAGTATTCCTACTGGTAGGTGAGTTATAGTATGATGAATATTCTTAATTTTATTCTGTTTTACATTGGTCTTATTAGTAGGATTTTTATGTATTTTTGTAACCTGTTATGCTTAGCATATTGTGTGAATGAAGTCATTTGTTCTGTAACTAACCAGCTAAGTATAAATATAGCCTTCCTTCCTTCCTTCCTTCCTTCCTTCCTTCCTTCCTCCCTTCCTTCCTTCCTTCCTTCCTTCCTTCCTTCCTTCCTCTCAATTCCACAAAGAGACTCTGCTGGGACACAAAAAGACTCAAGAGCAAATAAAAACCCTAAAGGACACAGCACATTAAAGAGACTTTATACAGCATGCCTGGTATATAACCTGCTTGGCGTGTTAGATTTGTTGTGGGATATACTGTATGTCAGGAGAATAAGCCGGAGCAGCAGCTGCCAAGTATCCAGATAGATCCCCCCAATTCCTTTGTTGTTTCCACAGAGAGGCTCAGAATGTCCAGAACTGTAAAACAGGATTCATGATTTCAGGAACAAGGGCTTTTTTACAGGGGCCCCTGCCTGGATGTCACTCTCTCACTCTCAAGGTCTAAGCTTGGAGACAGCCAAGCCCAAGCAAGAGCCACTGCCATCTAAACCCTGCTGCGGGAACAAAGATCTCCTGCCTGCGCCTTGCTTTCTCCTGCTCTGGAGAGCTAATAGTTGAATGGCATTCTATAGCTACTGTTTTTGCTGTTCCACAGCCCAGCTCCAAAAACCCTAAATCAGTTCCATCCCTCTGGCATCTGCAATTATAGCAAGCAAGGCTGGCCGACTTTCATTTACTGTGCAATAAGGGCTAGTTGATTGTTTACAGACTGAGATTCCTAAGTATTTCATTGTATAATTTGATAGAGAATTTTCATTATTGCTTGCATTAAATTGCAAGGATTCCTGGTGGCGCAGGGGTTAGAATGCTGTGTTGCAGGCTAACTCTGCCCACAGCCTGTAGTTCGATCCTGCTGACTGCCAACTGCCAGCATTTCGACAGTTCGAGTCTGACCAGCTCAAGGTTGACTCAGCTTTCCATCCTTCCGAGCTCAGTAAAATGAGGACTCAGATTGTTGGGGGTAACATGCTGATATTGTAAACTCCCCATTGTAAAGCACTATGGGCCGGTATATAAGTCTAAATGCTATTGCTGTTGCTATAATTGTCGCAAGTAATAAAGCAATGACCTGCGCTAATGGATGTACACTGACGTGTGAGCCAGAGATAGCTTAAACCAGTAAAGAGAGTCCCCGGCTTACATCTATAACTGAGCCTGGAATTATGACTGTAATTCCATCAGTTCTGGCAGTCATTAAGGGGGCCGCCATATGACTGCGCCCGGCTTTATTGCCTTTCTTGCAGCAGTCATTAAGCAAATGCCACAATCGTTAAACAAACCTGTTTTAGCCAATGGGCTTTTTTTTCTCTCTCCAGGAAACCAGAAGTAAAAGTTGGTTTTCAGAAAAAAAATGCCCCAAATCACAATCACATGAAAATGGGTCATTGCAAATGGCTGAAAATGTGGGCCAGTTGCCAAGCACCCAAAATGTGATTAAATGACCATGAGGGGAAGCCGCTGTCAGAACTTTGAAACTGGGTCATAAGTAGCTCTGGGGAGGTCCATCACAACTTTGACCTGTCACTAAATGACGGCTCATAAGTTGAGCACTACCTGTAACATGAGTGTTCTCACCTTCCTGAATGCACCTGGCTAGCCAAGAGATTACACAGTAAGATGGATTGAGCGAGAGAGGCCTGGCTGGACTCTTCATGGGTTCATAATATCTCTTCCAACTTTATTTTTTGTAAGTGAAAGGGAATTGTTACCTTTATTGAAATGGGCTGTTATTCATGATTGAGTGATAGCTGTGGCAGGGCCCATATTCTACATGTGGGGAAATCTTGATATTAATCCAGCAATTTTCTCTGTATGCAACAATGGAATAGTGTTCAAACAATATAATTATTCCTGGCAGCATTTCAACCCTGAAAAATGGGTCATCACAGCTAAGCTGAGAACTAATTTAAATCAGAATTAAAGTAGAATAGGCAAGCACGTTTTTCACAGAGAACCAGCAGATGGCAGCAATGCTTATGTGGTGATTTTTTTTCTAACGAGAATAAAAGCAGGCCACACGGAGAAAGACCTATAAAAAAATTCCTGCCTGTTTATTATTGTTGTTTTTGCATTTTTTAATTTGTTTATAATATAAAATACAAAAAATACAAAAATAAATAGCAGGGAAAATAGGGAAGGGGAAGGGGAAGGGAAGAGTGCAGAAAAGAAGGGAAAAAGAAAGAAAAGGCATTGACTTCTGACTCCCTTTGGTGCAATATAATAAGATACTAACATCCAACTTCAACTTTTTACTTTTACGTAGTAGTATAAACTAGCCATTTCTATAACAACAGATCTATCTAATCGGTAAAACCCAAAATCAAAGTTTCATTTTTTTCCACCTCAAGCACAAAGTCCAGAAGCGGTTTCCAACTAGAAACAAAAGTACTTATGGTGGGGTGTTTGTTTGTTTTTTTGTCAAAGCAGTCAATTTAGCCACCTCTGCTAACCCCATCAACTTTTGCAGGCAGTTCCTGCCTGTGGAACAACTAAATGCAGGTAAACCAGTTCAAGGCAGACGGCAAACCAACAAGGCTTCCTACTTACAATAATTTAACATTGTGTGTTAAGAAGACTGAGATGGGAAACAGTCAGCCAATTAGATGGCTTTCAGGAAAACCTTTCCAATAACATGGGGCAACATACTGGTGCAGGCTTTCATGGTCAGTACAGTGGTACCTCAGTACTCATTAAGAAAGTCCAGATGCCTCTTGAAAAAAGCACCTTTGGGACAACCATGACCTGGATGACAGAATCTCCATAGATACTTGGTACTCATTGTTAATTGATTCCGGGAGGCCCAGTGAGTACTGAAAACAATAAGTACCAAATAATGTAAATAAAATTAATGCATTCCCAAACCAAAGACAATTCTCATTTTCAAAGCAATATGTAAAAAGAGTGTATATTTTGGAGAAATAAACCTAAAAATTAATAAATACTTAGATTAAATAAAATAAAAACGTCACTTTACTTGTACTGATGAAGAAAAAAAAAAAGCACAAAAATACACAAAATGACCACAAAAGCTAAGATTGCAAGGAGATCTGCACAGGGCAAGAGCTACCACATGACTAATGCATCACTCTTCGTTTCAGCTGGAAAGAGTAGCTAGTCATGACCACAACCGACACCGACAAGTTCTGGCTTGCGTGTTGAGTAGCAAATGACAAGTAGCAGGACAATATCTTCTCGTCAAAATGCGTTGAGTGCCAAATTTGATGAGTTTCAAAGCAGTTGAGTACTAAGGTACCACTGTATCTGTTAGGCTCTGTTAGGCCCCTACTTAAGCAGAGTAAACCACTTTGGCTCTGAGGATGCCAGACTCAGTTGCCAGCGAAACATTAGGAAATCTGCTCTCAAGACCACGGTCACTAAACCCTGCAGCTCAACACTGCCCAAAAGATGGGGCAGCCCCTATAGCAGGAATGGAGAATATGGCCCTATTCACTAGATCTAGCCAGTATGGACAAGGGTAAGAGATTTTCCTCATGGAGCTAGACTTTAATGACATCAATTTGCATCTTTGCTTTATGTTAAAGGTCATATATAGGTAGTCCTTGACTAACCATTGTTTGTTTAATGACAGTTCAAAGCTATGATGGCCTTGGGGAAAAATATAACTTACCACCCACCCTCAAAGCTATGACTGTTGCACCATGTTGGTCAGGGGTGGGTTCCAACTTACCTCGCTGCCGGTTCGCTCCCTCCCGCGCCGCATGGGCATGCCTCATGGGCACGCGCATGCTTCGCGCGCGCGCATGCACAGTAACAAAAAATCCGAATAATAAATAAATAAATAAATAAATAAATAAATAAATAAATAAATAAATAAATAAATAAATAAATAAATAAATAAATACGCCAAAAAAAAGAAGGCGACCGCAAGCAGGCCGGAAGTCGGCTTCTGCGCATTCTCAGAAGGGGGAAAAAAAATTTTAAAAAAAAATCAAAAAAATTGAAAAAAATTCAAAAAAAAAGATGGCGGCCCCCACAGACCGGCACCGACTGATCCGGCTCGGTGATGTCATTGTGACATCACAAGCGGGCCGCTACCGGTTCAGGAGAACCGGTCCGAACCGGGAGGAACCCACCCCTGATGTTGGTGGTCATGTGAGCTGGTTGCAAATGGATGTTAAGACAACTGGTTCACATTTACAACAATTAGGGCATATTGCAGTTATGTGTGACTTTCCCAGCCAGCTTCCGACAAGCAAAGTCAACTTAGCAACCACATCATTGACTTAATACAGGTAGTCCTCGACTTACAACAGTTCGCTTAGTGACCGTTCGAAGTTACAACAGCACTGAAAAAAGTAACTTATGACCATTTCTCACACTTATGACCATTGCAGCATCCCTGTGGTCCCGTGATCAAAATTCAGATGTTTGGCAACAGGCTCATATTTAAGACAGGGGTCATGCGATCAACTTTTGTGACCTTCTGACAAGCAAAGTCGGTGGGGAAGCCAGATTCCCTTAACAACCGTGTTATTAATTTAACAACTGCAAGGATTCACTTAACAAATGTAGCAAGGAAGGTCGTAAAATGGGGGGAAATCACAACACATTTCTCACTTAGCAACATAAATTTTGGGGCTCAGTTGTGGTCGTAAGTCGAGGACTACCTATAACTATCCGACAGAACAGTAACCATTGATTTGTTTAACAACTGTGGTAATTTGTTTAACAACCACAGTAACAATGGTCGTAAAAATCAGGTCTGGTCAGGTGATGGCTTGTTTAATGACTGCATTGCTTAGCAACTGAAACAACCACCAATTGGGGTTGTAAGTTGAGGACTGCCTGCATGTTATCTTCATTGATCCTGTGCCTACCATATTTAAAACATCATCAGCAACTTCCACCTTTACTAAGACATAGCACAGATACCTTATTGTACTGGATCTCCCTTTGAAATAAGTTTAAATTAATCAGTTTAAAAAAACAACTCACAGTTTAAAAGGACTTTAATTTGAATCTAATGCGCAGGGAGTGGTGCAGTGGCCTAGAGGTGGAGCTCTTGCCTCACAATCAGGAGGCTGTGAGTTCGATCCTAGGTAGCAGCAGATATTTCTCTCTCTGGGCACAATGAGTAAATATCAGCTGCAAACTCTGCATTGGCAACAGGAAGGGCATCCGGCCAGTAAACACTCAGCTCCATTCAGTTGCCCCGACTCCACCCTGATGCAAGGGATTATGAGTTCATTGTTCATTAAAAGACAAAAAAAAATGTGCAGGGTTTGCAATCCCACATCGCTCATCCAGACTGCCCTTTGGAATTCTCCAATGTCATTAAAAAATCAACACCATCTTCCATTAATAGAGAATGGCTTTTGAAATATTCCAAGCACTGTATCTCAGCAATTCTGAGAACAATTTGAAAAGGTGTGCTCTAAATTTTTACAGCCAAATTGTAAACGGAAAGGTGGAGGTTGAAAGATTATATTTTATCTATAGCCTCTGGGCAATGATGCAGCTGAAATAAGATCTGATTTGATATCCACAATCAAATGAAACTACCTTTAAAAAAGTAGAATTTCCTGTCTTTCTCTGAGAAAGCTGTAGCATCAATGGCAGAAGGAAGACCTGGCCATTTGGCTTGGAGAAGGTATGGACCAACAGCATACTCTCCTTTGGATACAATCCAGTAATACTTGCCTTTAAAGATGTACAGATTATCTTCCATATCTATATAAAATAAAATGTAAATGCCTTGAATATTTTAATCAAACACATAATAATTACTGATCTGTTGATCGATACAAATGTGCATTGATTGGAATTCTGCTATATTTTATTATTATTTTTATTTAAATGTACAACTTGCCATATCTCCCCAGAATAGCATTCAAGGTAAGTAACAATAACATAATAATACACAACAAAATTATAATTATAATGAAATCAAGATTATAGCAAAACCTAATCAACATTGAACCATAGCTGAAGAAATCCAGGTTTATATTCCCCCCCAGCTGACTAGATAATAGGAGGTTTTCAATTTAATCTCTCCCCTCCCCCCATTGTGAAGATTTTAAAAAATGAAAGGTAAGCTTCTGAGAGAAAAAAGATAAAACCAAATGTTTGAATAAATAAAATCCATTAAAACTTTATTAAAGAACCATGTTAGTGTTCAATAGTACAGTATTAAGAGTATTGCAGGCTTTTCACCTGGAAAAACTATAAAACAGCTCAGGAAAAGTGTAAAAATCACTTCTTTTTTTTACTGTGCTTCTATGTTGCTCCATTCCTGTGGATTCTGAGAGGCTTATAAAACACCAAAAATGCTAACTGCATCTAATCATGTAAAATGCTTCTAGCAACTTGCCGTGACAGAATCACTCACAGGGACTGGCTAAGCCTCCATATCTCCAAGTTTTTCCTAAGGGCTCAAATTTTTATAAAGTCCTTTAGAAAACCAGAAAGGTGGAAGAGGGGGTCAGATAACTAGGGATAAGCGGTCCCATACCTGGGGGATTATCACTGAAAAGCCCCTTCCTCCCCAGAGTCCCCATAAGTGGCATTTCTCAAAGAAGGAAGCTTTCGTAAGCTTTCTGTCTGGATCTCATGATTAGATTCAGTCTGCAAAAGGCAGAGCCATAAGTCCCAAGTTATACAGACTCTGGCTTTAGATAACTTACAACTTAAATTGCACCTGGAAGCTGACTGGTAACTAACACAGCTCCTGAAACAGTGATGTTACATGGACAAATTTCAATGTCCCCATAACCACTTGGGCAATTGCATGCTGTACCAGCTGAAACATCAAAATAGCCTTCAAGGACAGGCCTTTGTAGAGCTAATTACAGTAGTCCAGCTGCAAGATGATGAGAGCATATGTGACTGTGCCCAAGTAGCCCTTGACTTATGACCGGTCACTTAGCGACTGATTGAAGTTATAATGGACTCACACAGGGGTGGTATTCACTTACCTTCCCTACTGGTTTGCAAATGTGAGCGTGAGCGCGCGCTCCATCTGCGCATGCGCAAAGCCTTCCGTGCATGCACACAGCCTCGAAAACATGGATAAATGGGACATGATTACGTCCGGGCAGGTGGGCGGGGCCTCCTGCAGTCAGTGCTACCGGTTCACCCGAACTAGATAGAACCGGCTGAATACCACCTCTGGACCCACGGAAAGCTATTTACAACCAGGCCAGGTTCCGAAGTTCCAACTGCTGAGTTTCCCCTAGCGGTCACATGACTGTATTTTGGGCACTTGGCATCCAACCTGCATTTACAGCCATTTGCAGTGTCCCATGGTCATATAATTGCAATTGATGAAGTTTTAGCCCAAAACTGGCCTATACGTCTGCTTTCTGCAAAAACTGCCCATAGCAAACAATGATCATGACATTTGTTTAACTATTGCTATAATTTTTTTTCTTTTAATGACCCTGTAATCTTTTCCATCAGGATGGAGTCAGGGTGACTGAATACAGCTGAGCATTTACTGGCCAGATGCCCTTCCTGACTCCTACGTGGAGTTCACAGCAGATCTCTCTAGAGAAACTGTGCTACAATACCCAAGTCCATTCATTCTTACCTACAGTTAAGGCATCAAAAAATGACATGCAGTAATGGAACCTGAAATTTGTCTCTTGATTCTGCTCCCTGTTTTCAAGGTACTGCTTCCCATCCTGGAAACGAGCAAATGATTTTCCTGGAAGCTGGACTATCGGGCCTCGGGATGGTTTTCCTGTTCAAAAGAAAAGACAACAATCAGAAGCCCAAACCAAGATCTGTATGTATTGTTGTTGTTAACTGAGCAGGAGAGTTCAATCAGCATCTTTATATAGTTACACAGACTATATTTGCTGAAGAATTTAGCTACCCATGTTTCCCCAGAAATAAGACCAGATCTTATATTAATTTTTGCTCCAAAAGATGCATTAGGGCTTATTTTGGGGGAAATACGGTACTAAATGTGTCCATCTGGTTGACGATCTTAACTGGGGCTTATTTTGGAGGTAAGGCTTAAATTACAAACATCCTGAAAAATCATGCTAGGGCTTATTTTCTGGTTGGATCTTATTTTCGGGGAAACAGGGTATGTGTTTGAAATCTTGCCTCTCATAAAAAACAACACCCTAATTCAGCAGTTTAGCAATAACACTTAGACTTACAGTATATACTTCTTCATAGTGCTTTACAGTCCTTTCTAAGCAGTTTACAGAGTCAGCATATTGCCTCCAACAATCTGGGTCCTCGTTTTACTGACCTCAGAAAGATGGAAGGCTGCGTCAACCTTGAGCCGGGTCTGAATCGAACTCCTGGCAGTGAGCAGTGAGTTACGCTGCAATACTGCATTATAACCACTGTGCCACCACAGCTCTTTGAACATATTATGAACATATTGAACATATTATGGAAGCAGGCTTATTTGGATGCCTTAAATAAAATCTATTGACATTCATTTTCTTTTTCTCACTTAGGTTTGTTCTCTACTTTAAAGATAAATGTTGCAACCCTTCCAAAACAAATTTAAACTTTGAAAAATCCCAAGTAGCTGCTTTGCCATCAAAACAGCTCTTGACATTACCATTCCACTTAGTGGGATAAGCAACCAAATCCTTCAATGTGGAGCTGCCAAACTGGGAAGTAAGAGAAAGGCTCTCTTTTTGCTGCCATCTGGTGGTTATTAGAATGTTTGCAAGACAAAAGTTCTACTGTAAGATCAGTCAATAGCTGTAATACTGTAGGTAGTATGTGAGAATGATCTCGGGAGAATGAGCAAGAGCTGCAGACAGGGTAATAGAGTAATTTTGGGCCAGTCATTTTCTCACTGCATAAATAAAAGGAGGCACAGATGGAAAAGGAAAAATCACAAGCTCTTTGTGGTTCTCTGAAGAATGGCATGGTGCAATTTAAAAAGTTGATTCCTAAAATTTCCTAACTTCCCAGTGTCATAAACATAATGACCAGGTAGCACAGCCTTATATAGGAGTCACACATCTCTGAATATTGGGTAGTTGGATGGAAAGCTAACATTTGTAAAGCAGAAAGTGAAGTTGCAAAAGCAATTTCAACTGGAACAGCAGCCATTCTGAAAGGGCTAAGCAGTTCCTTACTCCAAAATTAGAGAATAGTGGAGTTAGAAGGGACATTGGAGGTCTTCTAGTCCAACCCCCTGCTTGACCCTATGCCATTCTGGACAAATGGTTGTCCAATCTCTTCTTAAAAACCTCCAGTGATGGAGCACCCATATCTTCTGTTCCATTCCACTGATTAATTGTTCTCACTGAAAGGAAATTTCTCCTTAATTTTAGGTTGGATCTGTCTTTGATAAACTTCCATCTGTAACTTCTTGTCCTGCCCTCAGGTTCTTTGGAGAATATGTTGACCCCATCTTCACTATGATAGCCCCTCAAATATAGGAAGACTCTATCATTTCACCCCTAGTCCTTCTCTTCGTTAGACTACATACCCAATTCCTGCAACCATTCATCATTGTTTTAGCTTCCAGTCCCCTAATTATCCTTTTTGCTCTTGTCTGCACTCTTTCTGGAGTCTCATTCACTCCAACTGGTTCCAAAGCTGCAGTCATGCAGACTTTACCTTGAGAATGTTTTACTCTTGAAAAATTAAGTTCTATTTACCATATAAATTCTGAATGGCAAGAACATCATCCCAGTTCAAGACAAATCCCTTGCCCAGCTTCTTGTAGTAGGGGGACATAAGAGCATTGGACACAGGGGAGTGTTCCAGGCCCAGCGTATGTCCAATTTCATGTGCCATCACCACAAAGAGGTTACGGCCTTTCCCACGGTCCAGGGACCATCTCTCGTCATTGTCAAAATGGGCCTCGCCACGGCGCGGGAAGAAGGCATGTGCCAGAGCACCCCCTAAGGAAAGAGAAAGAGAAATCAGATCCCAGATCAATTTGAACACTATTTATATTTAGCTATGAAAGTCAGTCAATTCCATCCATCAGAGAATTCCATATTGCTGATGCTTCTTCTATGATCATCTTTGTTGCTGCCAACTTCCCAATTTTAGGAGCAGAAGAATAAGTGCCTGGCTCTAAGTTGCTGCAGTGGAGAAACAAAAAGCCCTCATCCTAATTCCAGGCCAAAGAGACATAAAATAAATTGCTTTCACCCCTGCTGTCATATTCTTACTTAATACTGTGTGCTTTTTTGAATTGTATTGGGAAAAATCTAAGTGATTCCTATGGGGAGGAAAGTGAAAAACCACCAAGTCACCTTTCCCCTTAAAAGACCTGCTTGGGGTGATTGAAGGTCTGGAAGAAAGAGAGGTTCTTAAAAAATTGTTCTTCAGCATTGAAAATGTTTTTAAAAATTAAGATAATTTCTGAGAAATAAATTGCTTAGTTGCCAGACAAAGATGATGATGATGAGGAATTCTGCATACAGGTGCAAAACTCATTTTGGAGGTTGCATAGATCCCATGTAGAAGAATCTCAGAAACTATGAGGCTCCTCAAACTTAGGATCAGAATATCAAGTCTTCAGCCAGGTTGACTACCAATATTTATTTTATTTACAACATGTCTTGACAATGTAGAGCAAAACCAGATTACAGTATCAAGGAAATGGTGTTTTCTACACATTTGAAAAACATCAGGATGGGTAAAGCTAATTTCTGCCCTACCAGCTTTCTCTCTGCCTCTCTCTAAGCCCAGGGCTCTTGGTCGCATGTTTCTTTTTAAGTCCTGACTTGTTGGAAGTAACTTCAGAAACAGTAGGAACCCCATGACAGAAGATGCATGAAATCAGAACTCTGGACCAATATGGTCTTATAACCAAAGGATGCTTATGAGGTAAGACATAACAAATCAGCACCTGGACCATCGAAGGCATTCTCAACTCCATCATTGTGATCCCCATAGAAGAACGTCAGGCGAATATCTGCAGGCTCTTCTGCTACTTCCCAAAAAACCAAGGAAGAGACGTTGCTCCAGAGCTCAAAAGCTGCTTTCACTGCCAGACGGACCTGCTGCTCTGGCAGGTACCAAGGCCAGTTGATTAGCCGGTAAGTCAAGTGTCGTTTATACCACTTGCCACCTACAAGGTTGAGATGGAGGAGGGAGAGAAATTAGTGGAGGGAAGATCAGAAAAAATGAATCAGACATAAGGTGATTAATTCCAACATCCTTGTTAAAGGCACATCAACAGCAACAACAAGAGCACGTTCTCAGCATCTTCAAAGCGAATGTTTTAAAGATATGTGCAAACAGCCCCAGAGTTAGAGGAGAGCAGAAATTTAAGAAATACAACTAAAATTCATTTCCCCACAACAGTAACTTGTGTCTGTGTGTATTGATTCTGAAATCCTGTGATTTTCTGCAGGAAACCACTAAATGAAATTCAAGTGAAAATGAAAGCGTTATTAATTAGAGCCCACATTCATTTACAAAGAAGATAAAGTCACAAGGGACTAAGGCAGCGGTTCTCAACCTGTGGGTCGCGACCCCTTTGGGGGTCGAACGACCATTCACAGGGGTTGCCGCGCCCGTTTAGCCCACCATCTTGGTGCCACCGTCACTTGCAGGGGTGAAATGCTCCCGGTTCGGGCTTGCCTGCGGGTCGCCGGACAGCCGATAGCGACAAAAGCGGGAGACTTCGCCCACATTTCACCCCTGGTTCAACCCCCCCTTTGTCACCTCATCTTGTGTGGGGGGGGGGCGGGGTCACGGGGGGGTCGCGGCATTAGAAAGGTTGAGAACCACTGGACTAAGGGCATAAATTATGCTTAGGGTCTTATTAAAACTAAATGGGGTGTTCATAGGTGCCATTTGAAAAGTCAAGGACACCAACATCCAAATTTTGTCTCTCCAATTGTAATTTCCTCATAAAATTCCTACCACCCCAATCCCTTACAGCTGAAGAAATTTATTCTCTAACATCAGTAACCCTTCCTTCTCTTTAGCAGGACCAGATCATCATTTTCACCACATATGACACAATCCAAATGTCAGGCTAAAATGGGCTTGGTAATTTCCTCCTCCAATCCTGAGTCATGCTAATATAACAGAATAACAGAAGAGGCCTTGGAGATCTTCTAGTCCGACCCCCTGCTCAAGCAGGAAACCCTATACCATTTTAGACAAATGGTTGTCCAATCTCTTCTTAAAAACTTCCAGTGTTGGAGCACCCATAATTTCTGGAGGCAAGTTGTTCCACTTATTAATTTTCTCACTGTCAGGAAATTTCTCCTTTGTTCCAGGTTGCTCCTCTCCTTGATTAGTTGCCATCCATTGTTTCTTGTCTTGCCTTCTGGTGCTTTATAGCCAGAGGGCAATTCTATTTGTTCTTTTCTATAATTGTGGGCTTATTTCTTTGTTGTGTATATGGTGTCTAGTTATCCCTTTTGTGGGTGAAGGGAAATATGGGCATGGGGGTTTTGTCTTTTTAATTTCCTTTGCCATGTTGGTCGGGTTTCAGTTCCTTTGTTTTGGACCAGTGCATTTTTAGCAATCTTTAGCTATGTTGTTTCTTGCCTTTTTGGCTAATGGGTGGCTTTGGGGCAGTGGAAATGGGTTTTATTCTCTTACAAAATAAGCTGTGATTCAGTGGTGGGTTTCACTTACCTTTGCTACCTGTTCAGGAACGGGAGCGCGCAGGGGCACGTGCGCACTTCACATGCGTGCAATGCTTCTGCACATGCGCAGAGCATTTTTGATGCCGTCCGGGCGAGTGGGCGGAGCCTCCCCCGCCACCGCTACCAGTTCGCCCGATCCGGGGCGAATTGGTAGCAACCCACCACTGCTGTGATTATTCCCACAATGGGCTACAGGAATGTGGGCATACCTCCCATCCAGAAGTGCCAGTGTATCTAGCCCTTAAAAAAAAACCCATTTCCTCAGTTTAGAGCAAGTGAGAATATAGAAGTAGCTTGCTTGTTCCCAGGAAATTGGATCTAGTGGGATTCTAGAGTTCTGAGAGAGTGAGTCGACATCAGACTGACAGTCTGTATCGGTCAGAGAAAGGGCTCCACATTGAGCAGCCTGCTGTGATTCTCACAGTAAACGAAAGGACACGGACTGCTTCCTTCAGACATTGGATTCTTGAAAGCATTTCCTTTCTAAGAGAAAAGACAGTTCCATTCCCCAAAGAGCTGTTTCCTGCTTTGGGCACAGGAAAAAGAGTGAGCTCATCCTAGGGATCAAGGGAGCCTCACAGACTATCATTTGGGGGCCAAGATGTCAATCTTCCTCCCTCCAATTATTCTAATAGATCATCCAGCCCTATATCTGCCAAACACAACAAGCCCTGGAGAGAAGATTAAAGACTCTATGAACTGCAAAATGGCTTGGCACATAAATTTTGATTGGGGTAAAAAAAAGCACAGCTTGGTTGTAAGAAATCGTTAACAAATGCTGTGTTTTAGAGTCTGCCTGTATGCGTATTAAAACACTTTTCCAAAATTTCACATTGATTAGAGGTTTGGGTCTACAACCCCTATTATCCCTTGTCAGCATTCAGGTAACGGGGGCTATAGACCAAGCTTCAACCATTCTTGCTCACTTAATACCTCTTTGGGACCATATGGTCCCACACAATTAAATTGAGAATGGCAGACTTCTTGTGGGTGCCCTCTTTTAAAAAATGTCATCTACGGGGTTCTCAGAAGTGGTTCTTTCTCCATTGTGTACACACACACCAGAATGGCATCCCTCCCCTGAGAGATTCCTTTTGATCCAACTGGTCGAGGAAAACAATTAAAATCTGGTTATTTCAACTTTTGAGGGGGGATGATTTGAGAGAGATTCCTCCTGTGTTCGCATGCTTATCAAAGATCAAGGGTGGGGAACTATGGTCCTTTTATGACTTGTGAACTTCAATTCTGGGAGTTGAAGTCCACAAGTCATAAAAGGGCCGTAGTTCCCCACTTCTGCCATAGATGGACAACTTCAAAGCTCCTACTCTCCTTCCTTATAATTAATTTTAAGAACTCGATTTGCTCTAGTAAGACTTCCCTTAAAGGGTACCCTCAGTCAAAGGACTACTCTGACAAGCCTTCAAACAGAGGATCATCACAGAGGAAGACTGGCCCTCAGACAAATCAGCCATCAACAGGCACATAGAGATAAACAACATCTACATACTATTCAAAAGAGACAATCAGAAAGCCAAAAAAGGAAACAAAAAGACCAAAACATCTCACCAGCAATCAACACCAAGATGAGCAGGGGTTAACACCAAGATTAATGCTAGATAATCAAGAAGTAAACAATACCTCAATCAAGGAACTACAAAGTCAGACAAACTAACAATAAACAACAGACTAAACAAGGAACCACCACCAATACTCCACTAACACTTATAGGGCTAGCCACTAGTGTACAAAAAGAGAGCAAACCCCATTCCCTTCTAGCATTGATGGTGTTGTCTAGTTTGGTGATGAAATGTCTGCAAGAAAACAGCCAAGCTCAGACAGCACCAAGGATGCCACAGTTTAACCTTGAGCTACAATTATTCTCTTCTATCAGAGGATCACTCTCTGTAAATAGGGATGCACAGCTGCCCCGCAGCCATTGCTGTTTAATTCTGGACCTAGACTTGCCAAAGCTAGACACTCTCCAAAATCCGACAGTCAGATTTGCTCTGAGGCACCCACCAATTTTGTTTTCCATGGCACTTTCAGACTGTGTTCACATAAAATCTTCTGAACCTGGTTTGGAAGAAAATATGTATTCAAGACCAGGCTTAATATGATTAAGGTTAAGCATGATAGTTTATTTGTGGCTTAGTGTGTTTCAAAACCAAGCCTGAATTGTGCAAATGCAGGAAATTGATTATTCTGGCCATCAGGTTGAGTGGGAATTCAGGCTTGGTTAATTTAAACCCAGTTTACTTTATTCCAGTTTTCTAGATCTACAGAATTCACTGAAGCACAAACGAATCTCACTGACTGTTTCTAGACAAAATGTTAGGCTAAAATGGGACTGACAAGTTTATGATTTGTGAATAGAGCTACGCTTTCTATCTCCAGAGGCTCAGGTACAAAAGTTTTAAAAACCATAACAAAAGTCTGTCCTAAGAGGCATCAACTGATAACAGGATCAACCATTTTATAACTTCCGATGCTCATCTTCTAGAAGTGAAACACACGGCCCAGTTTCAACAGGCCCGAAGAAGCACACCTGCATTTGGGATGGGTGCAAACTGTTTATTTCCCCACAAAGTGATAGCTACAAATGACAGCTGCAATTAAGATTTTTAACGGGGGGGGGGGGGGGGGGGGGAACCATGACTCAAACCTTGTAAAATGAGCCGCAGGGTTCTCAGACTCAAATTATAGGAGTGTTCCTTGAAGGAAGGCAAAAATCATTTACAAAGGGGAAAGATTTTCTTGCAGTATTGGTTTTCATGGCAAAAAAGCAGCCACTGTGTGGGTTTTTTTTCCCTTGCTTAGAGCAAGGCCCAATTCCAACTGCCACCATTTGTTTGTAAAACCTTTCTGAAGCTTCCTACATCATTTTAAAAAATTGATTATTCAGTAGTTTGCTACCAATCTGGTTCTTCTTAGCCCTACTGTCGTCATACTAAAGGGAGCTTACAAATAGTCCTTGAGTTACGACCATAATGGTTGTAAGTCACAACACTCATAAATGGGGTCACCTATGTGGCCGACCCAATTTGATGTCCTTTATTGCAGTGGTCATTAAGCAAATGCCCTGGTTGTTAAGTGAACCAATGGTTTTCTATGGGCCAGTTTTGCTGACAACCTGAGGTAAATGCTGATTTTCAGCAAAACTATTGTCAAATGCAGTCATGTGATTGCATGCAGGTTCACTGCAACCGGTCGTAAATGTGAGCCAACTGCCAAGCACCAAAACTGCGATCACGTCACTAAGGGGATAGTGTGACGGTTGTAAATGCAAGCACCGGTCAGAAGTCTGAGGACTGGATTTTTTTCCCATACCACTGTAACTTTAAAAGGTTGCTAAGTGAATGATCGTAAGTCAAGGGCTACCTTTCATCTCATTCTGTTCTGCATTGGTTAGACCAGGGGTGGGTTCTGGTTTTCCGCGCTGCCGGTTCACTCAGTTTCACGCCGCATGGGCGCGGGCATGCTTTGTGCACACTTCGTGCATGCGCAGTGCTTAAAAAAACAAAATGGCGCCGCCTGTGCCGCCGCCGAACCAGTTTGGGGGCGTGGCAGGCGTGGGTCGCTACCGGTTCTAGCGACCCACGCCGCCACATTACGGTTCTATAGAACCGGTCCGAACCGGTAGGAACCCACCTCTGGGTTAGACCCCAGAATAAGTACAGTGTCCAGTTCGTGTTACCACACTTTACAAAGGTTTCACTTTCTCACAAATTGGAGCAAAAGCAAGAGAAGGCAGTGAGGATGATCGAAGGACTGAAAACTAAATCCTGTGAAGAGAGGTTGAAGGAGAGGCATATATTTCACTTGAGACAAGACGATGCAGTAGAAATAGGATAGACTTACCCCAAAGGATCCCAGATGTGGTCACAGACAGGGAAAAAAACCATACTTTCTTCTTTTAGCTTAGCTTAGAATGTGTTTATCCCACCTTTGTTATTTTTATAAATAACTCAAGGCAGTAAAACATATCTAATGTTCTTTCCTCCTCCTATTTTTCCCATAACAACAGCCCTGTGAAGTAGATTACGCTGAGAGAGAGAGAGAGTGACTGGCTCAAAGTCACCCAGCCAGCTTTTATGCTTGAGACGGGACTAGAACTCACAGTCTTCCAGTTTCTCGCCTGGTACTTTAGACAAAACTACTAGACAAAACTGGTTCTCGTTCTTCTTTGGTTATTACCTTGCTTTCTCTAGATGTGCATTATCTTTTCTATTATTTCACTGGTCTTCGTGTTTATTCAAAGTATAAGCCTCTCCGAGCCATTTAGAGTCAGGGCAGCCTCCAAATTCAATAAATAAATGAATCAATCCAGGCACGTATCCTCAGGCACAAATGCAGGAGGGGAAGAAGGCCAGGCAGTTGTGACAAAGAACAGGCCTGCTTCATGCTAGACAAGACAACCACGAAAACTTTGCAGGTGGGGTGTCGGCAACCCGGTGTTTCTGGCCTCCTACCCAGATGCAGCCTTGTCAGGCCCAATCTGAAGCCTGCACAAGCAATTACCTAATCCTTCCACTCAAATGTTTCCTGGGGGTTTGTCTTCAAAACAGCTGCTCTCTCAGCTTCTCTGACTTCTGCTGTCTAGGAAAGCTATTAAGCCAACCGAGCTGATAAGTAGGCAAAGAGCCTAATGCCTGGCACTTGAAATCCCCAACGTGAATAAGTGGTTCAGGGCTTATTTAGTCAGCACTTTTTTTAAAAAAAAATTCTGGAATGAGTCCAGCGAGGAGGACACATTCATTGCTGGTTAAATGTGTTTGACATGTTTATTGTTTTTATACTTTTTTTTTTTTTTTTGCTGTATGCCACCCGGAGTCACTTGTCGCGAGATGGGCAGCTACGTAATTTTTATAAGTAAATAAATAAATAAATGAAAATGAAAAAAAACACTGAAAGTTGTCCTAACTATCTGTTGTGGTCCGCCAGCGGACTGCGGAGCTGGCAGCAGAGTCAGGCAGCGAGGAGGCTGGGGGGGGGC
>QLTV01004426.1:1861162-1882209 GCA_003457575.1 Thermophis baileyi | reverse complement strand
CGGCCCCCCCCTCACAAAAATGGGGTGCGCAGAAGGTTTGGGAGGTCTACAGAGTGCTCCTGGGGGCTGGGAGAGGGCAAAAACTTTTTTCTTCTTCTTTACCTCTTCGAAATTTTGGTGCGTCTTATACACCAGTGCGTCTTATAGTCCGAAAAATACGGTAATCAGGCCACGATTGGCACCTACCATTCCTGATTGTTGTTTTTTTTTTATATACTCCAGAAGAATCATGTCAATTTTATGGTTTCTTTCTGGGTTTTGGGCACTTTTGAGACCCGCAGCTAGCTAGAGTGGGAGAAGATGTGTACAGCAGTAGGTTGGTTTGCAAAGTGACCGCCAGATGAGAAACCTTAAGTGCACACACAACAGTGTGACCCTGTTTGAAATCGATTTGGACTTTGGCTGCACTAGCCAAAATATGCCCATACTGATCAAGGACTGTCCTGTCAGGAGAAAACTCTGCACATAGCGAAGTTGTGACAAAGGTTGGTAACCTAACTTAAAGCCCTTATCAAAGAGTACAGGTAGTCTTCAACTTATGGCCACAATTGAGCCCAAAATTTCTATTGCTAAGTGAGACATTTGTTAAGTGAATTTTATCCCATTTTATGACCTTCCTTGCCACAGTTAGTAAGGGAATCACGGCAGTTGTTAAGTTAATAATATGGTTGTTAAGTGAATCTGGCTTCCCCATTGACTTTGCTTGTCAGGTCATAAAAGGTGATTATATGACCCCAGGGCACTGCAACCGTCATAAATATGAGTCAGTTGCCAAGTGTCAGAATTTTGATCAGATGACCATGGGGATGCTGCAATGGTCGTAAATGTGAAAAACAGTCATAACTCACTTTTTTCAGTGCCGTTGTAAGTTCCAACAGTCACTAAACAAACTGTTGTAAGTCAAGGACTACCTGTATTATGTAAAAATCTTGATTGATCAAAGCCCAGATGAGCAGCAGTCAGTATCAATGAGTCCCTTAGCATTTGTGAAATATAACAATGATGCATTGTTGCAGCCCAGTCCTTTGTTTGAAAGTATGCTTACCTGGCTGGGGCAAAGTCAGTTTAAGCTGGAATGATAAAAAGTAGTTAGGGAAAGGGGGTAAAAGCAGGGGTGTCAAACTCACATCGTCACGGCAGCGTCACATGATGTACTGGGACTTTTTTCCCCTTTGCTAAACCGTGCATGGGCGTGGCCAGCGTGTGACCCATCTGGCCCACGGGCCGGGAGTTTGACAGCCCTGGGGTAGAGCAAGGGAAAGACCTTGCTATAGCCTTGCCGATAGCATGCCAGAAATAGCATGTTTAGTAGAACTGTCTCAAAAATATATTTAAAATATGGAGTTCTTGGTGTTCTCTGAGTTTGGTTATTTGTTTATAGAGGTTTTATTATCCATGCTAGGTAACCTCATTAATGCAAGGGAGGATGGGGTTTGCTCACTGTTTATTTACTGTAAATTGCACTGCAAATTTTGGTGGGGCTGTGATTTTCTAGTTAATAGTTCTTTAATTAGGGTATTGTTTTGTGTTTGATTGTTTACTTAATGTTAATCCTTACTTATCTGGGTGTTGGCTGCTAGAGAGGATGTGTTCTGAATTTTGTTTCCCTTTTAGCTTTTTTTATTGTCACTTTTGAATGGTGTATAAATATGGTTTATTTCTATAGGGTATTGATGGCTGATTTGTCTGAATGTCAAGTTTCCAGGAATTCCCTAGCATTTTTGGATTTAGCTTGGTTGCTCAGTTTCCAGTTAAAACTATGGTAGAGTCTGTCCACGTGTTGTGAGATTTCTGAGACACACGTTTTTATTTGTCTCGTTTGCTAATTGGTGTACGTGGATGTGCTCCGCTAGTCCTCTGCTTCTCTGTCTTACACAATGGCTGTTACAATCCTTACACTGTATGCTGATGATTCCTGATTTTTTCTTCTTGGGTTACTGTGTCTTGGTTTATTTAAGGAGTTTTAGATCAGGGGTGTCAAACTCAAGTCCTGGGGGCTGGATCCGGCCCATAGGGTACTTCAATTTGGCCCGTGGGGCCACCCTGGAAACAGCTAAGGACTGGCCCACAGTGCATCTGCCAGCGAAAACGGAGCTCCGTTTTCGCTGGCAGGGGGCTACAGGAGGCCATCGCAGCCGAAAATGGAGCTGGGGAGCCTGTTTTCGCTGGCAGAGCGCTCAGGCCACTAGAGGCACCCACGACCCGAGTGATGTCGAGCTGACCATGCCCAACCTTGGCCACGCCCACCCCAGCCCCCCAAGGTCAAACACAACCCTGATGCGGCCCTCAATGAAATAGAGTTTGACACAGGGGTGAAATGCTCCCGGTTCGGGCGTGCCTGCCGGTCGTCAGAGAGCCAGTAGCGACGGCAGCGCTAGGCTTTGTCCACCCACCCGGACGCCGTCATTTGGGTTCTTTTACCCTCTGCGCATGCGCAGAACGCTTTGCGCATGCACAGAGGGTAAAAGAACCCAAATGGCGGTGTCCGGGCGGGTGGGCGAAGCCTAGCGCTGCCGTCGCTACTGGCTCTCCAACGACCGGCAGGCACGCCCGAACCAGGAGCATTTCACCCCTGGTTTGACACCATTGTTTGAGATGGTTTGCTGTACTGATGTCGTCGGTTGTAATAGTCCGCTGGTTGTTTCTGAGATGTTTTTGATGTAGGGCAGTGTCATCCTTTTCATGGCTCCTGTTGGCTGTGCTGCAGCGGGCTGAGTGATCATGCACTTTTTGATAAAGTTGTATGGGTATCCATTTTGTTAGGTGTTGTATTCACAATTTTTTTTCTGGTGTTCTGGGTTGCTGTAATGCATTTGTACTTCTTGCAATACAGGTAGTCCTCGAGTTACGACAATTGAGCCCAAAATTTATGTTACTAAGTGAACCATTTGTTAAGTGAGTTTGTCCCATTTTACGACTTTTCTTGCCACATTTGTTCAGTGAATCACCAGAGTTAAATTAGTAACACGGTTGTTAAGTGAATCTGGTTTCCCCAGTGACTTTGCTTGTCAGAAGGTCGCAAAAGGGGATCACATGACCCCAGGGCACTGCAACCATTGTAAATGTGAATCCGTTATCGAGCATCTGAACGTAAATCACGTGACCATGGGGATGCTGCAACGGTTATAAGTGTGAGAAATGGTCATCAGTCACATTTTTCAGTGCCGTTGTAACTTCAAACGGTCACTAAGTGAACTGTTGTAAGTCGAGGACTACCTGTATGTTTAAAGGTTGTGATTTTAAGTAGATGGCATTCCATAACGTTGGGGCTTCCAATAAAGAACTTACCTATTCTATCACATCACCAAGATTTGTGATGCAGAAATCAAAGTAAGTAATTCTTCTGAGTGTTTATCTTGCTTGGTTGCAAGATCCACTAGTTTGCACGGCATTCCCACATCAAAGCCATTGATGCAGTGTGGCAGAGTGCTTGCTCTCGCTCTTGAACTGGTTTGTTGCACAGCTTGTTGTTGTTTTAGGGGTTAAGAGGAAGTGACAGGCCAAAGGTCATCCAGTTGGCTTAAGTGCCTGAGGACTAGGAACATTAGCACCTTAAATACAGGGTTATTCAAAAAGAATGAACCGATTTCCTGATGCAATATTTTATTAAGGAAAAGTAATACAAAACTCCAGCCAAGTCACAAGTATTCTACTCACAATCAACTTTTATTTCCTGTCGTACAAGTGTTCAATGTGGCTTTCACAACTTAGATAACTCCTCTTTCAAATGGTCACTGACTCATTACATGACGATGCTTGAGAACTGAAGCAATGCGTCATGAAACCGGTTCATTCTTTTTGAATAACCCTGCATTATACCACATTGCCTGTCAAAGGAATAGTGACTTTTAGATATGCAGGTCCCAAACTGTTCAGAGCTTTTAAAGATTAAGTCCACTTTGAATTAGCTTTTGAAGTACACTGGATGCCCTTGCGATTGGCACATCACGATACATAAATAGTATTTTTTAGCATCTGGATGGCCTATGTTATTAGGCAGCAACTGAGGCAAGACATCAGTGAGAGTAGTTAGTGATGTCGTCTTTTCTACTATCAATTTCATTCAGTAAAATTTTTAGATTTATGAGAAAAGGGGAAAAAAAATCTTCCTGGTCATAAAAATACAAGGAATGCAGATTCTGGCATCAGTTATTTAAAGAATGAGGAGTGGCAACTGAGTAGCACCCAACAGCAGCTGATATACTGTCTGGAGCCAGATGAAAGGTCCATGCTCAGCAAGCCAGAGGCATGAGTCACACTTGACAAGGCACCGTGAAGCTTTTAAAAGGATGGACCATCACTCCAGTTAGGAGGCAAGCTATTTTCCTGATCGTGACCACTACTGTCTAGACAAGGCAGCCTTGAGTGGCCAAACTTACACTCTGAAGGAACCACCCTGTTCAGGAGACAACGCACCAATCATTGTCTGTACATGCATTCCCAGGTTTGGTAAAATGGTTAGTCCACTGTACCTGCAGTGCAGCCACAGCCCTGAAAAAGCAACTTCTTAAACAGAATTATTTTATTTATTTAGCATATGGCAAATACATGGACTTATAATAGTTCAAGTGTTAATGTCCAGTCCACCCAGTCATTCAAGGACAGGGTGGTCTATGTTGAAAAAAATCAGACATTGGGCCGGTGTAAGCTCTAGATGGACATTCGGACACAATGTGGTGGGTATTTTGTCGAGGTGCACCACAGTCACACTGAGGGGTAGAGATAAGACCCCACTTAAACAACGAGTCCTGGCAGATACCATGTTGGGTGCGGATCCTGTTCAGAGTTGACCAATGCTGTCGAGGAAGATCAAAACCTGGCATCTTTTGTGTGGGGTCATCTACATATCTGCCTGTATCTGGGCATTCAGCAGCCCATTTGGCTTTCCACTGTGTGTTGATGTCAAAGTTGTTAGACAACTGTTGAGCGAGTGCCAGAGAGGGCTTCCTGGATTTAAGCCTACCAATGGATAGATGAGGAAGATCAGTGTGCACAGGAAGAAGTGGGTCTCTCATCATTTTGTTGTACTCCTTCACTAAGGCTTCCTGCCTTCGTAGGGCTGGTGGAGCAATGTGGCTCAAGACAGGGAGCCAGCAAGTAGTAGTAGATTTAATGCAACCGCTTATGATCCTCATTGTATCATTTAGCCTAGCATCGATCTTGCTAGTGTGGCAGCTATTAAGCCAAACAGGGGTTTAAACAGAGTAAGAGTTGGAATAGATCTTGGAGGTCTTCTAGTCCGACCCCTTGCTCAAGCAGGAGACACTACACCATTTCAGACAAATGGTTGTCCAATCTCTTGTTAAAAATCTCCAATGTTGGAGCATTCACAACTTCTGGAGGCAAGTCCACTGATTAATTGTTCTGTCAGGAAATTTCTCCTTAGTTCTAGGTTGGTTCTCTCCTTGATTAATTTCCATCCATTGCTTCTTGTCCTGCCTTCAGGTGCAACTTCTGTGAATGTCTATGGAGATTCTCAGTCATCCAGGTCATGGTTGTCTCAAAGGTGCCTTTTCAAAAGGTAACTGCACTGTTCTCCCCCAGTACTCCACACTTAGTATGGAGTACAACCTTTTATTTCATCCATCCATCATCCCCCCCCCCTTAAACCAAAATTCCCTTAATGCAGGTTTCGCTTCTACAGGATATGATCCTTCCAATGTACCCCTTTCCAATAATCTCTTTCCTATATAGCCTGAGTCTCTTTAAAATAACAGTACAATATTTCAAATATGGCATCAGACCCTAATCTGTGTAGCACAGTGGTTTATTCTGAATCTCTTTTACACAATTCCAAATCCGGAATTTGTCCTCTTTTCCTTTTCAATTCCACATTATTGAGAATCCTTAATAGAAATGAGCAATCCTTCTCTCTGCAAGTTCTGTTTAAACTGTTCATTTGATTTTTTGATGGAAGCAAAGAGCACCACCTACAGCTCCGTTTCCTACAGGACAATCCCAACGACTTGTCATGAAACACCCATATGGAACATCCAGGTGTTGAAACCTACTGACAATTGCCAGCATCCTGAATGCTGCAGCTTGCAAATGATCAGAAATCAGGACTTTTCAAAACTCGGCAGTTTCATTTTTGTGAAAGAATGAAAAAAATGTAGGGATTAGCTTTGCGTTGCCTCAGGGACTAAAAACTACAAAATAATTGGAATAGATACCAACAAGGGCTCCCCTTCAAATACAGATTTAGAAGAACCTGCCAATTAGGTGGCATAAACATTTTGATAGTGGATATCATCAGTTCAAGCTTGATGGCCACGCCGCTTTTCATTCTAGATGCAAGTGGATAAGGGCATTCAATGATGGGAACTTTGCTCAGAGAGCTGTTTCCATTGATTAGCATTAGCTTATGGTGCTCCGTTTGAGCCTTAACCAAAATAAACCCACAAATGTTGCATTCTCATCCAGATGGGAGAGCTGCTGAATGCATCAATTCTCCGCTTGCACAGGTATAGATGGAGACACCTAAACTGTAAACTCTGGGAGCCATTCAAGACTGCTTTCCCTTCAATTTTTAGTGTTTAAGAGCAACATGAAAATATAAGACCGAAAATCAAATTCTATGATTACTGTCATGAGTGTATACCAGTGGTTCTCAACCTTCCTAATGCCGCGACCCCCGCCCCGCCCGCGATGGTGACAAAGGGGGCGTGGCACCAAGATGGCGGGCTAGCGCACGCTTAGGCGACCCCTGTGAAAGGATCGTTCAACCCCCAAAGGGGTCGCGACCCACAGGTTGAGAACCGCTGGTGTATACAATCATGTTTTTAAAAATACCAAAGCATTGTCTTTCTGTTTATTTCTCAATGATCTCGACTTTCAATTCAGTGCGGGGGTTTTCTCTCTCTCCAAAATATACTTATTTCTACAAAAATACACAAAATTCCTTTTGGTAGATGGGTGGCCATATAAAAGAATGTAAGGTTAGACAGACAGACAATCCTTAACATTAGCTTGTGTGGATGTGGACAATACCCATTAAAATTCTCAAACTCAAAAATATTTCCAATAAATCTTGGCTATGCATAGCCAAATTCCTCTTCTCAGCTAACAAATTTGTTAGTATATGCCAATTTGCATAATTTAGATCTACAGAACACAAATGGTTTCATTTCAAAACTGTTCACATTTTAGAACAATCCAGATCACCATTTAAGCACTCTGTACACAAGGGTACCTCCGAGCTGAAATACAGAAAAATAAATTCTTGAAATAACAATGGCTAAAAGCAGAAGATATTCACAAATAAACAATCAGCTTTTATTTTATTTTTTGTATTATAAAACGTCAGATTTTTGGCAAATATTTTACAATTTTACTCCATCCTTATTTTAAGAGCCTGTGAACAAGTCTAGTTGGTAGCTGGGGGAAAATGGGGGAATGTTGGAAATAGAAAGATGAAATTTTAATGGACTTGCTAAAAAAAAAAAAAGGAAAGAAAAAAAAAACCAGGGAAAGAGTATCCCAGTCCCTCCCACCAAATTAAAAATCCAGTTTTTACATTTAATTCCACTATCCAAGAGACCATGGGATAAAGCAGCAGGCGAAACTCAGCAATTCTGCTGTGAAAAGCCATTAGAAAGAGGGACGTCCTCTGCTTTTTTTTAGTAGGGTCTGTTACGTTGATCATTTCTGAAGTCGTTTCTGGAAAAGAGGAAAACAATATTCAATTCTCACACTTAACTTCCTTGTAGCATATACAAAGTGTGTAAAGCTAGTTGCTGCAAATGATTCCTAATAAGGATGTTGGTATCTGTCACAAGCAACAGACATGGAGTCAAACCATCAAGAGGTAAGGGGAAGAGCGAAACCTGGTCTAGTTGAAAGTCCTGTTCTTCCAAAGAGCTTTCTGGTTTTCAACTTTGCCCCTAAATAAACTCAGCATATCGTAACCGGAAGAATTACAGCAACCAGCAATGCCAATAAGATACAGTCAGAAGTTTAAATCAGCTCTTAATTAATTCCTCCCTTACCTATTTAAAGCAGACAAAAGCATAATACAGCCATTGTGATTTTTTAGGATTACCCAACAGATCCAGGCTTCATAACCGAATGTCATCCTAACTAAACGCTTTCGCATATCTCAAAAACTCTCCAAGTTTTGGATTATCTGCAAAGGAAGATCCATAAACAGAGCTGCACCTACATCTATCTGTTCCACCAACAAATTCCAATATAGCTTAATAGTCATGACTTCTTAAATAACACAGGGGGGCATATTGTGGGTCCTTTCAGCCATGTGGCAGGACCCAGAAAGAAGAGTCTTTTCTGTGGTGGCACCCACCCTGTGGAATATTATCCCTAAAAATCAGATTGGTCCTGACTCTGCTGGCTTTTTGCAAGGGCCAGAAGACACGGTTTTGCCAAAGGGCACAGAGATGTGTGAGTGTGGTAGAGCGGGTATAATGCCCATACTGATTGCTTTAATGATGGGATTATATGCTGCCAGTTTTAGGTATTTTATTATGTTTTACAGATAGTCCTCAACTTATGACCACAATTGAGTTCAGAATTTATGTTACTAAGTGAGAAATTTGTTAAGTGAGTTTTGTTCCATTTTACGACCTTGCTTGCCACATTTTTCAAGTGAATCACTACAGTTGTTAAATTAGTAACACGGTTGTTAAGTGAATCTGGCATCCCCATTGATTTTGTTTGTCAGAAGGTAGCAAAAGATGGTCACATGACCCTGGGACACTGCAGCCATCATAAATATGAACCAGTTGTCAAGCATCCAAGTGTAAATCACGTGACCATGGGGATGCTGCAACGGTCACAAGTGTGAAAAATGGTCATAAGTCACTTTTTTCAGTGCCATTGTAACTTCAAACAGTCACTAAAGCGAGTTGTTGTAAGCCAAGGACTACCTGTATATACTTATATATCTTTCTTGTTTTTAAAGCAATGTATTGTTCGTTTTTGTTTTTTATACAGTTGTAATTGTTTGTAAGCTACCCAGAGATGAGTGACTATATAAATTTGAATGATAAATTAATCAAACAGGAAATTGTTAGCAATAGTTAAATAGAAAGGTATGGAACTTCATTAACAAACTGCTAACAGCCGGATTTGTTCGAATGCAAAGACGGCTTATTAATGGGGTAGAACATGTGGCTTGATATTTTCACTTTGTCAAAGCTTAGCTGTGCCTGGATGGGAACTTATACTGAAGAACAGCAGGAAGTAAATAAAATAAAACCGTGAACTAAAAATAAGTCTTTGAGGAATTTACAATAAACCCAGACAACTAGTGTTTATCTACCCTGAGGGTTTAAGGCTTCAGACAAACGTGCAACTGGCCATTAATGATCCAGAAGCAACTCATCCATTACTCCAAGAAGTCAACCAACACAAATCCCCACTTTTTATCCTCATGACTATCCTATGCAGATGATTATCCCAACAGAACAAACTGCCCAATGAATTTCAGGAAACCAGCTCGCTTCTACCACTACCCCATTCTGTCTTATGACAGAGGCTTATGTTTCTGGTGTGGCTAAAACCAAAAGTGCAATCAACCTCTCCTAGAAAATCTGGTCCCTGGTTTCCTTATGAATCACTCTTTTGAGCCTGTCTCCTGATAGGTAGCTTGGCATTCTAGAATGACCCAGGCAGCTTCCACTGCGGGTGGGTTTTTGGAGGCCTCCAAACTTTCTCCATTACTGAACTTTAATCCAATATATCTGCCAATTTTCTGCATCATTTGGAGAAAACACACACTTCTGTAGTTCTGTAAAAATTCAGTACCTTCCTCCCATTTTGCCACCAAAGCCACCGCCCCGGCCACCACGGCCTCTGAACCCCCGATCACCTCCAAAACCACCTCTGCCACGGAAATCTGCGAAGAAGGAAGATAAAACAAGAAATTCTGAATGTCATCCCAGCCAACAACATTCCCCCATTTTTGAATGGTGGCATTTTCACACACCTCCTCCAGAGGGACGCCCATCATCCGGTCTGGGCTCATTACACTGATTGCAGGAATTCCGGCGAGCAAAGTTCATATTTCCACAGCTCCTGAAAAAGACCAGGAAACACCTCTCAGTAATTGCTAAGAGACTAAGAATGAAGGTAAGGGCTATATAATCAATATATTTTATAAAGGTAGTCCTCGATGTAAGACCACCATTGAGCCCAACATTTCTGTTGCTAAGCGAGACAGTTGCTAAGTGAATTTTGCTCCATTTTATAACCCTTCTTGCCATAGAAATCACTGCAGTAGTTAAATTAGTAACATGGTTGACAAGTGAACCTGGCTTCCCCATTGACCTTGCTAGTCAGAAGGTTGCAAAAAGTGATAACATGACTCTGGGACACTGCAACCATCATAAATATGTCAGTTGCCAAACATTTGGATTTTGACCATGGAGATTCTACAATGGTGGTTAAGTGTGAAAAATGGTCATAAGTCACTTTTTTCCAATGCCGTTGTAACTTCGAACAGTCATTAAATGAATTGCATAGGACTATCTGTACAGCCCTTATTTAGAAACACTGAACATTGCCTCATCTTATTAGACTCCAATTCTCATTAAACTATAATAGTATTGGTACAGCTACGGAGGCCTGATGATGGACATAATCAAACCAAATAAAGGGAAAAAAGTGCCACTGCCCAGTAGCAAGATATTTGAGTTGCTAAATAGTTCTCTGAGTGAAATCTACAGCATCTGGCAGAACCTTGCTAACCGGTCTATTATTGAAAGGTTCGCCCAGGCTCAGATCTGTTTAATGCTTGATTGAGAAACCACTAGGGAACCGCAGGACTTGAAAATTTGGAGGGGAAAAAATATTTGAAGAGGGCAACGGCAAACTACTTCTATGCTGTTGTCTCAAAAATGACATGGACTGGTCCATGAGATCAGCAGGAAGGGAGCTCAAACAGATAGAAACTAGCAATGTCCGAGTGAGAGGTCAAACCCTTCTAGTTAAAGATACCAGAATACATCGGCTTCAACCTGCACTTTTGAGCAATCCTGAAAAGCTACTGTCTATGACAGAGGTCTTCAAACTTGGCAACTTTAAGACTTGTGGATTTCAATTCCCAGAATTCTCCAGCCAGCTATGCTGGCTGGAGAATTCTGGGAGTTGAAGTCCACAAGTCTTAAAGTTGCCAAGTTTGGGGACCCCTGGTCTATGAAATGGTAATTTGATGCTCCTTTGGTAGTGCAAACATTTTCCTTGGCTACTGACAGATTCCCTGTTCCATTTAAATTATTTTAAAAATTCTTTTCACTGGAAAAATAAAGCTAAAATGCTGCAAAACATCTAGAATCATTTTATTTCCAAGAATGAACTTGGAAATAAAGATCCTTAGGAAATAAAAATGATGGGTAGTTGCAGCCAAGTGCTTTGTTTGAAATCTTGCACAGAATAAAGATGTAGAATAAACCAGATGGTTTAAGCAACCTCACTAGTTTATATTCTGGTTTTTTTTTTCTTATGGGTGATCAAACCCCACACCCATAGCAGCCATGTTGTGAACAGAGAAGCCTTTTGTGGCAGCCATTTTGCTGGAATTTCCATGCTGCCTTTCCAAAATTCTAACTGTACTTATTGCCCCAAATAATCTACTTTTAGACTAAACTAGGCAGTTCTAGGCTCCCTCGATATAAGACTGAAAGTGACTTACGGGTTAGGACAAACCCAATCACCACTTTTGGGTTCTCCACCTCGGCCCTGGAAACCACCTCCTCTTCCAAAGCCCCCTCCACGTGAACCTGCAAGCACAATATTACAATTAAAGCAAGGAAATGGGTATGTGGCCCTTATGGCAAAGACTCACAATATGCAGTATGAATAGCCTCTGACATCAAAACTGGCCAATATGTACCAGCTGTTTGGTCAGGGGTAATCATGAAAACAGGTTGGGCTGGAAGTGTCGCTCCCGTTCTCAGGGAGAAACTCAGATGAACAACCCAAAACGGAACCGTACCACTGGACTACCACGTAAAAGGGATCTGGATCTGTTACTACCTCGGCGTCCACCACCACCACTTCCACTACCACCTCCTCGCAGGAATTCTGGCCGCCTGGTTGCGAAGGAAACCCTGATAACACTGCCATTGAATTCTTTTCCTGTAGAGGGAAGAATGGGGATCAAGAATAAATCTAGTGGCCAACTACAACAAGGAAATGCAATATTAAACAATGAATCCAAAAAACTATACTTCATACAAAATCTGCTTAGTTACATTTTATAAGGCGATCTTCCCTAACCTGGCGGTCCATCTAATCGACTGAAATTCAATGCTGGCCAGGGAAACTGTTTCCCACCCATCAATTCCATTTCCACAGAATCCACCCTTGCTGTAGCAGCAAGAGCCTTCATTATTATGTTTTTAACATTTTATTTATACACCACCCAGAGTCCCTCTGTGAAGGAGATGAGCAGTTTCCAAATATGTCAGATAAATAAATGCATAAATAAATGTGGCTTAACAATTTTACAATCTTCGCCTATGAGGAGACATTTCAGTGCACGTGATTTAAGTGGTTGGCAAGACCTAATGGGACAACCTTACCATCAAACCAGTCAATGGCGGCCTTAGCAGATGGAGGGTCATCAAAAGACACTGTTGCTTCTCCCTTTGGCTTGCCAGTATCCTTGTCTGTATATAGATTTATCATAAGTTTACCTGTCTTTTTGTTTGTCTGGGAAAAAGAGAGAGAAAAAATTATTTTTACCATCCATGTAAGAGCCTAACAATTTAATAATGGTGAATGAACAGGAAGATCACTCCTCCAATTCCACCATCCTTTGCTGTCCAAAATCTGTTCCTTCAAAAGATCATCCCCTCTCCTGCTGCACTGTATTGTTTGGCACAGCCTACTAGAACACTTATGCAACGCTATCTCTTCCTTCATTTAAATCTTTCCTCAAAGCCTACCTTTCCTATGAAAGTTAACATGAATGCCCACTGTAGCTAGAAACAGCTTTCCTTTTTACATTGTCTCCACTTGCTTCTCCTTATTTGGTGGTATCTCATAACCAATTTTAGACTTGATGCTCCTTGAAGTAAGGATCTGTCCTTACTTCCAGATATGCTGATGGAATGTATAAACAAACAGAACACTATGGCCTATTTTCAAGCTTTAGCCTTCAAATTTCCTGGGTCATCAACAACTGTAACAATACAGAAAGGAAACAACCTAGAAAATAGCTTATAAAAGTACGGCAGAGACCTAATAAGTCAATATACTTTGCAGTTATCCATTTGGGTAGTATTGTGATATATGGGTAGTCCACAGGTTACAATGGCCATTGGAAATGGAATTTCTACCACTAAATCTCCTCCACCCATATACCCTCCCGTCTCTCTCTGTTCTCATACACCAGCGCACCCTACATACCCTCCCTGACCCAGGCCTCTAGCACCCCTTGCACCCTCCCTGCTCCACACTGCTCACTCTCTCCCTGACACTCTCTCTCTTCCACACCCCCTAGCACCTGACCCATGCCTTTCTCCCCCCCCCCTCACACTTCCGCTGCACATCCGTAGCTCCCTCCCCCACCCGGAAGCAGCTACTTAACTGGCTGCTGGCTTAGGACTTTCAACTTCCTGCCAGCTTCCCCAGATTTTGGTTGCCAAAAGCCAGTTGAAAGTTGCCTCAGCTAATGATGGAGGAATTCGGTTAACAACGGCAACTAGGACTATAGGGATTGCCATTGCTAAGCTATGCTATCGTGCTTTATGACCATATCGCTTAGTGATGGAAATCCTGGTCCCAATTGTGTCAAAAGTCGAGGACTACCAGAATACTATTACTAACTCAGACCCAACAGAAGAAACCACTTATACTTTACACTCATCAAGATGGAGAACATGGATAATGGCTGCTTCACAGTACTGGATATCTGCCACATTTAGAGATCTGCCAAATCTGAATCCAATTAAGCATCTTTTGTTAGAAATACTAACTGCCTTTTAATTCAAGCTCACATTCTGATAGCCCACATAATTTGAATGTGTCTTAATACTGTTTTTATCTATTTAAATATTTTGGTTCTGCACTGATACATTCTTTTTTTAAACACATATTCCTCCTTGTTCTTCTATTAGCCTGTATTCTTAGCTGATATGCTCCCTTTTTTATCACCTTAAATACCTTAATAACACCTATTTGCTTGAAGTAATCAGCTACTTGTTCTGGTGAAACATCCTCTCCAAGTCCTTGTACAAAGATGGTGTTGTTATCAGAATTGTCAGACTCCGAATCTACATTGAAGAGAGCCTGGTGTTATTTTTTAGCCAAAGTGTGTAGCAGAAGCTGTGCAAAATATCACAGCCTTTTTTTCAAAATGTCCAAGAAAGTTCATTTCCTATGTCAACCAGCGAGTCTTTATAATTTCCCTCCTCTGTGCACTCAACAGAATTAAATCAAGACATTTAAACTCCATCAAGGTGAGGAAATGCATATACACTACAGATGCAGAGAAACCAAAAGCAAAGAACTACCCATGTTTATCTTAAGGAAAACCATTATGAACAATCCACCCTCAATGCAATTTTTAATCAGAAATATTAACATTTGCTAAAAGGTGTACAATTGTGCAAAGACATTTTTCACCCAATGCTACTAGTGACAGTGAACAACTAACAGTTCAGAACATTACAGCAGCTGGACTGTTAAATGGATAAATGCTTTTTTGCAAGAATTTGTTTCCAATCACAATTTTAAATTTGGACCAAGGCATGTAAAGGCTATCTTCTCCTATATGAGCCTGATTAATTGTCTACTTCAGAGGCAATGTACATTAATTCTGGAAAAGCATCACCATGAAAAACGTCCTGTCACTAAAATTCCTTTCCACAAACTGATAGCATGCATATATTGTGATTATTAATTCAGAAGTCAGCTAGACAAGTCATTTGCAAAGAATTTTAATTTATTTATATTCTTGCCACTATATTTGATCTTTACTTGTAGTTTGTTTTTATGAATTGTTAATCTTTTAACATATAGTCTGCTTTGGAGTCTTTTTCTTGTTAAGCATTTTGCTGTTTAGTTCAAAATACCAAACAAATAAATAGATGAAAAGTTACCATTCACCCTGAACAAAGAATCACTGTGCTATTATGCGGCTAAGGGATCTTTTCAAATAACCCCCTTTACTGGAATTAAAAATTCAAAAAATGGTTTGGTACGTAATCCTGCTACTCAACAGTAAAATACCAAATAAGGCCATTCTAATATACTTCTTTGGATTCTGTACAGCATTTAGGAAATCTACATTTTACCAAAAGATCATATTCATTAAGATTAGAAAACAAAAGCCATCCTGCTCTCATCAAATAACCCCAAAACACCCTTGCTGGACTGAGAAGCTACATAATCTAGCATCCCTAGAAAGTTTGCAAGGAGGGCTAAAACATAGCAGCCATTATGTGTGCACCTTACACTTTATCAAACGTAAATTCATCTCTTTCATTTTAACTGATTGTGTTACCTATCTATAGTATTCAACAGGGAACAAATATTTTTTTTTACCCATTCCCTTCCTATCATTCATGGTATTTAGTAATAGTACAAGTTGTTTTCTACCAAAGGAAACTACCAGTCCCGCTAACTCAGAATTGTCTTTGTTAACTGACATTGCAGATTGTGCTAAGAAATTATTTAGTAAACCATGATTTACAAACTACAATTGTCAAGTTTAAACAGTAGGTTTATTTGAATTTGATTTAGTGTGTTACATGAATCTAGATACTCCAGTATTAGTCCTCCAGAATTTCAGGAAAGCTTTGTTGCTGGCATTTCCTGATAGGGCTGGGAAAGGAATTCCTAGCAGCATATGTTCAATGATTATTCCAATTTGCCCTAGTTTTATTCCAGTCTAATTAAAGGATTACTAATGGTGCCAAGAAAACAGAGTGACATCATGAAGGAGATGGCTGAGTTAACTGCAATTTTATCCTTTCCAAAATACTATGAACAAGCCTGCCCAAGTCTGCCACAATTTTTGGGAACTGGCCCGAGGCATCTGGATGGCACCAGACTGGGAAAGACTACCTTATATAAAACTAAAAGAGACAATCATAAAACTGTGTATCATACCGGTATATGGCTTCTACATTTACCTGCATCTGGCTTTGGCCCAAAATCCCTTTGACCTGTGAATCAGGAGAAAAAAAGCAATGGGCGTCTAAGCAACACCACATACAAAGGAGAATCAACTATTCAGTCTTGATTTAATTAATATTAGCAATAAGATATGTGAAACCACGAAACTGCAATTAAGAATGACACAAGATTTTGCCCAAGAAGAAAACCAATTATGGTCTCTAAGCTGAAGAGTGCCACACAGGTTTATGCTGGCGGTTGGTTGTCTTGTAGTTGCTGTTGGTCCATATAACTAAGCTCTTTGCCACAAAAATTTTCTCATTAAGACAATGTGCTTAGAAGATATTTTCGTAGATGCCATCTGAAGCCAACTATGAGTTGCCAGAAAAATCATTTCATGCAATTGGGAAATAAAAGAAACCAGGAATCTCATTTTAAAAAAGTATTATAAAAACTTAAAAAAAAAAAAGCTAAGCACACACACACACCAGCCTCAGCTCAAACAGGGGGGGGGGGGGGAAATCAAATGCTTCTAATGGATAGAAACATGATAATACAAGTATTCGGTGGCTCGTTAGGGGTTGGGATGTTTTGGCACCTTTTAATATAGAGGTTTCCACTTTAATATTTTTTTGACGCTCAGCACTTACCACCATAATTTTTGAAGCCACCTCGGTCACCACCACTGCAGAGGAAAAATTGAAGAAATGATTTCTTCTTTAAGTCTTGACATGCTGAGCCCAAAGCTCAAAAGCTGCACTTACTGAAAGTTTATTTACTGCATGTTCTATAAAAAATAGTCTAATTTGTAGTATATACTTTTTTGCACCACACAGATTAAACAAGGAAAATAACTTTCTGTTCATGACTATACTGTAGTTGACATGACTATAGATGGCTCTTTTTTTTTTTTTTTTTAACAAAACCCCCAACATCCTACTGAGTATTTCACTGCAGAATTCCTCTTGCTCTCATAGTGTCAAACTTCCCAACAATGTGGTGAGACAACAAATAATCAATTAAAATGAAAACT
Source organism: Thermophis baileyi (assembly GCA_003457575.1). Lineage (NCBI taxonomy): Eukaryota > Metazoa > Chordata > Lepidosauria > Squamata > Dipsadidae > Thermophis > Thermophis baileyi. The sequence continues at coordinate 1,865,096 of QLTV01004426.1, read as the reverse complement.
GAATGCTTGCTTTAAGTGAAATTGTATACATGGATTCAAATCCCACTTATCTTCAGTTAAGAACAGAGCACTCTCTTTCAGCCTTACCTACCTCAAAAATCTGTTGAGAGGATTCGATTTAAAACAATATGCACTGCTTTGAGCCAGGGGGAGGAGATAAGCCATCCTTAGTTATTTAAAGGCCAGTAAAAAAAAGGCAAAAATATCTACATTTTAAGGAGAGAAAAAATTCTACCCAGGCCCTTTATTATCTTTATGTATTAATAAAGACATGTGAAAGGTTATCAGATAATGTGCAATCACTAATCGATTCATTTCATTACTTACTTGAGAGTAAATTCCCAGAGAACAAGGCAAAAATATCTCAAGGCCAAATCTGGCATCTTTGCATTACAGTACTATTACACAGCATGTCTGCATCAAATAGACTGAGTAAAATATGGACAGAATCAGGTACAGTAAAGCCATTTTAGTCTGGGGAATTTAAAGCATGAATCTTTGGTTCTGCAATATTAAGAATGCAATGAAGTTCTACAATATTAAGAATAGGATTAAGGCTATCAGAAAACAACAGGAGGTAAGTCTGGATACAATGAGTTCCAATTATTTTTTATATAAATAAAATTTTATATATAAAAAACTATTCTCAAAGGCAAAATAAGGTTATCTTTTAGGCAGTGTTGTTCGTTCAACATTACAGAATGGTTCAATTTAGTTAGCGATGAGGAACATAAAATTATATACTATTATAAATTGCTATTTTAGCGCTCACGGCCTACTATGTTTCTATCCCTCTATTTGCTTATCTCCTCTGCTTTGCATCCAAATTATAGCTAAATGTTCTCCTCCTCTTGGGCTGCTGTTATTCTCCACATCCTGATCTGGCAACATGTTCTTCTTTATCTCAAACAATAGCTATTCCTTTTCTTTAGTTGTGCTTTGTACTGGTAAGATATTGCTGGAACTCCACCAAACAGTTTTAGAAGTGTTAATTCTATAGCTGAATAAATGAATACCATAAACACTTCACATTTATATAGTTTAGAGAAAGATGCTTATCCTGGATATTAGCATATGCTCAGAGCACATATGTGAACAGATGACAGCACGTCAAGAAGGACGTGGATTTTAATGTAGCAGAAACCTTTACATGAGAATATTATTTCTATCTTTCAAGTGGTATCGTAGCATCACTAGCCAGACCACAGCAGCTCTACATAGGGCAGAAGTAGGATGCATATCCTTTAGGCCAGGGGTGTCAAACTTGCGGCCCAGGGGCCAGATGCATCATGCGCTGGCCACCCCCAGCCCCGATTTAGCGAAGGGGAAAAAAGTCACGATACGTCACGTGACGACGTGACAATGCGAGTTTGACACCCCTGCTTTAGGCCAAAAAATAATACTCAATTTCACTCCTGCTTTAGCTACCTCTTCATGTTCAAGTCTATTTGCTTTTGCCAATTCTAAAACATTAATTTAATTCTGCATATTTAGAGGTAGCTTGTACCTTCTGTAAAATAATTTCTGCAAAGTCTTACTAATTCTCATTTTAGGCCAGAGTTGCAGATGAGTAAGAATACAGTGCCAGTTAAGACAGTTAAAGAACCAAGCATCCAAATGCTATGTTAATTGTCTCTATTGTTTTAAAATATCCACTACATAAAATGAAGTTTCACCATGGAGGTCAACTGTGTTTTTTAGGTATGTACATACAAGAATTTTTGTCGCTTAGTTTGAAAGATGGGATTCCTGTCTTATTTACTATTACTGTACATTAATGATTTAGTGCTTCAATGACTGGCTGATATTGATGGCAAACAAAAGTTAGCATTCTCTTGTTGGTTTATACATATTCTCAGGGTTATACTTCTTGCCCTGTTATCTGATTCTCAGTTTGATTTATTTTGTTCCCTAGGATATTACCACCCACATTTCGATAAAGCTTGCACTTTTTCAAGCCACTTCATAAATTTACTTTTGCAGACAAAATATATGAAGTCACTGAACTTGGTGGTCTCTCATTAATTATTATTTAGTCTAAGATATTTTAAAAACTGCTGAGGAAAATGCAACTTAAAAAAATAAATTATTAATAATTGCCATTATTGTGAATGTGGCTCAAGTTTCTCTGGTTCAAAGTAACAAGGCAAGGCAAAAAAAATGTAGGCTTTTTTGGCATTTCTATATAAAACATCTGGCTTGTATCAAAGTTATATCCCTAATACAGCTAGTACTGTTTAGTTGAAGCTCCTGACATCTTTAGACAGCAGTGCCAGAAGCTGGGTGTCAGCACGCAAAACATGCACTTTCATCACTGAGCTATGACCTCACATTAATTTTAAGAGGCATCATAATGTCAACTATATTAAGCGAACCAGTTAAACAGTCAAGAAAAGAATTTGAATGGCAGAATACTTAAGGGAGGAAAAAATAGATGAAGTAAACATCCTCCCAAAACTATCTAGATATAATGCTGTTTTCCCGAATCCAATTTAACAAATCAGAGTAAGAGTTGTTTCTTTTTTTGCAACATTCTGTAACACATGTGCCATTTTTATTTTTAACTTTTTTTTTGGTAAAGAGTAATCAGTGGTTGGATAAAAGCAAGAGATCAATAGATTGAGGATGAGGAGGACTTGTTAACAATCAATAAGATATGTTTTTGCATCCATTGTAGGTCCAACAAGTGTATTTACCTTACACCTGATAAAAAATACAGAACAAGTGATACTGCTTCAGTTTCTGCCACCTTGTTCGTTCCATATACAGAGGTAACAATAGACTGATTCAGCACTTATCTATTCTATATCAACATGCATGTTGAACATGGCCTGCCCAGGTTCAATCTTCTAATTTATTTTGAGAAACAGCTCATCCATTTCTCTTTGCCAATACAGATGAGGGAATATTTAACATTTTTAAATGCAAATTTTCCATACCATTTTTATATCCATTGTTTTACCTCTGAGGCAGTTCTCAAAACTTGGATGAGATCTGTTATACCCAGAATGCCAAACAACAAGGCTGCATTTGCTATGTTCTGCTTTGAAATCCCCCAGCCAAAACCCTGAGGTACAGTTTAAATCAAATCAGACATTGGCTAGAATAGGTATTAACATCAGTTTCAGATTGAATAATTTATTTTTTACTTTATAGAGATGGCAGACTTAAATTCAAGTCTGATAAAGGCCTCCTCTGGTTCCTTCCACATACAGAAGACATGGCCTTTCTGGCAGTGACCCATGTGCTATGGCAGTGATGGCGAACCTATGGCACGCGTGCCACAGGTGGCACGCGGAGCCATATCAGAGGGCACGCGAGGCGTTGCCCTATGTCAGATGCAGCGCGCATATGCGCGCTGGCCAGCTGATTTTCGACCTTGGGGAAGGCCGTTTTGCCCTCCGGAGGCTTCAGGGAAGCGTCCTGAAGCCCCGGAGTGCAAAAAACGGTCCAACGGGAAAACTGGAAGTTCAGAAAAACGCACTTCCGGTTTGCCATTGGGCTGTTTTTTGCACTCCGGAGGCTTGAGGGAAGCTTCCTGAGGCCCCGGAGTGCGAAAAACGGCACAACGGCAAACCGGAAGTTTGGAAAAACGCACTTCCGGTTTGCCGTTGGGTTGTTTTTTGCACTCCGGAGGCTTCAGGGAAGCTTCCTGAAGCCCCGGAGTGCGAAAAACGGCACAACGGCAAACCGGAAGTTTGGAAAAACGCACTTCCGGTTTGCCGTTGGGCTGTTTTTTGCACTCCGGAGGCTTCAGGGAAGCTTCCTGAAGCCCCGGAGCGCAAAAAACGGCCCCACTGGCAAACCGGAAGTGCGTTTTTCTGAACTTCCGGTTTGCCCGTTGGGCCATTTTTCGCTGTCCCAGGCTTCAGTGAGGCCTGTGCGCATGCGTGGGGGCAGCGGGTTTTTTGTGTGTGCATGCGCAGGGGGCAGC